>CM044554.2:945000-1140000 GCA_024416835.2 Perccottus glenii
AACAAATATTTTGGGCCAGACATTCTTACTGTATGTCAGAGATAATTTAGGTGACAAAAAATAGTGAGCAACTCACAACATTATTCCTGATTTGTTTTGAGATATAAGGAGAATGTAGACAAATACTGTAGGCCTACTATAACCTTACCCAGCACTGCACAACACTTGATGCTGCAGACTGAATATTTCAAGTATTTATTTCAATACTTACAGTCTTTCTTACCATAATCAGTAACAGTAATCAACCAACAATATCAATTACTGTAAACAAATAAAATCTATAGACAAATAAAAATTACAGCATGAATTACAGTACATACACTTTGACTCTGAAGAAAAGTAAAGTAAACAAATGAAAGAAAACTACTGTAGCACACCTGAGTGCTGCGTTTTCAAATTAGCACATGTGTGCTTCCACACCTGGTAGATGTGTTTATCCAATTCGTTCATTAGTGTGGTAATTGGCAATCCGGCGCTTTGTAATTACAAGGAAGTAACCTCACAATCCTTATCTGTGTCTAAGGTGTGAAAATGTGTGTAGAGTTTTACAAATCACTGTGTGTAATGTTTTGCAAAAAGGGTGAAGCAGACATTGTGTGTAATGTTGTGCAAATCTGTGGAGGAGTTTTGCTCATTGGAGTAAAATTTTGCTAATTGTGTGGTATTTTTAAATTTAGTGTGTAAACAATCGAAAAAAACTGTAAGCCTCTAGTTGACCTTTGACCTTCTCTGAGCGGGTGGATTTAGGATTTAGAGCAAATGATTAATGGAGAGACACTAGGGGTGTGTAATAATGTTAGTGCACTCTGCTTAAGTCATTGTCAAGGACAAAACTCAGCTGAGCAGAGATGAATCCAGCAGGAGCACACACACATACCAGATCCACGAGGAAATGTCTCCATGTATTACTCTTTTTAAAACCACAGGAGAGACTATTGTATTGGTGATCAGAATAATATATATTTATTTTTTTTCAGTAAATTAACTTTTAATAAATTGGTAACTACAGTGTGTTTTCATTATGAAATGAAAAATAGACTTGGATTGGGAGTTTTAAATTGCCTTAATAGTAATATTAAACGGAATAGTTATGAGTTTTGTCCAATAATAAAATTTATCCATACAGTGTCGTCTTACAGTGTTTTATTGTTACCTGGGAAACTGACTGTGTACTCTCGCACATTCTTATCTGGAATGAAATAATTTTGGGGGGTTAGTTTAGCAATTTGTTTAAAAATAAAAATAGCCACAAAAGGTGATGATCGGACCTCGCTCGTTGTTAACCAGTGCTGGTGTCGAGGTAAAAACACACTCTCACACAGTGGACACTGAACATGACAGCACATCCCTGAACTCTGTCTTATGGACTCTGCCAATATAATTATTAGTTCTTGCTTTGGACTGGCCACACTTTAAAAACACAGCTGTTTCTGCCACACTCTTAAACACAGTCCAAGTTCACAAGTTCACTTTCTGCTGTGGTTATAATCAGGTGTTGCCTTTGCAAAAGCAACTTTAGAGACGAAGTCAGTGAATGTTAGCTGTTTGTTATAATATTCTGTAACGTCTAAAAGTTATAGTTCATCATTTCTTAATGAACTTACTAACTCATAGGCAGTGGATGCAGTTTATGGTCATCATATTAAGAGTAAGCCAAAGTTTCGATTTAGTAAGAAAAGGAGATAGGAAAGGAGTGTTAATGATGTCAGGGACTGCTTTTATGTGTTGATGCAGACTTTTTCCTGAACCACTGCTTGAAGAAAGTGTCTTCTAAAAATTAGCAGTAGGTCTGAGAGTTGATTTTGAGTCCATTTTCAACCCGAAAAGGTCCAACTAGCTCATCTTTAATACTACCTGCCCATACCAGTACCACACCTGTCGAAGTGGAGCTCTGTGTCCGTTACTGATCCAACCACGGGCCCATCCATCTGGTCCGTCAAGAGTCACTATCATCTCATCAGTCACAAAAACACAAAAAATCTCTCCAGATACAGCTCTGGAAAAAATTAAGAGACCACTGCATTTTTTTCTAACAATTAGCATCTCTACAAGTCTGGAAGCCATTCCATTCCAATGTCTGTTGAGTCCCAACACAGGCACAGTTAATTCTACTGATCACCTGAACCAAATCTTATTTAATAAGGAAAAGTATAAAAAAACCACTTCTGTGGTCATCACTATCCTCTTGCAAATAAATGCTCTAAATTACTATATTTTTATTTGGAATTTGGGAAAAATGTTGTCAGTAGTTTATAGAATAAAACAAAAATGTTCATTTGACTTAAACACATACCTATAAATAGTAAAACCAGAGAAACTGATCATTTTGCAGTCGTCGCTTAACCCACTGAGCTACTGCTGCCCCGTTCTTCGACCGGCGGGTGGGCGGTTCGATCCCCGCTCAAAACATCCTAAAACATCATAACATCCCGCTCTCCCCCACATACTGTTGTTGTGTCCTTGGGCAAGACACTTAACCTACATTGCCTCCAGTGAGTGTTGTGTAACACCGGTAAATAACTTAATCTATGTAAAGTAAACTTTGAGTGCCTACTACAGTAGGTGGAAAAGCGCTATATAAAAATAAAAATAATTAAAATGAGAGCATTCAGCTAAGTTCCATGGAATGCTTCAGCTGTAATAGTGGTTCTTACCTCCGTATCAAAATGACAACATTTTACTTTGTTACAATGTTATTTGTTAAACAAAACTATTTCAAATTGCTTGCGTACACAATGTTAAGTATTAAATATCTGGACAGTTCCTTTAAAACATAACATACATGCCACTGAAAAAAAGGTTGAAGTAAAAGCATCTGGACTCAGTTTTCAAGATGAAGATGTTTCGTCTCTAATTCCAAGACTTTATCAATTCTGAGATCACAAAATTCACTGCCAAACACAAAGTAGTTCCAGGTCATGATCACAGGGTTTGCCTGTTTTCCTGTTTGTCTGCATAGGTTTCATTGAGGTGCTCTTGTTTTCTGACCAAACATGGAAGGCAAGGTCTCTGTGACTGGACCAGGGCACCAATAAATAAACTCAACTGAACACTCCAGATAAAATAAATGAGAAAATCCTCTGGAATTTTTTTTTCTACTTTCATTTCTGTAAGGTTTGTTGTTACATTAGACGGCACAGCGGCAGAGTGGTTAGCTCTCCTGCCTCACAGCAAGAAGGTCCTGGGTTCAACCCCATCCAGGGCAGGGCCTTTCTGTGTGGAGTTTGCATGTTCTCCCTGTGTCTGCGTAGGTTTCCTCCAGGTACTCCGGTTTCCCCTACCACCAAAAACATGTACAATAGTCCCCCCCCCAAACACACATGGGGCCAGGTCATGTTTGTAAATGAGAATTGGTTCTCAAACAGTTTACCTGGATAAATAAAGGTTAAATAAAATAAAAAAACATTCATATTTAGACATCACACAAACCTGAAGAAACGTGTGTGAGTCCAGCAGAGGTAGATGTGTGACACAGCAGCAGCTTTCCTTTTCCACAACTTCCGTTATTCACACTTTTATGACAGGCTTCAGCAGCTCTCACAGCTCACTGGGTCTGAGCGACTTGAGGCCTAAAAGGTTGCAGTTAAGCTCATAGCATGAGGGCCATTTTATATCAAGCGAGACAGCTGCATTGATTAAAGGTGAAGTATTTCTGTTCCATGACTGCTGACTGAAAATTGCAGCTGGGACAGGTGTCACTAAACCTTGTAAACAATAGAGCAGTGAAGTGAGTAAGAACTGCAAATACTAGTGTTTCTCAAGAAACACGCTTTATGTGAGGAGCAGAATACCTTTTAAGTGCATTATATTATGGCACCTACAGAGTGACTGAATATAATGTGGCCAGCCTTGAAGGGGACATTCCAAGCAAAAAACACTATCACATTCTGTCAGCTCTTATTATTGTGTGTTTACTGACTGTAATGTTCTAAGGCAAGGCAAATTTATTTATATAGCACAATTCCTACACTGGGTAACTCAAAGTGCTTTACAGGAATAAAAGACAATTTACAAGATTTAGATTAAGAAACATAAGAAAAAATTAAAACATTTTAAAAGAAGAGTGCAGATAAAAGAAAAAACACTTTAGGTTGTAGTGTAGGCGGAGCTAAAGAGGAAGGTTTTTAACCTCCCCTTGAACATTGTTAAAGTTGAGGCTTGTTTTACTTCATCTGGGAGGCTGTTCCAGGTTTTTGCTGCATGAAACTTAAACGCTGCTTCACCCTGTTTAGTTCTAACTCTGGGCACGAGCAGAAGGCCTGTCCCAGATGTTCTCAGAGTCCGAGGAGGTTCATAAGCAACTAGCATGTCAGAGATATATTCTGGTGCTAAACCATTTAGAGACTTGTAAACCAGCAGTGCTGTTTTAAAGTCTATTCTCTGAGCAACAGGAAGCCAGTGCAGAGATTTTAAAACAGGCGTAATGTGGTTGTAGTTCCTGGTTTTGGTGAGAACCCGAGCAGCCGCGTTCTGAATAAGCTGCAGCTGTCTTAACCCTCGTTTTGAGAGACCAGTGAGCAGGCCGTTACAGTAATCTAACCTGCTGGAGACAAAAGCATGGATAAGTTTCTCTAAGTCTGGTTGAGACATCATCCATTTGTGTTCTGCCCTTTGGTTAAAAAGCTTTAGATTAAAAATATTTAAATGTTTGTAATAACTTATTTCATAATTCCTTTGTTGCACTTCATGGTAATTAGCTAAAATCATCTTATATGCAGACAGTATTAGTTTACCTGTGCTTTATTGTGAAGGCTTAGTTAGTTACTGCAATGCATTATGGGTAGAAGAAGTTCATGAGAAAAACGTGTTGTATATCATGCATATACGTGACCTCATTAGCATAACAAAAGATCGCTGGAGTATTGATAATCAATATACTTGTGGAGGTTACACTTTATTCATGTACACTGTACGGTGTTGGTGCTTACTATTTCCTGCAATGTAATTATTTTGCCAATTAAGAGCTAATGGCTATTTCTTCTATTTTCCTGTTCATGTATTTCAGTTTCACTCATAATTTTATCTTATCTTCTTGAGAAGACCGTTAATAAAGGAGCAAGGCGCTCGGCTCCTGGCTCGTGAAAATCGAGTTTGTCTTGCTGTTTATCTGCGTTTACATACTGGGTTTATAAAACACGTAGTGGGCAACGTACACTTTGACTTTGAAAATGTTTTTAAGGTGATAAAATGCTAATGATGTCATTTTCTTGATGTGACTGTGGAAACTCCATGATGACCCCATGATTTCAGAGAAAGAGACTCGAGGTGACTGCTGACACTTTCTCTTTGTTTCTGTGGCCCAAAGATGATTAGTTCAGTCTTGTTTCTGTTCAGTTGGAGAAAATTATTTTGCATCCACGTGTCAATCTGTTCGATGCAGTGACACAGTGAATGGATTGGTCCATTTTCACCTGCTGTGAGTGAAATGTAAATCTAAGTGTCATCTGCATAATTATGGTAGGATACGCCACAGCTGCGTATTAACTGGCCTAAAGGAAAGTACTTCCTGTCTTCAAGATAGGACTGAAACCATTTAAGGGCAGTTCCAGAGATGCCTATCCACTGCATGTACAGGAGAGAGAACCAGTAAGTTATATGAGGTTATAAACTGACATTTAGACAAGAGGCATGCAGCTTCAGTGTCACTTTCTCATTATCTTACTGTTGTAATGCATTTCACAAAATTATACCGCTGAATAAAATAGAAAGATTGCTAATGGTCCCAGCAGGTTAAGGTAAAGACACTAAAAGTACAACGGGGAGCAGCCACCAGCAGCCCGATGCCACGATGTTCTTCACAGGCACAGTTTGCTTTTGCTCTTGATGTAGCAACCAAAGCTAATGGAAGCATATATACGATAAGATAAGCATTCCCGCAGTGGGGAAATTGCATTTTGCAACAGCAGGGGTAGAGTAGTAGAGCAACAGTATCACACACACAAGAAGAACAAAAATTTAATGAAAAATTATTCTAATACAAGATAATCTAAAATAGACTGTATACTGTAAACAGTGATGCCAGTAACGCGTTACTTAGTAACGCGTTACTCTATTCTGACCACATTTTTCAGTAACGAGTAATCTAACGCATTACTATTTCCAAACCAGTAATCAGATTAAAGTTACTTAACCAAGTCACTGTGCGTTACTATTTTTGTCATTTTTTTGTCAAGAAAGACATACCTTGTTCCCGTTCTAGCTAGGTGCTTAATTATCCACTCCTTTCCTTTAGAACTTAATGATTTGGAGCGTTTTTAAAACGAGATGAGATTACTTCCTCCTGACTTCCGCATGCGTCGCTAACCAGTCCCCCTTTTCTAGACTCAAATTAACGTTCCACTATAGAGGGCGGAAATAAAAGGCTCATTACATTTACATACAGAGGAGACAAATCAATGACTGTAAAAATACAATAAAGTACAAAATAAATTATTACTTATTTACTTTTCCCTTAGAGTTAGTTACAAAGGAAGACTGCCTTTATTTTTATTAAAACAAGTATTTATGTTAAGTCAAGAGATACTGCCTTTATTTATTGTAAAAAACATGTATTTTTTCAGGAAATAGTTTTTAAATTCAACTTTAATTGTCAGGAGATAGATTGTTGATGTTACTGTAAAAAAACACTATAAATAAAGTGATTGTTGGCAAAACCAGTTGTCATTTTTATGTTGTCGACAGCTGCTGAATGTAACTAATAAAGTAACTTGTAAAGTAACTTAGTTACTTTTAAAATCAAGTAATCTGTATAGTAACTAAGTTACTTTTTAAATCAAGTAATCTGTAACGTAACTAAGTTACTTTTTCAAAGTAACTGTGGCAACACTGACTGTAAAACAGAATAAACTAAAATAGACTAAAATATAGTGCACTAAACATAAGTGGGTTAAAAACGAACTGCACGTTTCAAATATTGCATAGTGAAATTGCACATTTCTTGTGGAAAAATTGCAACAGTTTAAAGAGTTTGTATGTTATCAGTGTTCATTGTAGAGTCTGACACACCGAGGGTGGAGCAGTCTGTCACTGAAGCTGTTCTCCAGAGCTGACAGGGCGTCCTGCAGGGTGTGTCCAGCAGAGATGACAGTTTTGCTAGGACCATTCTATAATAATAATAATAATAATGGATTAGATTTATATAGCGCTTTTCTCCCAAAGGACCAAGGGACTCAAAGCGCTTACTGGCCGTCCATTATTCATTCAGTCCACAGTCACACACTGGTGGTGGTAAGCTACAACTGTAGCCACAGATGCCCTGGGGCAGACTGACAGAGACGTGGCAGCCATTTTGTACCTACGGCCTCTCCGACCATCACACAATACATTAACTAAACATTCTTACACATTCATACGAGGCAAGGTGGGTTAAGTGTCTTGCCCAAGGACACAACGACAGTTGTGGACTGTGCATCTGTGTTGTGAGTGCAGTCCAGTTTATGGTTCAGGTGAACAGCCAGGTACTTGTATGAGTCCACTCTCAGGATGTTCACCGGTTTCTGTTGAAATCCACCACCATCTCCTTGGTCTTCCCCGCGTTGATGAGGAGGTGGTTTGGCCGGCACCAGTCCACAAAGTTCTGCCTCTCTTCTGTACTCCGCTTCGTCGCTTTATCTGATAAAGACGACAATAGCGGAGTTGTCATAGAACTTGAGCAGGACACAGCCGTCCGTGTTGTGTATGAAGTCTGCAGTGTAAAGGGTAAAAAAGAAAAGTGTGAGCATTGTGCTTTGGGGGGGACACCCACACTGCAGGTCAGGGGGTCAGACACACAGTCCTGAGCTCTCACAAACCTGGATCTGTTTGAGAAGTAGTCCAGGATCCACTCAGCCAGATGTAAGTCCACTCCAGCTCGCTCCAGCTTGTCCCTCAGAAACTCCGGGTGATTGGTGTTTAATGCGCTGGAGAAATCAAAGAATAGTATCCTCAGAGCGCTGCCGGGCTTCTCCAGGTGAGTTAGAGCGCGATGTATTAGGAAGATCTCAACATCCACCTCTTCGATCCCGGGTCGGTAGGCAAACTGCAGTGGGTCCATTGCTGAGCTCACCTCAGAGCGGAGGTGGTCCAGTGTCTTCATCAGATGTGACGTGAGAGAAACCGGCCTGAAGCTGCTGAGGTCCCTAGCGTGCTGTGTCTTGGGCACTATAGGTCTACTACGCACATGGACTTATGTATCACTTCCGTCTGTGGGAGTTTCTGTTGAATACAAGTTTAAATCAGGCATGAAAACGGGTCAGGGGTGAAAAAGGTGAGAAAGATATTACCCCTCTAGGGGGGTCCGGGGGCATGCTCCCCTGGAAGAAAATTTTAAATATTCCCTATTTTAAAGCATCAATCTGATGCATTTAGAGATGCATTTTTTGCCAACCTGGGGAGAGGCATTAAAACATAACTTCAGCCATGAGTCAAAAATATTATGGCCTTCTTACTAAGTATTATGCAAGCCATTTCATGCCAGCCTGTCACTGGGTCTAAAATGTCCAGTATATATGAGGCACAATGTGGTATAAGGGCAACACAAATGGCTGAATGCATAAACCCCACAAGAGATGGTAGACATGCTATAGCTTAACTTGTCTTCTCTTCCATCATGATTGGAACAATGACAGACAATACAATGTTACATAATTCAGATTTTAACACATTTTATTGGCAAAGATAACAATTTACATTATAGTTCGTCGTAATACTCTTAGAAGCAGATCTCATTTTTTCTTCTTTGCCTGGACCACCAGTGTCTCCATGGCCCGCTTTCGCTGTTTTGCCACATGTCTCAGCTTTGCCTTTTTCTCCTCTTCAGCAGTCTGTTTCTTGAACCTTCAGCCTCCTTCAGTCCCCTCACCTCAAAATCATCTACAGTACACGTCCTGGAAAAACGAGTTGTAGATATTTAAGAAAGAAGCACTAACATTAACAGTGTTTCTTTTTTTGTGATTTACCGTCAGCTATAAAAGCTAGCAGGTAACTTTAGTAACAATATCATGCTAATGTTAGACTTACGTTAACGGTAGCGTTAGCTAACATTAAGAATTTGCCACCGGAGCTTTACGTTAGCTGGCTAACGTTGCTTTCTCTCCTGCTGTGTTTAATGACTCAATTCATCAAGTTGGAGCTAACGTTAGCTAGCTTATGTCAACAGAGCTCCTAGGTAACTAACATAGATATACCAGAAAATATTAAAAGAAACCATCACTCACCAAATTCAGTCAGGTAAAATCTCAGAGGACAGATGTGCTTCTTTAGCTTCTGATAGTGGTCCGCACGCTCTGGTAAGCACGAACCTGGCTGGCACGCGCGAATGCAATCTGCTTGTAAACCAATCAGGTAATGGTGCTCCCCTACCTTCCCAGAGAAACAAACTGGTGAAGCAAGGCCATTCGTGCTATTTCCATGCACTCGCGGTCCCTTCTGGCACGCGCACCTGTTCTCCGGTACCTACCCCCTTTAAACATTTTCTCATCGAATCTATACGATTCACGTAGGTCACCTATTTTGGTTTCAAAACGGCGAATTTCGCCGAAAGGTGAGCGATTTTCATGTCTGTTAAATGCATTAAATGGGTCTTTAACAGAGTCAGTTTGCCCATTTAGCCTATTACTTATCAGAGACCTGTTCTTATCCTGGCTTCACCAGTCTCTCACTCGCCTAAATCCTTGTATATCAAAATTCTCAAATGAAAAAAGAACTATCAGCCACAAAGCTGACACAAAGCTGCAAAGCGGTTGTATGTCACCAAGGTTTATGGTGTTTTTGTGACGGATCATTCCAGGTGCTACAGAGACAGAGCACTGTTTTGTGATGAACTGCTTCTCATGTTGGCTCTGTCATTTAGATTCATAATATAGACGTTTATGCCTGCAGTATAAAGATGGATGCAGGGCAGAAGTAGTAATCAGTTTGAGATACTATTTCAAATGTTCCTCGTCCAGAAATACAACAGAGCCTGTTACAATTGGATTGTAGCAACTAAGGTACGCAAATGTATACATTTTGTAAATACATTTTTAAATAAATCATTTCATGTTGAATTTTTGATCACAAAAAAAGAAATTTAAGAAAAGCATGCAAACCTATGGTTGGGGACCTGTACAATGAAAGTAGATGATCCTAACCAGGATATGTCTCAGCACTAAACAGCCAGGGTTAACATAAAGAGTAACACGATATACTTATGACATAGTTTATGTCCGTGACATCATAACAGCAGAGCAGAAAATCATTAATTACTTAATAATGCTATTTAGTAATAATATATTAAAACATATAAGTTTACTGTCCGTGATTTGACCCGCTGCCCAGCTACACTCCTCCCTGTCCATTTAAAATTAGGTTAACATGTCGATTAACAATTTCACTTTATTTCACTGTCAGATGAACTGAATGATAAATTAATCATTAATGGCTATCCAGTTAAAATCTTTAGATAACCATAACCACATTACGCCTGTCTTGTATAATGAACAATTTATATCTAAATGCTTATATTAATATGTATAAATGTGATTATTATCCATGAGAGTTATTCTATTAAAACTATAAACTCAAGGGCGTGAAATGAATAATTCTAATCAGGTTAGTTGAATTCTTCTGAACTCCAGCACACCGAGAAACGTCCTGTGGGAAGTCACGGCCCGTTGTTAAAGCTCGTCTCATGATTGATGAGCTAATTAGTGTAGAGATAAATGTCTTTATTCTGAGGTTCAACCCAGTGTCCTGCCTCTGTTTGATAGACACATATATTAATGTCCAATACACTGGTGTGAAATTATCTTCTGAAGATATGGCTGTAATCTCTTAAACTGAGGATATTAACTTAACTCACTCGTTACATTTTGAGGAGATTTAAACTTTCCTCCGTTTTGACCTCATTATTATTCAATTGACCTCATATTCAATTGCTCACTGGATTAGGGTTGATATATATATATATATATATATATATATATATATATATATATATATATATATGTATTTTGGGTTTGTGTGAAATAAGTGTGGGGAAGGTTGGTGTAATGAGAGGCAAATATTATGTCAGTGTATAACCGAAAACTCAGTTTATCTTGTACCATCCACAGCCACAGTTCATGGGCAATGGCCATACAATAGGTTTATACAGTTTAGAAATATGGATTAGCTGGAGTTAGTTTAATTGGACTAAAGTTATCAATTTTTCTAGTGTTAGAAAAAAAAGCATGTAATACACTGGAGCTTTTGATGAGGTTGCAGAAAATTGATATTATTGCTGAAGATTAAAAATGCTAGTTAAGAGCCTGAACATAAGCACCCATTCGTCTCCCGTCTGTCCCATAGCTTGGCGAGAGTCCTTAATCATTGATCATCCCCTACCTCTTCACTGTCAGCTCCAACCCAAAATGAAAATCAGACTTTAGACACGACGAATGATTGATTAGAGACAACATTCAAAGTAATGGTGTGTGGGTTTTCAGCGGCGTGCGCTCCATCAAATTTGGCAAACACCAGCAGCATCAATGCAAAGTCATCCAGCCTTTCAAATGTAATCTCTTCACTTTTGTTCAGCCTTCATTCTCTCTTAGTGACTCCCGGCGTGGCCCCACCCCTCCCCCCGCTCTGCTCTTCTGATTATCTTTCAGAAACAACAATGCAACTCCGATATTGACTGGAGGCCTGTACGTTGTTGGTGTTCTTGTATTATACCATCATGTCTTTCTCTGTATGAACCGGGCTTTGTGTCTGGAAAAACACATCAGAACACAATGATCAGTGACAGCAACAGTAAAGCCGAGACATTTTTTCATCTGGTTTCTGCTAATCTTTTGTTCTTCATTATACCGACTGAATAAAAGGTGTGCTGATTGTTATTTTTAGGATTGGATCCATGGACAATCTATATTGTTCCTGGGCTGTACCTGTCTGTCAGCACGTCACAGAAAAACGGAGGTCAATCTGAAATGTCTCTTGGTTTGATTTAAGTTATTACTCAGTCTAAAAACATATGAAAAGTCATGTAATTTAACTAACCCTTATACCATTACGTTTGTTACTTATATAAACCTTAAAACCCAGGTTATGAGGACGTTTTTCTCCTAAACTTAGACTGTGGCAGTTGATGGCTTTGTGGCTTTTAATAAAGAAAAAAATAAGGTCATGTGAGTGCAGTAGCTGATGCATGTGTATTGGTCAGGTCCCCTGAAGAGGCTTGTGTTCCCAGCGTAGTCCAGGATAGAGCCAGCTACCTACAGAAGTTAAAAAGTTTAACAATCAGAGTGGTTTTGATGGCCTGGTGTATAAAGCTGTAGAAGAGTCTTGTAGAGTGGGCCCGGAGACTCTGGTACCTTCCACCTGAAGGCAGGAGTGGGAGGGGTCAACAGCTGATGGCTCTGCGGGAGAGGCAGGGGTTGAAGATGCTCATGAGGGAGGGGGGCACCTGTAGAGTCAGGCTCCAGTCCACACGGTGATACAGCCAGTGAGGATGCTCTCAACAAAGCCCCAGTACCAGACCCCGTTGCCACCAAACAATGTCTGAGACCTTGGTTATTACTTACTTCTGGTAGGGTTTGATAAAATTGTGAACCCAAAGTGGACTGCAGATATCCTAACAATTAATTAATGTTTTGCGTGTGTAGTTTAAAAAGACCGCTGTCAATGCTAGGGGGACGGGGCTTTTTATAGTGGATTTTGTTTTACAATGCAACAAAACAAATTGTAAATTTTTGCTTTTATATGGATGGATTAGAATACTGCAGAGACCTGTTTGTTTTTGAGTTTATTTATTGGAAGGAAAGAGGAAATCTAAGTAAAGATCTTGAAACTCTTTACCTGGGTCAATCTCCTTAGTCATGTTAAAAAAGAAAAAATGACCACAGGAGTAAACAGTGTGACCTTACACTTCAGATTTTATGCTCTGAAAGTAGTTTAGAAGTTAACTTCAAGGCCATTTGAAAGCCAGGTTTAATTCTTGCAAGAATGAAGCAAAGCACAAACAATGACACAAGTGGAACAGAATGAGTTCCCTGTCAAAAGCTACACTCGATGCTGCGTAGCATTACGCTATGGGGAACATTCTTTGTGTGACCGGTTGTGAAGCACGTGTGTCAAACACGCCAAGAATTGGCTTATAATACCTCTGTTGGTGACGCAGCTCATCAGTGGCAGCTGTGTGATTGCGCGCACCTGAACAGAGGGTATAATAACACGTGACGCGGGAGCGTCCTCAGGTTTCTTTGTCTTCAGATCGCATTGTGTGAAGTGTGAGCAAACCTTTCTCTGTGCCAGTACGAATATATATAAAATAATAAATACAAAAGTATCATGGCTGGGTTCAGAAAGAAATGTGTTCCTCCTTGCCAGAGGCACATTGCTGACGATGATCAGCATGAATTTTGTTTTGAGTGTTTGGGGGAAGAACACGCAGCCCTCGGACTTTCTGGGGAGTGTGAGCACTGTGATCTTTTGCCTGCCAAGATCCTACGTGCCCGGCTCGCTTTCTTTGCAGAGGAGCGAGCCGCCTCCCAACTCCGGTCGTGGGGTTCGCGTGTTGATCTGGCTGAGGCGCAGGGATCAGATAGTCTTATGCCCTCGCGCTCTCACCAGATGAGGCAGACACCAGCTCTGTGCTCGGGCGGGCGCGCTACGGCGCTCCCATGAGCACACGTCGATGAAGCCTCATCCCTGGCTTCTGGGGCGCGCAGCCTCGGAGCGCTCTTCCCGCTCTGACACGGCGTTTGAGGAGCTGCTCGAGGTGGTTACAAGAGCAGTGGCGAGGCTGAATATTGAGTGGCCTCAGGAGCAGGGCCCCCCTAAATACTCTAAACTGGATGACAGGTTTCTGTCAGGTGGCCAGGGGGAGGGATCACAAAGGCGGTCTCTCCTTCTTTGGGACCTCCATGAGGAGCTGGCACGCTCATGGAATAAGCCCTATTCGTCCCGTGTTTTTGTGCCTTCGACGCCGATTTATTCGACTATCGTGGGCGCACAGGTGCGGGGCTATGGGTCGATGCCCCAGGTGGAAGAGACGCTTGCGGGCTATCTCTCCCCCGGGACATCGTCCTCCCTAAGAAAGCCTACACTCCCCAACAAGCCATGCCGGTTCACGTCATCACTGGTGGGGAAGGCTTTCCAGGCGGCGGTCAGGCTGGTGCAGCACTGCACACCATGGCGGTTTTGCAGGCATACCAGGCTGAGCTGCTCAAAGATTTGAGCACAGGGGTTCTGTGGACGGGGACGCGTTTTCTGAGCTACGCCGTGCCACAGACCTCTCTCTCCGTGCAACTAAGCAGACGGCCCGCGCTATTGGGCGCTCCATGTCTGCTTTGGTTGCGACGGAAAGACATCTGTGGCTTAACCTCACGGGCATCAAAGAGAAGGACCGCGCTTCCTCCTGGATGCACCCATCTCGCCTTCCGGTCTTTTTGGCAACGGTGGACTCCGTCCGCCACTAAGTTCCGCGAGGCTAAACGCTACGAGGAGGCGTTTGTGAGGTTCCTTCCTCGCCGTGCTCAGCAGCCGGGACCGTCGCCACCCTGTCCCGGCCAGGTCCAGCCCCTTCCAGAGAAAAGCGGGCTGCCCAGAAGGAGAGTGTGGCGAATCGTGCCCCCTCGTAAGGACTGGGAGCGGATTCTCCGCTGCTCAAAAGAGAACAGACCTGCGGAATGTTATCTCCGCCAGGAAGCAGAGGCCCTGAAATTGGCGCGCCCATGGTCGCGGGGTGTTCTCCCACTGGGTGGGGCGCAACAAAATCCAAGAGAGTCTAAAGACTCCATGTCGACACCCTCAGGAGTCCGCTGTTTTTTCTCCGCCGCCACTGGCATTCGGGAGCAGCAGTCTCCAGCGCAATTGTAAGTGTCCAGCCGCCTCCTGCCTTGGTTCAGGACGGCGGATGTCTTACATCCCCAAGAACCGAGGTGACAAAACTACTGCCCCTTTCAGAGAAATTGGCAGCATGGATGCTCCTGCCAAATATCTCCCGTGGGTAATAAGGACTGTGGTCAAAGGCTACAGACTTCCAGTTTGCCAATCGCCCTCCGCTTTCAACGGCGTGGTCTCCACTTCCGTGAAACCGAACGAGCCCATGTATTGACACAGGAACTGCAGGTTCTGCTGGACAAAGGGGCCATAGAACGTGTTCCCCACCAGACAGACAATCCGGGTTTTACAGCCGATATTTTCTAGTTCGAAAAAAGATGGGGGCTGCGCCCGATTTTAGACCAGCGGGTTAAACCGCTACCTCAAAGCATTAAAATTCAAAATGCTCACAATAAAAATGATTGTGTCCCAGATCCGATTAGGCGACTGGTTTGTCACCATCGATCTAAAGGACGCGTATTTTCACATACAAATCCTGCCACAGCACAGAAAGTTCCTGAGGTTCGCCGGAGCGGCGTGCATCAGTATCGGGTTCTTCCGTTCGGCCTGGCCTTGTCACCCGGACATATACAAAATGCATGGATGCAGCCTTGGCACCTTTGCGACTCCAGGGCATCCGCATTTTGAATTACATAGACGACTGGCTGATATTAGCTCAGTCTCAGGAGCTAGTGCTCGACATCGGACGTCCGCCCTAGCTCATCTCGACTCTCTAGGCTTGAGACTCAAAGCCGAGAAGAGCATTCTCTCGGCCGCTCAGAGGACAACATATCTAGGGGTTGTTTGGGACTCAACCGAGATGCAGGCACATCTGTCTCCTGCACGTGTCGGGTCCATTCTAACTACCCTGAAAGCTATCAGGCTAGGCCAGGAAGTGGCTGTGCACTTCATTCAAAGAATATTGGGTCTCATGGCATCTGCATCCACGGTAATTCCTTTGGGCCTTCTGCACATGAGACCGTTTCAGCTGTGGCTCAGAGCCAGGGGGTTTCATCCAAGGGCCAACCCCCTGAAGCAAATAAGGGTTACGCGCCGAGGGCTTCGTACCCTATCTATGTGGTTCAGACCCCAGTTTCTCACTTTGGGTCCCACCCTAGGTCCATGTTGTCGCATGATGCTAACGACAGATGCATCCTCACGGGCTGGGCGCGGTCTTAGATGGCCGTCCAGCCCAAGGGATATGGAGAGGCCATCTTCTCGCATGGCACATCAATTGCCTCGAGATGAAGGCTGTATTTCTGGCCCTGAAATACTTCCTCCAGCAGCTAAGGGGCTACCATGTCCTAGTACAAGTAGACAGCACAGCGGTGGTCTCTTACATAAATCGTCAGGGCGGACTGCGTTTGCGCCGCTTGAACAAGCTAGCGCAGCAGGTGCTGCTTTGGGCTCAGGACAAGTTCCTGTCCTCAGGCGATTTATATCCCGGCGCATGAATGTGGGAGCAGATTTATTGTCCAGACAGGCTGTGACACATGGGGAGTGGAAACTCCACCCGAGGTAGTGAGCCAAATCTGGGAAAGATTTTACGAAGCAGAGGTGGACCTCTTTGCTTCACAGCAGACAGCACAATGTCCCTCTACTTCTCTCCGACTCCTCCAGCTCCTGGGTCTGGAGGCAATGGCCCATGTGTGGCCCAGACTGCGCCTTTATGCATTTCCCGGTGGCTCTGCTCCCGGGAGTCCTGGCGAAGGTCCGTCAATGCGGGTTGCGCCTCTTACTAGTAGCGCCGTTGGCCAACCAGAGTGTGGTTCTCAGACCTAATATCTCACTCGACGGCTCACCATGGGCGATTCCGACCAGGAGGGATCTCCTTTCTCAGGCACAGGGGACAGTGTTTCATCCCGGCCCGAGCTCTGGAACCTTACGCCTGGCCCTGAGGGGGACCACTTAAGAGATGTCGGGCTCCAGCCCCTGTTGTAGAGACTATTCTGAGCGCTAGGTCTCCTCTACTAGGAGAGCCTATGCCTGCAGATGGCGTGTCTTTGATGCCTGGTGTGCTACACATCATGCAGACCCAGTCCACTGCCAGATTGTTTCAGTGCTGGAGTTTCTGCAGGACAAACTGTC
Source organism: Perccottus glenii (assembly GCA_024416835.2). Classification (NCBI taxonomy): domain Eukaryota; kingdom Metazoa; phylum Chordata; class Actinopteri; order Gobiiformes; family Odontobutidae; genus Perccottus; species Perccottus glenii. The sequence continues at coordinate 961,909 of CM044554.2, forward strand.
CTCGGGCACTAATCCTAGCACACTCAGGGTTTTCGTGGCCGCCATTTCGGCTTGCCACGCCCTGATTGACGGGTCTCGATAGGGAGACATCCTCTAGTTGCCCGCTTCATTCGAGGTGCCAAGCGGTTGAGACCCCAAACTAGAGCTAGAGTTCCTTCCTGGGACCTAGCTATAGTGCTGGAGGGCTTAGTAAGCACTCCTTTTGAACCACTGGAGTCAGCGCCTGTTAAATTTCTGACTCTAAAGATGGTTCTTCTGGCGGCCATTACCACTCTCAAGAGGGTTGGAGATTTGCAGGCTCTGTCAGTTTCACCTCCTGCCTAGACTTTGCTCCCGGGCTGGTCAAAGCCATTTTGCATCCTCACCCTAACTATCTTCCAAAAGTTCCATTTTCGACCTTAAATCCGGTCATTCTTGAAGCCTTCTGTCCTCCGCCATTTACAACACCGGAGCAGGAGAGACTTCACTTACTGTGTCCAGTACGTGCCCTCCAGACTTATGTCCACCGCACTAGCCAGTGGCGTAAGTCCGAACAGCTGTTTATATGTTACGGGGCTGCAAGCTGGGGTTGCAGCTACCAGACAAACTATATCACGTTGGGTGAGGATGCCATTGCCCTGGCCTATGACGTGCGCGGTCAAACTTCGCCCATAGGTGTGAGGGCTCATTCTACTAGAGGGGTTGCAGCTTCAACAGCTCTAGCAAAAGGTGCCCCTCTGCAGCAAGTTTGTGATGCGGCAGGCTGGTCCTCTCCGCACACATTCATCAGATTCTATAGCTTGGATGTTCATGCTACTGTGGGCTCGCATGTCCTTGAGTCATCATCCCAAAATTGTGTTTGAGACCTCTTTGTGTTTGTGCACACTTCACAACCCGAGGTCCAGACACTTACAGTGCGGCGGCGTTGGTATTCTCGTTCCCCATAGCGTAATGCTACGCAGCATCGAGTGTAGCTTCAGGGAACGCCTCGGTTACTTGACTGTAACCCTGTTCCTTAAAAAGCGGAACGAGATGCTGCGCTGCAATGCCGCACTGGGCGTGTCCGGGCGCTCTTCAGACAAAGTTGACCTGAGGACGCTCCCGCGTCACGTGTTATTATACCCTCTGTTCAGGTGCGCGCAATCACACAGCTGCCACTGATGAGCTGCGTCACCAACAGAGGTATTATAAGCCAATTCTTGGCGTGTTTGACACACGTGCTTCACAACCGGTCACACAAAGAATGTTCCCCATAGCGTAATGCTACGCAGCATCTCGTTCCCGCTTTTTAAGGGAACAGGGTTACAGTCAAGTAACCCGAGACGGTTTGATTGGGGAAGTAAACAAAACATAAGTTTTTATATATATATATTTATATATGCAGTGAAAGCTGTAGGAGGCATATCTTTCACACACACTCCCCAGAACAAGCTCCAGCTGCAGGAGTCCTCCTGTGGCAGGTCGTGGATTAACATGAAGGACATGAATTGATTTGATATGACCTGAAGAGAACTATAAGTAACCAAGTAACTATAAACAATATGAATTTATAAATTATTAAAACAATATGTAAGATATTTACTGAGAAGTAAGTTAGATAGTGTTGCTTTAACCTAGATTAACTAGGTGTGTTTCTTTTGTTATAATATTACTTGTAATGTAATCTGGTGTGATGGAAGAGTACAGGATGGTTCTAGTGAGAATGTGTTTTATTGTGATTCAAACGGATGACCAGAATATTGATATATTATTTTGTCTTTATTTGTACTGGACATTTTAAACAGATCACTTTCAAACCTCTTTAAAGGAGCAATGATGCTGGAATAATGCTGATTTGGCAAAGCTCATCACAAAGACTTATTATTAATTGTTCCGCTGCTGCCTCTGCACAATAAGTATGGCAGCCATATTTAGAATGTTACACAATGTCTTTCTCAGCAGACTAATACTCCATGTTCACATTAGTGTTGGCTTTATTTCTGTGCAATTAATACGTACGTTTCTGTCCTTGTTTTGGTGTTTGCACCAATACAAAAAAATTAAACAAATGGCTGTTTTGCTTCCAGAGGGGAAAAAAAACTCGACGAGTCGACAATGGCATTTTCAACTTTGGCCCAGAAATACACAACAGAAGGTGCAGTTTATTAGATAAAGAAAGGTGATTTCTGTGTAAAATATTTGGAAAAAGAGGACATGCTGCAATGAGATAAAGATTTGTTTTGCAAATACAATGCTAATTCTGCTTCCACAAAGTCACATGTTTTCAATCTCCTGTGTTCTCTTTCTGTTTTTTATTTCTTTGGCAACTGGGATTCCATTTTATTTAAATAATACTGTTGCCCTGCCCACCTTGTGTGTGTTTACAATTTAGTAAGCCTAACACCGCTTTAACGAATAAGTGAGTCAGGGAATAGCTTCCTCACTCCTGCCTATGTATGAAAAACTTAATAAAATAGTAAATAATAGAATAAAAATGGCATTTAGAAAATTTAAAATTATAGAATAAAAATAAAAGACTTCTAGAAAGATATAAACAGCTTGATACACTCTGTGCACTTGAATAAAGGTGTCTGAGAACAACAGTAAAACACTCCTGGGGGAACCCATCCAGCCGTGTGAGTCGAGGAACAAGGCTAGTGCTGCGTTACAGAGGCTCTCAGCTCTGCACGCTCTGAGAACGGTTTGTGCAATCAGTAAAGCTCTTCCAGTTGGGCTGCACCAGGTCACATTAAAAAGGCGCATGTTAAAACTCACATAATCAGTGATGGGACTAACTGCGTTATGAATAAACGGCGTTACTAACAGCGTTACTTTTTCAGTAACGAGTAATCTAACAAATTACTGTTCCCCCGTTAGAACGTTGTTACTGACAATAAAATCCGGTGTTACTATTATTGAGCTTACTGAAGTGCTTTTCATCCCAGTAGGCTCTCTCTCAACAATAGGACCTGCAACAGTGATGGGCCGGCCGCGGACGAGCCGGTTCAAAGAGCCGCTCTTTTAAGTGAACGATGGGAGCCGGCTCCCGTCCGTGAGAACAAATAATACAAGGCAGAGGGCTACAGGTGCCTCCTGCACTGACCACATGTGAGGTCATACCCTCAGCAGAGAGGGGGTATGAGTCATGTCTGAACAAGATGGAGGGAGAGGAGAAGAAGAGAGGAGTGTGTCAATACCAAAGTGAGTGACAGTAGGAAAAGTAGCAGCATTTGAATGCTTTTTAATAACTGAACAAAACGGCGGAATTTACAAGATTAAGGCGCCATCTCAAGCAATTTATTGATATTAGAATTTTTTTTTTTCTTTTGAATATTTAGGTACAAAAAATGTATTAAATAATTTAAGAGATATATGTGTAATTTTACAAATTATTAAATTAAAACCACACTATATTAATACGTATAAATATATGCATATTTTTTATTTTTTTATTTTTAACCTTTATTTAACCAGGATAGACCCACTGAGATTACAAATCTCTTTTGCAGGGGAGTCCTGGCCCCATGTGTTTGGGGGGGACTGTTGTACATGTTTTTGGTGGTAGGGGAAACCGGAGTACCCGGAGGAAACCTACGCAGACACAGTGAGAACATGCAAACTCCACACAGAAAGGCCCTTCCCTGGATGGGGATCGAACCCAGGACCTTCTTGCTGTGAGGCAGGAGCGCTAACCACTCTGCCGCATTAACGTAGACTACATTAATTGGGTGATACCAATCCAAGATGGTGCAGTGGCTCAGTGGTAGAGCGGTTGTCCAATAACCCGAAGGTTGGTGGTTCGATTCCCGCTCTCTCCACAGTTCATACTGTCGTTGTGTCCTTGAGCAAGACACTTTACCCCCCTTGCCTCCAGCGGTGTTCCAGCTGTGACACTGGTGAAAAGAAGCTTAATGTAAGTCGCTTTGGATAAAAGTGTCAGCTAAATGACTAAATGTTCATTCCGTTTGTTAGAGTGCCAGAGTGATTGAATGAGTAAAAGTGAATATATAGAGTATAGCCTACTCAACAAAGTAAGGAAAACTTACTTTGAAACATTTATTCACAGTATAACTCAATTGACTATCTGGACTATTCTTTTGGATTACTTGAAATGAATAGTAAGAGGAAGAGCTGAGACCTGCATGTAGCTGATTGTTTCTCTGCATGGTACAGCATACATAGATATAACATTTAAGTTTTCCAACTCGGGAGTGATTTCTCACAGTTGTGTACTGTAAGCTTACTTCTGTCATTGTCATTGGATCGGCTTCTAATGCGGGTGGAGTGAAGTCGCCTGTTATCATTGCTGGAGCCATGCTGTGTCGCTTCTGTTTGTGAGCCTGATCCCTTGTTAACTCGTCAGCCTGCTTCTCTGGTGATAAGTGTCTCCCAAAGCCGTTGTATTGTCCCCATTTAATTGTAGACTGGAGTGATTTGACTTCATTTGCCCCTACATGGCTGGTCTTCCTGTTTGCACATGACGTCGCTTGGAGATGGCATCTGACTTTTGGGGCTTTGGCAGACTTTTTCCTCTTCTTGTTTAATCTTCTCGGATTCCAGATCCTGTGAGCATTTTGAATTCCTTTTAAAGAATCTCTTAAATGACTAGACAGAGAGTGGCAATCTCTGTGGGATTAACTCCTGTCCAGTGAGAATTTCCTTATGCAGTTTGGGCTGGAATGAGGGAATCAGACTCCGTCGTAATCTACTGCTTTTGCCTCTGTATCTTGAATCTACAGACTTAAAAACAGTTTGCTAGTGTGTTGGCTCTACAAAATTTCTTTGTGAACAGGCAAATATTTCCCTATAAACTAGTCCCATCCACAAAAGGCCAAAATGTATTATATACTTCCTGCTTCTGAAGAGTGCAGTCGCACCTCTGCTTGCTCATGCCTGCTTTACTTTTCTTTTTTAGTTATCTCCACATTTAGCCAATGATTTTATGATTAACTTTTTTACAGTACTTTTTACTTTCTTTTAACTGGATTTTGCTTTTATGTTTTTACTTGTTTTTTTTTTCTTTTTAAACAACACGTTGGACTCGCCGAGCGACTGGAGCCTTGGTGCCTATTTTTCAACATGTTTGGGGTAAAAACAACTACTACAAACTCTTTCTGCCAAAATTGCTGGAAATATCAACAGGAAATCAGTGTGCTACAAACAAAGATTTTTGCTTTGGAATCTGAAAGAGGACTTCAGGAGACAATACCGATCACACAATGTGGTAAGACTGTGAATTTAAACTTGGATGATACAGTGTCGTTCCCAAAACTGAGCAAAGCAAAGGGATTTAAACAAAATTATGCCACCTGGCATAAACTTAGTGCCCAGCCAAAGCAGCACTGGATTAGAAAAAAGAATGCTGGCATCACAAGAGCATATGTAGCATCACCAGACATCCAGCTAAAAAACAGATTCCAACTACTGACTGAGCTAAATGTGAATGAACCAGAAAACTATGCTTTAAATGAAAAACATGGAGTAAATCAAGCTTATTCTATAGAGAACAGGAGACATGAATCTGTGGAAAAGCACCAGGCAAACAGAGACAGAGATCTATGTCAAAAGTGAAGGTCAGAGATATCTTGCTGCTTGGAGACGGTGCTGTCAGAGACTTAAACAACAGTAGATTTGCTACATGCAGCTTTCCAAGTGCTACGGTCACTGATATAACAGCACTCCTCCCCCAAGTCATGTCCAAACACACAGGGATTAAACAGCTGATGTTACACGTGGGTGCAGTTGACACCAGGAAGGGGGAATCAGAAGTTTTAAAAAAGGATTTCTGCAGGCTTTTGGATAAACTTGAAAACCTGGAAGTGCAATCCTTTATCAGTGGACCACTCCCAAACATCGACAGAAGGATCAATAAATTCAGTTCAACTTTAACTTGTTTTGGCAACGTGACGACCTGTTCAAAGGAAAGGGCCCACATCTAAACAGGGGAGGGGTCAGGAGGCTAACGGATAATCTCCTGCACTCCCTGAGACACCTAAATTGTTCTGGGCGCCCTCTTGAACAGAGAAAGGGTCCTCAGCCACTGAATGAAAAAAGCACTCCTGCCTCACCAGCCAAGGATCCTCCTCTGACTGTACCACCATCAACACCTCCACCACTGAAATGGACTCCCCCAATAGGACCATGGACCCCCCCAGTAACATCAACACCTTCTGCGGACCTCACCATCCCTGTCCCATCTCCGGATTCACCAATGGGATTTCCAGATCACCTGGAAAGTTTGGTAAAATCTGGAATTAAGATGATACCCCTTACACCTAACTTGGCCAGGTCACGGGTTCTATCATCATCACAAAAAACATCACCCCCAACACCACCCAGGAGTACCACTGCTTCACCTCGGCCACTACCTAGAGTCCAATGCACCCCTGTCAGACCCCCTCCACCTCCTCCCAGACCAGCTCCTCCCAGACCAGATCCTCCCAGACCAGCTCCAAAAGCCTTGACTAGCATCAAGGCTACTATCAGTGATTAGGACACTGAGGGCCTCTGCTGCTCCAGGACTTTTCGTCATAATAAACCACTTATCAACCTGAGGCCCTGGGAGAGACACCCCCCCCCCAGCTCCATAACTACAGTCAGAAGTCGCAGATTGAAGAAGAGAATAACAGTTAGATTGTCTAATCAGACAAATCTGATTCAAATCCCTGCAAACCGATAAAGTCAGGTCCTGCTCAAACGGACTTAAAAGTTGCAGTGTTCAATGTCAATTCTTTGGGAAACAAATCTTTTTTAATTAATGATTTTATAACTTCAAATAAGCTTGATTTTATGTTTTTAACAGAAACATGGTTAGACAGCAGGACTGGAAACGCGGTCCTTATTGAATCCACCCCATCGAATTTCACATTTTTATCCAAAATACGGGAAAACAAAAAGGGTGGTGGTGTATGTGACTTTCTTAGGGATAATATTCTTATCACTTGGAGAGTTTTCATCATTTGAGTATGTGTCATTCAAAATGGAGTTAAGGTTTTCTCCATCTGTATTATATGTAGTTCTTTACAAACCACCCCAACAATGTCATGATTTTATTAATGAGTTTACTGAAATGCTTTCGGTTATTTGCACAGAATTTGAACAAATAGTCATATCTGGTGATTTTAATGTGCATGTGGATAATGTTTGTGACAGAAATGCCAAAGAACTTTCTACTATTCTTGATACTTTTGGTCTTTGTCAGCATGTTAATGAGCCGACCCATAACAGAGGTCACACTCTGGACCTGGTCATTACTAAAGGTGTTCATATTTCAGATGTCACTGTGATTGATGTTGCTCTATCTGATCATTCTTGTGTCTTTTTTCATCTGTCCATAATTCCAAAAGTTGCTGTTGGACCTACTGTTGTAAAAAAGAGATATTTTAATTTTATTTTAATTTTTTCTTATGTTTCTTAATATAAATCTTGCAAATTGTCTTTTATTCCTGTAAACTTTGAGTTACCCAGTGTATGAATTGTGCTATATAAATAAAATTGCCTTGCCTTGCCTTGCCTATTGCATAAAACACCACAATTTTTTGAAACATCTGATCCTTCTTTTGTTGCTAAATTGCCCTTCAACCGGAAGGTAGGTGGTTCGATACCCGCTCTCCCCACAGTTCATACTGTCGTTGTGTCCTTGGGCAAGACACTTAACCCTACAGTAACTGGTAATTACTGTAATTTGTTGGAATATGTAAATGGTTTTCGCCGCCATTTGTATTTAGCTGTGGAGGTGGCATGAAAAAACCTTGAAAAAGCTCAAGTAAAAATGAAACGGTTGTTTGATCGCCAAAGTGAGAACGTCAGTTTAGTCCGGGGGATCAAGTATTGGCCGTTATGCCACTTGAAGGATCACCTTTTCAGGCCAAGTTTGCAGGGCCTTATACAGTTCTTGAACAAGTCTCGGATGAAAATTATTTAATTGGTACACCTAACCGTCGGAAGTCATCCCAATTGTGTCATGTTAACCTTTTAAAAGCATAATATGCACGTCCTGATGATGGAACAAGTAAAGAGATTTGTCCCGTACTAAATGTTTGTTCTGCTCTTTTGGATTCACAGGGTTTGGTTGATTGTGCAGATGGGGATGTGAAGGAACCTGGTGACCCAATTATTTGTGGTCGGCTAAAGAATTCAGGGTCTTTGCGCCATTTGAATGAACCTTTACACCATTTATCAGAAGGTTAGAAGGAAGAGTTGAAGTGCCTGATCAGGAGGTTTCCAGGGTTGTTTGGTGATATTCCGACTCGTACCATTCTTATTAAGCATGACATTGGTGTTGGTGATTCCCCTCCAATCAGGCAACGTTTTTTATCGTTGTGCTTCTGAAAGACGCAGAGTAATGGAGTCTGAGGTTAATTACATGCTGGCAAATCATATTGCAATACCTTCATCCTCCAGCTGGGCATCACCATGCCTGTTGGTAGGTAAATCTGATGGATCTCCAAGGTTTTGCACTGATTATCGCAAGGTAAACCAGGTCACAAAAGCTGACTCATATCCGCTGCCGCGGATGGAAGATTGTGTGGATGAGGTGCGGTCAGCCCAGTTTGTAAGTAAGTTGGACTTACTGAAGGGTTACTGGCAGGTTCCTTTGACAGCCAAGGCACGAGAAATTTCCGCATTCATCACTCCGTTTGGCCTTTATGAGTATACTGTTATGAGTTTTGGCCTTAGGAACGCTACATTTCAGGGTCTCCTGAACCTGGTGGTTGCTGGTCTTGTGGGGTGTACAGTTTACCTTGATGACCTAGTGGTCTATAGTGACACTTGGAAAGATCATGTCACCCGAATTGTAGCTTTGTTTGACCGCCTGACTATGGCCAACTTGACAGTTAACCTGGCAAAGTGTGAGTTTGCTAAGGCGACACTGACCTATTTGGGCCGTGTTGTGGGCCAGGGCCAGGTTTGTCCCGTTGATGCAAAGGTTCAAGCAATAGATCAGTATCCTGCCCCATTAACAAAAAAAGAGCTGATGCGTTTCTTGGGCCTGGTAGGTTATTATCGGGCTTTCTGCAAAAACTTTTCAACTGTAGTTGCTCCCCTAACGGCCTTACTGAAGGGCAATGTTAAGTTTTTGTGGTCTATTGAGTGCCAGATGGCATTTGAGAATGTTAAAGTTTTGTTATGTTCTGCGCCGGTCCTTACAGCTCCATGCTTGGATAAACCTTTTAAGCTGGAAGTTGATGCAAGTCTTGTTGGGGCAGGTGCCGTGTTTCTCCAAGAAAAGGATGGAGTAGATAGACCAGTCGGCTATTTTTCTAGGAAGTTTAATTCCTATTCAACTTAACTATTCTACAATAGAAAAGGAGGCGCTGGCCCTAATTTGGGCACTTCAGCATTTTGATGTTTATGTTTGTTCAGGTCAGGTCCCACTAGTTGTCTATACAGACCACAACCCTTTGACCTTTTTGAGTTCACTAAGTTGTCCGAACCGTAGACTGATGAGGTGGGCGTTATTCCTGCAATCATATTCTCTTGACATAAAACACATTAAAGGTACAGAGAATCTGGTGGCGGATGCTTTATCCCGAGTTCCCATAGGGTGAGTTTTGGTGTCAGATATTGTGTTTAGGGTAGGTGCATGGTGGGTCGCTGTGGTGAGCAAATTTTTTTTTGTTGGGGGAGGGTGTGATGCCCCTGTGATTCCCTGACTGGGTACACCTGTGGGGCTTGGGTTGTTAGGTCAGGTGACTATTTATGGCCTGGTGTGTTTGGCCTCCGGTGTGGTTTGCCTACTTGCAGGTCGGAGACCGGCTGCCACCTGGTTTGTTTGCTTTGACTTATTCTATGTTTGAAGGTTGACTTCGGTTTAGTTTTAGTTTGGTTTGGTTCATAGCTTTCCTCTGTTGTTAGTTAAGTTTACGTCATGTGTGCTGAGCACAATACACACACACACACACACACACACACCTACACATTACTTTGTTTCACTCACCTTCAACACTAGCATTACACCACTGATTATACAGACGCATACATTTCATGCCATGTTATAATTTATGTCGTTTATATTGATTTTGTTTTCAATAAAGATAATTTTTTCCTTAATTGTTATGTTTGCTCGTGTCCTCTCTTTGTTCCGACCCCTTGAGCCAAGGTCGTAACACAATGTAAGTCGCTTTGGATAAAAGCGTCAGCTGAATGAATAAATGTAAAATGTAAATGTAAATTTCTGAAATTATCCCACCAAACCCAGACTCCCCGAGCTTTAGGTGATTTTAAATCCAGATCTGGTCTTGGTTTTATCCCTCTAAATGTAAGATGTTTTTTGGCCAAGATAGATCTGATAAGGATATGGGCAACTTCTACCGATGTTAAAAAAATCTGTATTAGACAATGACATAAATATAATGTTTAAAGGACCAACCAACCAAAAAGAGGGGGCGGTGTAGCCATTTATGTAAAAGCTAAGTTTTTACGCTAATCTTTTTATAATCTAAAACTTGTCCCAAACTCTGAAAAGACCAAGTGCATGCTGTTCTCTAAAATCAAGTACAACCCTCAGCACCTCCCTTTTATCTCAGCCAAAGGACATTGCATTGAATTGGTACAGAAATATGAATATTTGGGGATTTTAATTAATGATTGTCTTTCTTTTAAACCTCACATTCAGAAACTGGTTCAAAGACAAACGTAAATTAGGTTTTTATATTAGAATTTAATCATGTTTGTTCGTTGAGGCCGGACCGGTCCTGTTCATTATCTTTATGGACAGGATTTCTAGAGAGAACCTGCCTCTTGGGGTCTTGTTCACGAGTGAGGGAATGAGGGAACGTGAGATTGACAGACGGATCGGTGCAGCTTCTGCAGTGATGCGGTCGATGTACCGGTCTGTCGTGGTGAAGAAGGAGCTGAGCTGTAAGGCAAAGCTCTCGATTTACCGGTCAATCTACGTTCCTACTCTCACCTATGGTCATGAGCTTTGGGTCATAACCGAAAGAACAAGATCCCGGATACAAGCGGCCGAAATGAGCTTTCTCCGCAGGGTGGCGGGGCGCTTCCTTAGAGATAAGGTGAGGAGCTCAGTCACTCGGGAGGAACTCAAACTAGAGCCGCTGCTCCTCCACATCGAGAGGAGCAGCTGAGGTGGCTCGGGCATCTGTTTCGGATGCCTCCCTAGGGAGGTGTTCCGGGCATGTCCCACCGGGAGGAGACCCCGGGGAAGACCTAGGACACGCTGGAGGGACTATGACACTCGGCTGGCCTGGGAACGCCTCGGTATCCCCCGGAAGAGCTGGAGGAAGTGTCTGGGGAGAGAGAAGTCTGGGCGTCTCTGCTTAGACTGCTTTCCCCGCGACCCGGCCCCGGATAAGCGGTAGAAGATGGATGGATGTCCTTTGAGGCCAGAAAGGCCAGAAAGATACTTTTTGCTGCTACCTTTATGTATATGCTTGATTATGGCAATGTCATTTATATGAACACATGCTACATGCTTTGGACACAGACTATTACTGTGCATTAAGTTTAATCCTTTACACACCACTGTAATATAGTCTCGTGTTGGTTGGACAGTGTTGTCTTTCAGAAGACTGAAACACTGGAATCTCTTCATTTATAGATCAATACTCGGGCTGCTCCCTACTTATCTGCAGGAGTTCACAGAGTGAACCATCACAAGTATCCTGTGCTCACAGAACTTCCTTTTACTCTCGGTGCCTAAAGTTTGCACTCAACTGTTAAAGAAAGCTTTTAAAACTGAAAGACTAGGTTTCTTTAAACTATATTAAACTATTTTATGTAAAATTGAAGCAGATTCTTTCATTTGTTGTTTTTAGATGTTAGTTTTATTTAATTACAATCATCTTATTTATTTATGAATGTGTGGTTGGTTTGCTGTTGAACTGTATTAATATGTATTTTCTGACTATGCTGCTGTCCTGGCCAGGATACAAAAACAGATTTTTAATCCTTTTTATCTTTGTTAAATAAAGGTTAAATAAAAACAGAAAATATGTATGGTATAAATATCTCTCATATAGAACAACATTTAAAACAGTGTATATTACTGTACAATGTTTTATAATAACAATAGTTTTTTTATTAACACAATAGTTACTTTCCCTGGTAATTAGTTACTTTATAACGATGTAACACAGTTAGTAACTCAGTTACTATTTGAGAGAAGTAACTAGTAATTATAACAAATTCATTATTTTAAGTATAACGTCTGAAAAGAACTGCAGGTTTGCGTTAAAGCCTCCTCATTTTTTACTGGTCCACACAGAAAATATACATTTTAATGGATTTAGGACTTTCATAATAGTCTGGGTTAAAACCTCCGGCGGAAGCTCTTTCCCACGCTTGAGTGCCTTTAACCCTAACCCTAACTCACAGCTCCGTGTGCTGCCAGTTTAGCCAACACATTGAGCTGAGCTAAAATGAGCAAAACATATTGACTATATTTGAGAGGACTTCAAACGGCACTACATTCTGGATTAAAGTCAAGGCAGAATTTCCAGAGAATGCAACAAAAGTCCAGGGCTTCCACTGACTTAACATAATGGTGAGTTTTGATAGATTTACTCAAATGGTCCGTGAAAATATTTCTGGGTTCGAAAGTTGTCCGTGGTATTAAAAAGGTTAGGGAACCCTGTTGTATAAGACTCAAATTCAAAACATTCATTCCAAGATGAATGTGCTTCTGCACAAGGCTGCTGTAGGAACAAGAATTAATAGAACTTGTAACTAAGTTTTCCATGATGGAAAAATGCAGATGCAGCTTTTTTTAAGTCAACAAACAGTGTGTGAAAAAGAATGCATGACACAAAGGGAATCAAAAAATAATAATAAAAAATTCCTGGATATTGCTGAATGTGCTGTAAAAGGTTGTAGAGTAAATTCCTGGACAAGCCCACATATTCTTTCCTCTGTTATGCAGAATACATCTGCTAGAGTCATGACACAACCAAGAATTGCAGGGTAGTCCTGAGGGGTTTGTAATGCAGGTATACAGTAGTTTCCTTCACATTGAAGTGGTCAATAGGATCTCAGCCAGTCCCTGCCCATTTTATACATTTCATGGTTAAACAAGAAGTATGCCAATATTTCTTATATTTGAGAAAGACAGTTTAATCACCTAGTATGACTGCTCTATTGGTGGAGAACAGAAAAGCTGAAATCTAATGTTGCTGTTCACAATCAACTGCTAGAATTAAATCTATTTTCATAGAGGCAACTTTTAGAAGCACAGCAAATGGAGTATTTTGCAAGCTCTGAGTACTTCTTCAAAGAAATATAGGGCAAGGCAGACATGAAACAGACATAATAAAACCTTTTTACACTTTTGTCAATCATGCCTCTATTAGGCGTGGCCATTAACAGGCAGGATGGAACGGGATAATTGGCTCACATCACATCGCTCATTAGCTCATCAACTGTCCATTAAAGTGTCCATCAAAAGGCCATTAGTGTGTTCTTGTCAAACTCCAGGTGAAGCAGCAGAGGGCCACAGAGAAGGAGTCAATCATTACTTGGGCATTAATCTGGCTCACTGCAGTATGCTGACTTCTAACACATGTTTCATTTCACTAACTCTTCTGAAACATACTATCCAGTCATAATGGACACGGCCGACACTACAATTTACAGTTTAGTTCAATTTACTCCAGTTTAGTGTAGATTTACTGAAAGAAAAATAAGTACAATCTCATCTGAAATACAGTCTAGTATATTACCAGCCACATCATAAAATAAATAAATGACTCACTGTCAAATAATTATTTATATAGGACAAATACTGAAAATATGTGAGAAAAATGCTTAGAAATAAATCCCAATATTTATCTTCCATGTGCAATTTTTTCCACATTCAATCATTTATGCTTTTACTAATGTTTTTGTTTATTTTCACATTTATTTATTGATTGAGTTCTGTCATCAAATTTTTGCAGCATAGTGACTGTGCTGCCATGTTGCAAAGGCTCAGGTGCAAAAAGACTGTGTTGATTCGATTGGTTATGTCTGAACAACAAAAACACCCCCTCATGAGCATTCAAGGACAGAAAATCAATCAATAAATAAATGCAGACATACATAAAAGCATTAATAAATAAATCATCTGGATAAATATAGAAATAAATTAAGCTAGACAATAAATATAGGGATTTATATTTTTTTAACCAAAACTTACATATTTATTGAAAAATATATATTTTTATTTCAGCATTTTCTTTTTTATATATATATAATTATTTGACAATTGGCACATTAATTACTTAATAATTGGTTTTGATTTGTCAGTTTTGGTCCTCCATAGTCTTCTGTGGTCAGTTATGAACTCCTCTAAACACTAAACCATTTTTTTTCCCTTTTTGCCTAGGTTTTACTGAATACTGCACCGTAAAGTATCTATCCTTAAATAAGAATCTCAGTGGATCTTATTATGGATATATATGAAATAAAAAATATAATAAAGTCTAAAAATGAAAGATTTTTGTTGAAACCCCAGATAAAATGAATGAGTTTTTGATGCATAAAATTGTTTTGCAAAGTGTTTGGAAATAGAAACATGACGATGAACGTTCAGAGTTGAAGAGCTGATAATATTTACTATATTCCTACTGCCACAACAGAAGTCAGTGGCAGTAGGAATAAACCATTCTATGGATTCTGAACAGGTGCAATTTTCAACTGGACATTAAACACTTGGTTGTTCAATTCTCCGCCAAGAAAATTACATTTAATCAGTGCAATTTGAATTTACACCTGCTGCTTTTATCAATTGCTTCAGGGTTTACAGTTACATATAAAACAATAAGAAGGCACTGACAGCCCCAGCATTAAAGCACAGTAGTATAGTGGGTAGAGCGGCTGTCCTTCGACCGGCGGGTGGGCGGTTCGACCCCCGCTCGAAACATCCCAAAACATCATAACATCCCGCTCTCCCCCAAACACTGTTGTTGTGTCCTAACCCACTGTGCCTCCTCCCTCCCAATACACACATGGGGCCAGGACTCCCCTGCAAAAGAGATTTGTAATCTCAGTGGGACTTTACTGGTTAAATAAAGGTTAAAAAAAAAAGTAGTGTTTAACAAAAGGGCAGCACAGGCCTCAGAGCAAACAGAGTTCTATTCAGGTAGTGTTCCCTAGAGTCAAAGCAAGCTAATTTTAAATTCAGAGACAGTCTGAATTGTTGTCTGACACTAAATGTCAGGTTGAAGTGTAAATGCCCCTAGTCCTGACCGTATCCTGCCTCTCACTGCAGCCACTGACAGAGACAGGATACGGCCAGGACACTTCAGGTTGAAGTGTAAAAGCCAAAGTCTTTAAACTTTAGGATGACAAAACAAAAGGAACCTAAAACAACAACAATTTCTTATTACATAATTATAAACCTCAGTTTTAGTTTAATTCTTTCCTCTGTTCAGTTCAACAGTGTATGAAGTAAGTAATATTGTTTCCATTATTTTACAAGTATTGTCTATTTCATATTTGAAGATTTGATAATCCTATTAATCTGCTTTATGTACTACTTTTTTTTCAGAAATGTAAAACGGCAGCACTGGCATGGGTAAATTTTTTTTGAGGAAGCCAGACGGGGTGGGGTTAGGACATATACAATCTTTCTCAATCGTAGCTGAGCTAATTTAGAGCAAATCAGCATTTGTAACTCCTTTCCTTTTATCAATGAACTGGAAGTTACTGGAACTGTATATATTTATGAAACCATTCCACTTAATGCAAACACAGAACATAGAACAATTAGACCTAAGTCTCAAACAATGTATTTTAGGTTATAGGCATACAACAAAAATACAAGCACATTAGCACCACGGCCCTGTCTGCAGTTTCTTCACTACATTAACAAATGAACTGGACTGACACATGCAGTTTGAATACATATAAAGAAGAAAAAGTTAAACAGAATATTTCATTCTTACTATGCTACAAGTGTTCAGATAATCAAGGAGCCAGTATTGACAAACTGTTTAATTTTAATCTGTCTCCATGCTGCATCTTTCCTCTTACCTTTCTTTTTGCTGATTGGTTTGTGTTTCTATCGTCTACCTGCAACTTTTCAAGTTCCAGAGCAAGTTAGGTGTCACCAGAGTTCCCGATCAAAAGCTACACTCGATGCTGCGTAGCATTACGCTATGGGGAACATTCTTTGTGTGACCATTTGTGAAGCACGTGTGTCAAACACGCCAAGAATTGGCTTATAATACCTCGGTTGGTGACGCAGCACATTAGCGGCAGCTGTGTGATTGAGCGCACCTGCACAGAGGGTATAAGTAACACATGACGTGGAAGCAACTTTAGTTTTTTTTGTCTTCATCGCATTGTGTGAGCAAACCTACTCTCTGTGTAGGGATATATATATATATATATATATATATGTATATATATATATACAGCGCAGTTCTCATATATATATATATAGCTGCTATCACAACTTGAGATTGACGAGATACAACACAAAAAATGCTACGGCAAGGGGGAGCCAGGACGCAAGGTCAGAGGGGAGCCAACAGGTGCTCCCCAACCGGAGATTGGGTATGAAGCCCCAACAATTGAAATAACGCTGAACGAGGCAGCGACTGACCTGAAAGACAAGATCATGGCGAGAATGAATGCAAGGCAACCCCGACGCCAATTACAACGGCTAAGTGAAGTACCATCAGAAAGTCTCCTAGAAGATGTGAATGCAGCATTGAGTGCGATCCCTACCACATCCATCACTGAGACCAATGAGCTGCTATACACCTCCGCAGCAGTGATCCTCGAGATGCTTGGCTATAAGAGCAACCATTGGAGCCATGAGAAACAGTACCCACCATGGAAACAAAGGCTGGAGGCTAAGATCAAGCAGACACGTAGAAGTAAGCCAACTGACAGAGGCCAAGAAAGGTGCAATGAAAACCGGTACCCAAGAGGTACAACCAGATGCCCATACCTGAAGCACTTGAAACTGCCAAACAAAGGCTCCAAGCCTTGGCCAGCCGCCTAAAGAGGTACACAAGAGAGAACGAAGCCAGAAGAATAAACCGGCTGTTCGCAACTCAACCTGCAAAAGTGTACGCTCAATGGCAGGGTAATAACAGCAGAGCAGACCCTCCAAGGCTGGAAACTGAACAATACTGGAAAAGTATATGGGAGAGGGAGGCATCACACAACAGCGATGCACAGTGGCTGGTGGCTCTGAGAGAGGACCACAGCAACCTCCCTGAACAGAATCCAGTTACCATCACAGCGGCAGACATCCAAGAAAGACTCTCAGGTATGAAAAACTGGACAGCACCGGGCCCTGACAGGATCCACACCTACTGGCTAAAGAAGCTCACTGCACTCCACGAGCGCCTTGCAGCAAAAATGAACCAGCTGCTAAGGGATGGGACGCACCCTGAATGGCTTACAGAAGGGCGTACACTGATCCTGAAGGATCCCACAAAGGGTACAGTCCCATCCAACGGCCAATAACCTGTCTCCCCACAACATGGAAGCTCATGTCAGGCATCATTGCGGCTAAGATAAGTGGGCACATGGATCAATACATGAGCAAAGCACAGAAGGGCATCGGCAAAGAAACCAGAGGAGCTAAACACCAACTCCTGGTTGACAGAACAGTCACCCAAGACTGCAGAACCCGACACACCAACCTGTGCACTGCCTGGATTGATTACAAGAAAGCATATGACTCAATGCCACACACATGGATCACTGAATGCTTGGAGATGTACAACATCAACAGGACTCTAAGAGACTTCATTGCAAACTCAATGAGGCTATGGAAAACCACCCTTGAGGCCAATGGCAAGCCACTTGCACAAGTATCCATCAAATGTGGCATATACCAAGGAGATGCTCTATCCCCACTGCTGTTCTGCATAGGCCTGAACCCCTCAGCCAAATAATCGACAAGACTGGCTATGGATACCGACTCAGGAATGGGGCCACCATCAGTCACCTCCTCTACATGGATGACATCAAGCTATACGCTAAGAGTGAGCGGGACATCGACTCACTGATCCACACCACCAGGATCTACAGCTCTGACATTGGGATGTCATTCGGGCTTGAGAAGTGTAGTCGAATGGTGACGAAGAGAGGAAGGTAGTCCACACAGAAGGGGTCTCACTCCCAGAAGGAACAATAGCAGACATTGAGGATGGTTACAAGTACCTTGGAATACCACAGGCAAATGGCAACCTCGAAGAGGTAACAAGGAAAACAGCAACTGCCAAATACCTCCAACGAGTAAGGCAAGTCCTAAGAAGTCAGCTCAATGGCAAGAACAAGGCACGGGCAATAAACAGCTACGCCCTGCCAGTGATCAGATACCCTGCGGGAATAATAAGGTGGCCAAAGGAAGAGATACAGATCACAGACGTTAAGACACGAAAGCTCCTCACCATGCATGGAGGGTTCCACCCCAAATCCAGCACCCTGAGACTGTACGCTAGCCGTAAAGAAGGCGGCCGTGGACTAGTGAGTGTGAGAGCCACTATCCAGGATGAAACATCCAAGATCCACAAGTACATCAAAGATAAGGCCCCAACAGATGACGTGCTCAGTGAAGGTCTCAGGCAATGGGGAACAGAGGAAGAGGAGCTGGAGGAGGGACCATCATGGGAGGACAAACCCTACATGGGATGTACCACGAACATAACTGAAGTGGCTGATATCAAGAAATCCTACCAATGGCTAGAACGGGCCGGACTAAAGGACAGCACAGAGGCACTCATCATGGCTGCACAGGAGCAGGCCTTGAGCACCAGAGCAATAGAGGCCCAAATCTACCACACCAGACAAGACCCAAGGTGTAGGCTGTGCAAACAGGCCCTGAGACAATCCAACACTTAACTGCAGGGTGTAAGATGCTGGCAGGGAAAGCATACATGGAGCGCCATAACCAAGTGGCTGGCATAGTGTACAGGAACATCTGTACGGAGTATGGACTGGAAACCCGAGGTCAAAGTGGAAACACCTCCAAAGGTGGTAGAGAATGACCGAGCCAAGATCCTGTGGGACTTCCAGATTCAGACTGACAGAATGGTAATGGCGAACCAACCAGACATTGTGGTGGTGGACAAACAGCAGAGGAAGGCCGTTGTGGTTGACGTTGCAGTACCAAGTGATTGCAACATCAGGAAAAAGGAACATGAGAAACTAGAGAAATACCAAGGCCTCAGAGAAGAGCTGGAAAAGGCTTGGAAGGTGAAGGCGACAGTGGTGCCTGTGGTCATTGGAGCACTCGGGCAGTAACCCCAAACTGGAAGAGTGGCTACAGCAGATCCCTGGAAGAACACCAGACATCTCGGTCCAGAAAAGTGCAGTACTAGGAACAGCAAAGATACTGCGCAGAACCCTCAAGCTCCCAGGCCTCTGGTAGAGGACCCGAGCTTGAAGGATGAGACCACCCGCGGAGGGTGAAGGACAAAGTTTTTTTTTTTATATGTATATATATATATACAGCGCAGTTCTCATATATATATATATATAGGAGAGCATAAAAATAAATATCATGTGTTCCTCCGTGTCAGAGGCACATTTCTGTTGAGGATCGACATGAGTTTTGTTTTGAGTGCATGATGGAAGAACACGCGGCCCTCGGACTTTCTGGGGAGTGTCAGCACTGCGATCTTTTGCCTGTTAAGATCCTATGTGCCCGGCTCGCGTTCTTTCAGAAGGAGCGGGCCGCCTCCCCACTCCGGTCGTGGGCCGCCTCCCCACTCCGGTCGTGAGCCGCCTCCCCACTCCGATCGTGGGCCGCCTCCCCACTCCGATCGTGGGCCGCCTCCCCACTCCGGTCATGGGCCGCCTCCCCACTCCGGTCATGGGGTTTGCGTGTTGATCTGGCTGAGGCGCAGAGAGTCCTAAATCCCTTGCGCTCTCGCCTAGATGAGGCGAACACCGTCTCTGTGCTCGGGCGGGCATGCCGATGAAACCTCATCCCTGGCTTCTGCGGGCGCCGCCACCTCGGAGCGCTCTTCCCGCTCTTCCCGCTCTGACGTGGTGTTTGAGGAGCTGCTCGAGGTGGTTACAAGAGCAGTGGCGCGGCTGAATATTGCGTGGCCTCAGGAGCAGGGCCCCACTAAATACTCTAAACTGGATGACAGGTCTCTGTCAGGTGGCCAGGGGGAGGGATCACAGCGGCGGTCTCTCCCCTTCTTCGGGGACCTCCATGAGGAGCTGGCACGCTAATGGAACAAGCCCTATTCATCCGTGTTTTTGTGCCTTCAACGTCGATTTACTCGACTATTGTGGGCGCACAAGCACAGGGCTATGGGTCGATGCTCCAGGTGGAAGAGACGCTTGCAGGCTATCTCTACCCCGGGACATCGTCCTCCGTGAGGAAACCTACACTCCCCAACAAGCCGTGCCGGGTCACGTCATCACTAGTGGAGAAGGCTTTCCAGGCGGCAGGTCAGGCTGGTGCAGCACTGCACACCATGGCGGTTCTGCAGACGTATCAGGTTGACCTGCTCAAAGACATGAGCACAAGGGGTACTGTGGATGAGGACGTGTTTTCAGAGCTCTCTCTGCGCAACTAAGCAGACGGCTCGTGCTATTGGCCACTCCATGTCTGCTTTAGTTGCAACGGAAAGGCATCTATGGCTCAACCTCACGGGCATTAAGGAGAAGGACCGCGCCTTCCTTCTGGATGCACCCATCTCGCCATCCGGTCTTTTTGGCGACGCGGTGGACTCTGTCGCCACTAAGTTCCGGGAGGCAAAACGCTACAAGGAGTCGTTGTGAGGTTCCTCCCTCGCCGTGCTCAGCAGTCGGGACCGTCAGCCACCCAGTTTCGACTGTTATAAAAAAAGTTTTATTTTAATCATATTTTGGAATGATAATCTTTTAGATTAATTTAAAAGTTTCAATCTTGAGACAGGTCTTCTGAAGTAGATGTTTTGAAATGCACTTCTTGCCTCTGGATCCAGTTACAAGGGTTATATTTAGGCATATCCATTTAGAACATGCGCCTTTCTCTTTATGGTATAGCGTGCAATGGTTAAAAATAACAATCTGAATGTATTCTGTGATTGGTAGCTGCACCATTAACTACAGAACTTTCTGACGTATAGCTAACATGAGACCATGTTTGTCACACTGTCACTGTATATAAACTGTGTTATTCTAAAAATAAAGCTTTGAGAAAGAGAGCAATCTGACTGTTTACTCTTTCTACCTCTGATCAGAGTATGCATACTGAATCGTATTGAAGCTGTCAGATTCTAGAACTGGCATAACAAAGTAGGTTGCAGATGATGTGGTATCGCCGGTAGCCGTCGGACTCTGGGACTGACATAACGAAGTGGGTTGCGGACGATATTCTGAATATCATTAGTCTGCGGGAGCTGACTTCGGGCCGAACAAAACCGGATAAAGATCTACCAACTAGCTAGAGGAAAAAACGTTATTTCATCAACCACTTCCGGCTCCGTTCAGAGAAAAGCGTGCCACCCAGAAGGAGAGTGTGGCGAATCGTGCCCCCCTCGTAAGGACTGGGGAGCTGGTTCTCGTGCTGCTTCAAAGAGGCCAGACCTGCGTGATATCATCTCCGCCAAAAAGCGGAGGTCCTGAAATTGGCGCGCCCTAAAGACTCCATGTTGGCATCCTCAGGAGCCCGCTGTTTTTTCTCCGCCGCCACTGGCGTTTCGGGGAGCAGTTGTCTCCAGCGCAACACGACGTGTCGAAACTAGTGCCCCTTTCGGAGAAACTGGCAGCATGGATGCTACTGCCAAATATCTCCCCGTGGGTAATGAGGACTGTGGCCAGAGGCTACAGAATTCAGTTTGCCTATCATCCTCCGCGTTTCAACGCCGTGGTCTCCACTTCCGTGAAAACAGGACGAGCACATGTTTTGATACAAGAACTGTAGGTTCTGCTGGACAAAGGGGCTATAGAACGTGTTCCCCCACCAGACAGACAATCCAGGTTTTACAGCTGGTATTTTCTAGTTCCGAAAAAGAACGGGGGTCTGTGCCCGATTTTAGACCTCCGCGGGTTAAACCGCTACCTCAGAGAATTAAAATTCAAAATGCTCACAATAAAAATTGTGTCCCAGATCCGATTATGCGACTGGTTTGACACCATTGATCTAGAGGACGCATATTTTTACATAGAAATCTTGCCACAGCACAGAAAGTTCTTGAGGTTCGCTTTTGGGGGCGAAGCGTACCAGTATCGGGTTCTTCCGTTCGGCCTGGCCTTGTCACCCCGTACATATTCAAAATGCATGGATGCAGTCTTGGCGCCTCTGCGACTCCAGAACTTCCGCATTTTGAATTACATAGACGACTGGCTTATATTAGCTCAGTCTCAGGAGCTAGCGCTTCGACATCGGGTTGTCGTCCTAGCTCATCTCGACTCTCTAGGCTTGAGACTCAACCCCGTTCTCTCGGCCGCCCAGAGGACAACATATCTAGGTGTTGATTGGGACTCAACCGAGATGCAGGCACATCTGTCTCCTGCATGTGTCGGGTCCATTCTGACTACCCTGAAGGCTATCAGGCTAGGCACGAAAGTGACTGTGCACTTCTTTCAAAGAATATTGGGTCTCATGGCATCTGCATCCACGGTAATACCTTGGGGCCTTCTGCACATGAGACCGGCTCAGAGCCAGGGGGTTTCATCCAAGGGCCAATCCCCTGAAGCAAATAAAGGTTACGCGCCGAGGGCTTCGAACCCTATCTATGTGGTTCAGACCCCGGTTTCTCACTATGGGTCCCACACTAGGTCCATGTTGTCGTCGCATGATGCTAACGACAGATGCATCCCTCACGGGCTGGGGCGCAGTCTTAGATTGCTGTCCAGCCCTAAGGATATGGGGAGGCCATCTTCTTGCAAGGCACATCAACTGCCTCGAGATGAAGGCTGTATTTCTGGCCCTGAAATACTTCCCCCAGAAGCTAAAGGGCTACCATGTCCTAGTACAAGTAGACAGCACGGCAGTGGTCTCTTACATAAATCGTCAGGGCGGACTGCGTTCGTACCGCTTGAACAAGCTAGCGCAGCAGGTTCTGCTTTGGGCTCAGGACAAGTTCCATTCCCTCAGGGCGATCTATATCCCCGGGCGCATGAATGTGGGAGCAGATTTATTGTCCAGACAGGCTGTGACACATGGGGAGTGGAAACTCCACCCCGAGGTAGTGAGCCAAATCTGGGAAATTTTACAAAGCAGAGGTGGACGAAGGTTTGTTTCACAACAGACAATGGCCCATGCGTGGCCTAGACTGCGCCTTTATGTGGCTCTGCTCCCGGGAGTCCTGGTGAAGGTTCGTCAACATGGGTCGCGCCTCTTACTAGTAGCACCCCGTTGGCCAACCAGAGTGTGGTTCTCAGACCTAATATCTCTTCTCGACGGCTCACCATGGGCGATTCCGACCAGGAGGGATCTCCTTCCTCAGGCACAGGGGACAGTGTTTCATCCCCGGCCCGAGCTCTGGAACCTTTACATCTTGCCCCTGAGGGGGACCAATTAAGAGACGTCGGGCTCCCAGCCCCTGTTGTAGAGACCATTTTGAGTGCTAGGTCTCTCTCTACTAGCAGAGCCTATGCCTGCAAATGGTGTGTCTTTGAAGCCTGGTGTGCTATACATCATACAAACACAATTCACTGCCAGATTGTTTCAGTGTTGGAGTTTCTGCAGGACAAACTGTCCTCGGGCACTAATCCTAGCACACTCAGGGTCTTTGTGGCCGCCATCTCGGCTTGCCACGCCTTGATTGACGGGTTCTCGATAGGGAGACACCCTCTAGTTGCCCGCTACATTCGAGGGGCCAAGCGGCTGAGGCCACCCACTAGAGCTACAGTTCCTTCCTGGGACCTAGCTATAGTGCTAAGGCTTAGTAAGCACTCCTTTTGAACCACTAGAGTCAACGTCTATCAAGTTTCTGACTTTAAAGATGAAGTTTTTTTCTGGCGGCCATTACCACTCTTAAGAGGATTGGGGATTTGATACAATGTTTAACATAATTGGCAGATACCGATATTAAGCATTTCCTGGTATTATCTTTCCTTTGGGAAACAAAAAAATCTTTAAAAATATGGTATTAAAGCAATTTATTTATTAACTATGCCATCTGCAGATAGAGTGACTAATAACGGACCAAGTGTAGTAAATTAGTAGCCTACCTAATAAAGTGAGATTGTCATCTTCAGACTAGCACATTGCCTGTTCTGACCCGTGAGTATTTTAGATTTAGACCACGTTTAGTGCAACAGGATTACTGATATAGATGTTGTCTGCTCATAAACGAGGCTGGCATCATTAAACAGAGGTTCATCTAGAGCTGGAGCAAATAAAAGTTGCAGGCTCTAACCTTTGCTGACAATGTTTTAGCGTCTCTCGTCTGTCTCTGTTTGTCTCTGTTTGTCTCTGCCGCTCGCGTCACAGTGGAATGCAGAGAAAGTAAAGACAGAGCTGGTTTTCTGGAGTGCATCTCTCACTCCTGCAACAGCAGAGCTCAGTGGAGTGAGCTGCAGGAGAGGCGGAGTCTGAGCAGAACAGTTTATTAATCACTTTGAGGCATGACTTATGAAAATGTATAATACATTAATAGATAAATTCATGTAAAATGTTTCTTAGTTATTTACAATGGTAACATCAGGGATAACATGTGTGCCATACCACAGACAGGTTTCAGTTAAAGCAAAGGCATCTGGGTGTTTTCAAGGTGAAGAGACAAAACAACATTCATTATAAAAGCTGTGCATTTATAATGAACAACCCAGTGCATAAAGCTCACGGTTAAAATGCATAATTAATTTCTCTGCAGTAATAGCTGTGTCTCCCTTCGCTCTTGACATTATCTAACAATTTAAACTATGCTAGCTCAGTTTTGGTGCAAAAAAAAAAAGCCTAAATGTTAATGGCTTTCACAATCAACCTACAGCAACGTTTGTGGTTTACACTACAGTAAATAGAGAAAATGCACCAAAATGTCTTTTCAAAGACATTTGTCAGTAGCTGCTTTCCCTCTTACACCTTTTCTTCCTCTTCTTTCTTTCTTTTCTCTTTTGATGACCTGATTTTACTTTTGTGACTCAAGATGTCTTTTTTTCTGACTGAAGGCTGAGCCTGCCGCTGCCAGATACCTCCTGCTCCTCAGGCAGTCAGTCACTCGCTTGGTAGCTTGGTTAAATCAACCAGGACTAAACCAGCGTTTGAGTGCTATGTCCCAACCACAAGAGACCTACTAACCGCCAAAGAATGGATCCGCAACCCATTTGTCAACAGACCAGGTCAATCCAGCATGTCTATGCAAGAAGAAGATCAACCGCTGGAGATTGCAAATGACGGCGGCCTTAAAAGTATGTTCGAGACAACAGCTTTGTTCAGAATACCTCGAGAGCGCCACAACAGCATTGAAAACACTGTTGCCATTTCTGACATCCTATGTGAAGCATCCTATTTTATTTGTCTCCCATTAACCCAAGATGGGACCCTCTCGAGAAACAAGCTCAGGGCTCCCACTGGTTTAACGTTATGTTGAGTTGTATTTTTTATGCACTTTGTTTGTTTTTCTGTTGTATCTTATTTTGAAGCCATGTTTCTATGTAACCATAGCAACCAGAGAGTGTTAGGGGGTAGAGAGGATGTTACTCATGTTATGTTGTTGTCGCGATGTTACGAGGACGCTGCTAATAAAGTTGTATACGAGCACACAGAGGATTCACGTGTATTAATATAGTTTTTAAAAATTATAGTTTTTATGTCGGTCGTATCATTTTATTTTGTGTATTTATTCGCCACACCTTAAAGGCCGTCCGTTAAAATATTGTCTGTGGTTGGGGACCGCTGGAATAAACCATTTTGAACATTTTCATAGGGCTGCTGGGGCCCTTGGATAAATGTTATAATTTCTGTCAGTGCAAAATTTTGTATCGCAATCACTTTATTCAGTCTGAAAGTATAGCATTACAACCTTTATTATATACATGTTTTGAAAATATAAAACCCAGGCTATCTGCTCAGTGGCGCAGCCAGACAACTTTTCTCAGGATGGCCGGACCAAGGCCGCTCACACAGGTGTGGCACAGAAACTGATATTATCTTATAATGTTTAGTGGCTGTAGTCACTGTAGATCGAGTTTTGTAGACACTGTAGACCAGGGGTCCCCAAACTTTTTCCAGTGAGGGCCACATAACTTTTCCCTTCTCTGATAGGGGCCAGGGTCAGTTTCTAACGGAAAAAGTGTGATAATCGCGGAGGTCCCTAAATGTAATAATTTATTGTTTTCCAGAAAACACGCTGACACTCCAGCGCACCATACATATCCAAATATTAATAACCCTTTCTGAGATCAAATAACCCTCTCTGGGTTCTTCACAGAATAAAATAACACAGAAAATATATAGGTGCTCAGGGGCCGGGTCAAATGTGGCGGCGGGCCGCATTTGGCCCGCGGGCCGCAGTTTGGGGACCCCTGCTGTAGACACAGTAGGACACAGTAGGAGCCCCTTCTGTGTCAGAGGGACTTTAACGGGACTATAACATTTGTTCAAGTCCAGCTAAGGCATTTCCCTCGCTTTTTTCAGAAAATTTCTTTTGTTGTGATTTTGTGTTTGTGTTTTGATGCTCCATTTAACATTATTAATTAAGTTTTTTAATGAGTTTCAGGGCCGTTCACTGACACTGAGAATCTCCCGATCCGCTCAATAATGGCTTAAACCAGGGGTCCCCAAACTGCGGCCCGCGGGCCAAATGCGGCCCGCCGCCACATTTGACCCGGCCCCTGAGCACCTATATATTTTCTGTGTTATTTTATTCTGTGAAGAACCCAGAGAGGGTTATTTGATCTCAGAAAGGGTTATTAATATTTGGATATGTATGGTGCGCTGGAGTGTCAGCGTGTTTTCTGGAAAACAATAAATTATTACATTTAGGGACCTCCGCGATTATCACACTTTTTCTGTTAGAAACTGACCCTGGCCCCTATCAGAGAAGGGAAAAGTTATGTGGCCCTCACTGGAAAAAGTTTGGGGACCCCTGGCTTAAACCATTTTAAACCACTCAAATAAATGAAGAAATGAAAAACAAACTTTTGCAAATGATAACTTAGTCCTGGGACTCCCTGACCCTAGACTTAGGACCAACATACCATGACCCTGTCAGTCACAGCTGTGAGAGTGAAAGAGGAGGGGCCAGGAGAGCACAGCGAGAGAGTAGGGTAATGGAGCTCAATTTAATTATATTGTCCCCGTTCGGCCAAGACAGTCGTGGTGGGGGTCACACTGTCCACCCCTGGCTCTGTCCCTGTATCTGCTCCATGTGCTGCTGATGGAAGGCTTCAAGTCAAGTCAAGTCAAGTTCATTTATTCGTCTCCCTTGGGAGAAATTTGGTTTAGAGACAGGGTACTGCTGCATAGGCAGACATAAAACATATAGACAACATAAAACATAAAACATCCAACAAAGGAGAGGGTACATAACTGGCAACCCGATGGGGACCAAAGTGCAAGAGGATCAAGCTTCAATACTTGAAGTACATTGCAATTACAATTACACATTTAAAGTGCAATGCACAGTAAAGTGCTGGTGCATGTTAAAGTGCGGTGCTTCAGAGAGTGTTTGATGTGAAATATGGCAGAAGCTCAGGGTTAGGGTTAGGGTACTAGGTGTCAGGATTCAGGTCTGTTTATTTAGTCTGTCTGTTTTGTTAGTGTATTCTGTGTGTCTGTTTGTTTTTGAGGTCATATATTTAGGCCCGAGCCGGTGATGACCGGGAGGGCCTATTGTTTTTGCTCGGAATTTTTATTTTATTTTTTTTTTCCCAATATGATCCTAAATTTGACCCAGTGAACATGCACGAAAAGTCATTTTTATTGGTCCCGGACTTCAAGCCCGGCGAAAAATTAATGTATTTGAAGTCCCCGAAAAAAAAATACAAAAAATGACTCAGTGGCGACCCCTAGAAAAGTCAAAATACATTAGGCCTATGGAAAATGAAAGTAATTTTTTTCCAACGTAGAAAAATGAAACTTGGTACATCCATAGGACACCTCAGGGCAAACAGAAAAGTCAATGACAGCCACACCCTAAACTCAACAGGAAGTCCGCCATGTGGGGTGAAAGCGTGACCACTAAAATCGCACCCCTTGCGCAGAAAGATGCAAATCATTGTGTTTTAATCGAAATGGCCCCAAATTTGGTGAGTATCATCTAGACATGTGTGCCAACCAAAGTTGTGACTTTGTTTATGATATCTTATCGGGTATGGGTGTGGCAAGCCTGTAACGAGGTGGCCATTTTTGTGAAAATAAAATGTGTCTTAACTCTCCTACCCTATCACACACGGGAAGGCGGCCATTTTGAATTGAAAATGTGAACCGACTTAAAATACACCTCTTTTTTAAAAGAACACAGACAATAGCTGCTTCATTCCACAGACACCAAACTTGGGCAAAATGAGCTAAACACATGTGTGTTCAATAGACAGTGCTTTTTCTTGACGTTTTTGCTCGAGTTATATATATTTTTAGGCCCGAGCCGGTGATGACCGGGAGGGCCTATTGTTTTTGCTCGGATTTTTTTTTTTTTGTTCTCTTTCTTTTTCTGCACAATGATCCTAAATTTGACCCAGTGAACATGCACGAAAAGTCATTTTTATTTGTCCAATTTTTCAAGCTCGGCGAAAAATTTAAGTATTTGAAGTCGCCGAAAAAAAAAATACAAAAAATGACTCAGTGGCGGCCCCTAGAAAAGTCAAAATACATTGGGCCTATGGAAAGTGAAAGTAACTTTTTTCCAACGTAGAAAAATGAAACTTGGTACATCCATAGGACACCTCAGGGCAAACAGAAAAGTCAATGACAGTCACACCCTAAACTCAACAGGAAGTCCGCCGTGTGGAGTGAAACGCGCGGCCACTAAAATCGCACCCCTTGCGCAGAAAGATGCAAATTATTGTGTTTTAATCTAAATGGCCCCAAATTTGGTGAGTATCATCTAGACACGTGTGCCAACCAAAGTTGTAACTTTGTTGTTGATATCTTATCGGGTATGGGTGTGGCAAGCCTGTAGAGGTGGCCATTTTGTGAAAATAAAATGTCTCTTAACTCTCAAACGCCTTCTCGGATCGAGTTGGACCCAAAAAGGCGTTTGTGCACATTCATGACCTGAACAAAAAAATATGTAAATAAAAGGGTTATCTTTAGAAATGGCTCTCCAGCTTCCCCTACAAACTTATAATGGGACCCAAGAATGTAGTTTGTCATAGAGACATGAAATTTAGTACACACATCTCTTATGTCATGACGAGCATAAAAGCCAATGACAACCACCCCCTATCTATAAATGTGTTGCCATAGCAACGTCCCAAATATGTCGAAAAAGTCAATGGGAAGTGAAAATTTTAGTTTGTCGTAGGCAAATGAAACTTGGTACACACATTCAATATGGGCTTATGAACAGAAAAGCCAGTCGGGACCACACCCTATCACACACGGGAAGGCGGCCATTTTGAATTGAAAATGTGAACCGACTTAAAATACACCTGTATTTTTAAAGAACACAGAAAATAGCTGCTTCATTCCACAGACACCAAACTTGGGCAAAATGAGCTAAACACATGTATGTAAAATAGACAAGTGTTTTTCTAGACTTTTTTGCTCAAGTTATATTTTTTTTTATTATAATTCGGTATATATTTTTTTATTATAATTTTTCTGCAAAATGATCCTCAATTTCAAAGATTCAAAGATTCAAAGATTCAAGATTCAAAGTGTTTATTGTCATGTGTACAGACAGAAAGCATGTTTCCCTATACAATTAAATTCTTACTTTGCCGTCCACAGTAAAATGTCACACAAATTAAGTAAAAATAAAAAAAAAATAAAATAAAAAAAAAATAAGACAAATATACAAGTAATAATAATGGAAGTATACCAAAAATAAATAAATAAATAAATAAAAAAAAAAAAAAAAAAAAAAAATACAAATATACAATTAAAGCCGCAAGCGGCGATAAAGGCCCTCGCCTCCCTTGAGACCGCGGGGACACATATATTCGGAGGATTGCATGTCGTGCTTTAAAGCATATTTGGAGCTGTTTAGATGAAAACCCTTTAGCACAAAGTGTACGATTTAGGTGGTCATGTATTCCACCCAACATAGATTTTCTGTTGAGTTTACGGTATGGCTGTAATAAACTTTTCTGTTTGCCCTAAGGTGTCCTATGGATGTACCAAGTTTTGTATTTCTACATTGGAAAAATTTACTTTCATTTTCCATAGAACCAATTATTTTGACTTTTCTAGTCGCCACTGAGTCATTTTTCCTATTTTTTTTTTCAGCGACTTCAAATACATACATTTTTGCCGGGCTTGAAGTCTGGGACCAATAAAAATGACTTTTAGTTGCACGTTTACTGGGTCAAATTGAAAATCATTTTCAGAAAAATTATAATAAAAAAATATATACCAAATTATAATAAAATAAAATATACCTCGAGCAAAAACGACAAGAAAAACGCCTGTCTATTTTACATACATGTGTTTAGCTCATTTTGCCCAAGTTTGGTGTCTGTGGAATGAAGCAGCTATTTTCTGTTGTTTTTTAAAAGAGAGGTTGTATTCTAAGTCGGTTCACATCTTCAATTTAAAATGGTGCCTTCCCGTGTGTGATAAGGTGTGGTCCCCTTTGGCTTTTTTGTTCATAAGCCCATACTGGATGTGTGTACCAAGTTTCATTTGCCTACGACAAACTTAAATTTTCACTTCCCATTGACTTTTTCCACATATTTGGGACGTTGCTATGGCAACACATTTATAGATAGGGGGTGGTTGTCATTGGCTTTTATGCTCCTCATGACATAGGAGATGTGTGTACCAAATTCCATTTCTCTATGACAAACTAAATTCTTGGGTCCCATTATAAGTTTGTAGGGGGCGCTGGAGAGCCATTTCTAAAGATAACCCTTTTATTTACATATCTTTGTGTTCAGGTCATGAATGTGCACAAACGCCTTTTTTGGGTCCGACTTGATCCGAGAAGGCGTTTGAGAGTTAAGAGGCGTTTTATTTTCACAAAAAGTGGCCACCTCGTTACAGGCTTGCCACACCCATACCCGATAAGATATCAACAACAAAGTTACAACTTTGGTTGGCACACGTGTCTAGATGATACTCACCAAATTTGGGGCCATTTAGATTAAAACACAATGATTTGCATCTTTCTGCGCAAAGTGCGATTTTAGTGGCCATGCGTTTCACCCCACATGGCAGACTTCCTGTTTAGTTTAGTGTGTGGCTGTCATAGACTTTTCTGTTTGCCCTGAGGTGTCCTATTGATGTACTAAGTTTCATTTTTCTACGTTGGAAAAAGTTACTTTCACTTTCCATAGGCCCAATGTATTTTGACTTTTCTAGGGTCGCCACTGAGTCATTTTTCATTTTTTTTCGGGACTTCAAATACATAAATTTTTCTGGCTTGAAGTCTGGGACCAATAAAAATGACTTTTAGTTGTTGGTTTACTGGGTCAAATTGAGAATCATTTTGCAGAAAAATTATAATAAAAAAATATATACCAATTATAATAAAAAATATATAACTCGAGCAAAAGTCTAGAAAAACACTTGTCTCATTTACATACATGTGTTTAGCTCATTTTGCCCAAGTTTGGTGTCTGTGGAATGAAGCAGCTATTTTTGTTGTTTTTAAAAAAAGAGGTGTATTCTAAGTCGGACCAAATTTTCAATTCAAAATGGCCGCCTTCCCGTGTGTGATAGGTGTGGTCCCCATTGGCTTTTTGTTCATAAGCCCATGGTGGATATGTGTACCAAGTTTCATTTGCCTACAACAAACTAAAAATTTCACTTCCCATTGACTTTTTCACATTTTTGGGACGTTGCTATGGCAACACATTTATAGATAGGGGTGGTTGTCATTGGCTTTTATGCTCGTCATGACATAAGAGATGTGTGTACCAAATTTTATGTCTCTATGACAAACTAAATTCTTGGGTCCCATTATAAGTTTGTAGGGGCGCTGGAGAGCCATTTCTAAAGATAACCCTTTTATTTACATATTTTTTGTTCAGGTCATGAATGTGCACAAACGCCTTTTTGGTTCCAACTCGATCCGAGAAGGCGTTTGAGAGAGTTAAGGCGTTTATTTTCACAAAAATGGCCACCTCGTTACAGGCTTGCCACACCCATACCCGATAAGATATCAACAACAAAGTTACAACTTTGGTTGGCACACGTGTCTAGATGATACTCACCAAATTTGGGGCCATTTAGATTAAAACACAATGATTTGCATCTTTCTGCGCAAGTGAGATTTTAGTGGCAGCGCGTTTCACCCCACATGGCGGACTTCCTGTTGAGTTTAGGGTGTGACTGTCATTGACTTTTCTGTTTGCCCTGAGGTGTCCTATGGATATACCAAGTTTCATTTTTCTGTGTTGAAAAAAACTTACTTTCACTTTCCATAGGCCCAATGTATTTTGATTTTGTAGGGGTCGCCACTGAGTCATTTTTCGTTTTTTTTTTTTCGGCGACTTCAAAAACATACCATTTTTGCCGAGCTTGAAGTCTGGGACCAATAAAAATGACTTTTTGTGCATGTTCACTGGGTCAAATTTAGGATCATTTGGTCACAATAAAGATAAAAAAATAAATAAAAAATCCGAGCAAAAACAATAGGCCCTCCCGGTCATCACCGGCTCGGGCCTAATAAAGAAGACACATCTGCCTCGTGGCTGTGTCGAGCAGCGCTGTCAGCTGTTCTTTCAGGTCAGGCGCAGAACAAGGAACAGTTTCAGTATTTTGTAAACACGGTTGGGCCAAGCACAGAACAGGTGAGTCTGTGACCTGTACTAACAGATTCAAGATTCAAGATTCAAAGTGTTTATTGTCATGTGTACAGACAGAAAGCATGTTTCCCTGTACAATGATATTCTTACTTTGCCGTCCACAGTAAAAAGTCACACAATAAGTCACACAAGTTAAAAATAAAAATAAGATAAGTATAAGTAATAAAAGAGCAGCAAATATAAAGAGCAGCAAATATATAAAGATAAAAATAAAAATAAAAAATAATATAAAAAATATAACAGGGCAAAGAGTAAAGTAGTAAAGTGATAAAGTGATAAAGTGAGGTAGTGCAGTAGGTAAACAATTGTTCATGTAATGTTGTGATTGTGATTGTAGACTCCTATCTGCTGTTTAGGAGTCTTATGGCAGAGGGAAAGAATGAGTTCTTCATTCTGGAAGTCCTGCATTTCACACTTTTTATATTTTTTAGATTTTATTCTTATATTTTTTATTGTTTACTTTTATCTCATTCTTACATAGCTACATTTATGTATATTTTCATCTGTGTGTTTTCCTAATAATTGCACTGTCCATGGAGCGGACCTGACTCACATTTCACTGCTGGTTATATATGCTGTATATAATTTAGTATGTGACGAATAAAAATCTTGAATCTTGAATCTTCTGTACCTCCGTCCTGAGGGTAGAAGTGTGAACAGACCATGTTGGGGGTGGGAGGGGTCTTTGAGGATGGAAGCAGCTCTTCTGTGGACTCTGCGATGGTAGATGCTCTGCAGAGAGGGCAGTGGAGTCCTGGTGATCTTCTGCGCAGTCTTCACCACTCTCTGCAGGCGTTTGCGGTCCATGACAGAAGTGCTGCCGTACCACACAGTGATGCAGCTGGTCAGGACTGTAAACGAACAACTAAAAGTCATTTTTATTGGTCCCAGACTTCAAGCCCGGCGAAAAATGTATGTATTTGAAAAAAAAAAAAATACGAAAAATGACTCCTAGAAAAGTCAAAATACATTGGGCCTATGGAAAGTGAAAGTAACTTTTTTCCAACGTAGAAAAATGAAACTTGGTACATCCATAGGACACCTCAGGGCAAACAGAAAAGTTTATTACAGCCATATCGTAAACTCAACAGGAAATCTACTATGTTGGGTGGAATGCGTGACCACCTAAATCTCACCCCTTGTGCTAAAGGCTTTTCATCTAAACAGCTCCAAATTTGGTGAGTATCATCTAGACACGTGTGCCAAAAAAGTTATCAATTTGTATTTTGATACATTTTTGGCTGTGGTCGTAATGAGTCTGTGAAGAGGCAGCCATTTCTTTGGGAAATAAATGCCATTTCCCAATTGCCAGGATCCTTCCTTTAGAGGAGGCCCCTCCAGAGCCAAGACTAGAGTCTTACTAAACTCCTCAGAATCCTTTGGAACTTCTAAACTTGTACTTTTAGACAAGTTATATTTACATTTTGCCTTTTTAAACAGGGGGGTGCAGCGATTCCTGAGTCATCTCAAATCTCCAGCCAGTACTTTGTTTTTCTCGCCTTAGCCCAAGCATAATCTATTATTTTCAAAGGTTCAGACAGCTCCCAGGAAAACCAGGGATTGTGGAGACCTTTAACTCTAAATTACAAGGTGGTGTAGCAGGCCCCAGCAGTAGCACAGGCCCGGTTATTTGACATTACCGTGAAGTTTACGCTTTAAAGCACGAAATGCAATCCTCCGAGTACATGTGTCCCCGCGGTCTCAAGGGAGGCGAGGGCCTTTATCGCCGCTTGCAGCTTTAATTATTATTGTATTTGAGTTCTTGGTTTTTATTTACATTTACATTTATTCATTTTAGCTGACGCTTTTATCCAAAGCGACTTATATTAAGGTTCCATTCCCTAGTGTCACAGCTGGAACACCACTGGAGGCAAGGTGGGTTAAGTGTCTTGCCCAAGGACACAACGACAGTATGAACTGTGGGGAGAGCGGAAATCGAACCTACTACCTTCCGGTTGAAGGTCGACCGCTCTACCACTGAGCCACTGCCGCCTGCCTGTTGTCTTCCCCTTCTGTGTGATTACCTGCTCCGCCCTGATGTGTTTCACCTGTTCCTTGTTTCTGTGTCTATTTATACCTGTGTGTTCTGTTGCTCAGTACCAGGTCGTCTTCTCCCTACCCGTGAGTCTGTTCCGTGTTCCTTGTGTTTTCTGTGAAGATTCCTAGCCTGTTTTTTGTCTTATAAATTCTGATCCTGGATCCCTAGCCTGTGTTTTTCTGGTATGTCCTGTTTTGGATTATTTATGCTCAGACCATAGCCTTATTTTATTCTGGTTCCTGGTTTTTGTTTTGTTACTGGTTGTTTAATAAACCTTTTTTTTGGAACTTTGCCTGTGTCTGGGGTTTGCGTTGGAGTCTTCCGGTTTCTGGGCCTTTGGCCATGACACTAGGCTACTGTTTTCTTTAATTTAAGGCTGCACTTTCCAAGATGTTTGTTTGTTTTTTTTCTCAGGATTATGCAAGTCTTCCGCCCTCCACACATCCATACATCCATTCACTGTAAAAACCTCTGGTGTCTGCTGGGAGATTGTTTATTCCATGTACATAGTGTCTGTCTGTCTGTCTTTCAGAATCTGGAAATTGAATATTGTACAGGATTCCATATCTTACAACAATTTAACAAAATACAATAAAAGAATATCCTTTGGTTATTTTGGTTGTGTTTTTCAATTCTGTTGAGCTCTGATCATTCTCTCTCTCTCGCTCAGCTCAGCTACAACAGTAGCTTGTATCAAAGGCTGGTCATCATAAATATAGACTGTCATGATTTATTTAAAATCAGTTATTGTTACAGTAGGTTTGTTACAATGTCTCTTGCCCATGGATGTATTATGGGAACAACATAGTAACATGTTGTGCAGCCTCATGACGGTCTCATGCCCTTCTGACCAAGGGCCATGAACTGCAACATGTAAAATAAACGTTATTTCTTTGCAAATTTAAGGATTTTTACCAGGGAAATGGTCTATGATTCTAATACAGTTAATAAACACTAGAAAGTCTTAGGTAGTAGTAGGTGGCCTGTCAGCTAAAATCAAGCTAGTTTACCAGTTTGTTTTTACATTGCACGGCTTTGCTGCATCTACTACATTGCTGCATTCTATCTACTCTATTTTTGCTGCAGTACCTCAAATATTGGCGGCAGGGATTGTTGGTATAATGTAACGTGTATAATGTAAAACACACTCTATGTATTAACCATAACGTCTGCTCCAGAGGGGAAAAAAACAGTTGGCAGTCGACTTTACGTATGTCGGCTCATTGCTGTTAATATTATTATACTTCAGTGTAGCGTGAATGGTTTTTATGTCCTCCACTGGACACCCCGGCATTAAATGACCTGCCTACAATGACCTCCACACGTGGTCACTGTGTTATCTCTCAGGAGGATTTGGGATGTGAACATAGTGTCTGTTGGTTGAACCATACTACATTTCCCTGCTGCAATATTATATCAAAGCATAAAAAACTAAAGTAACAAACATAAAGAACTGTGGTGACCCAGCCCAACAGAACGTAAGTAGGGTTCATGAACAGACCAAACCTGTATTTGACCAAAGAAGCTGCCACAGACCGCTACCCTACCATAATGCAAAACAAACTGTTATCTAAGCCTTAACCAAATGAAGAGACTAGCGCAAAACATCTCCACACGCATCAGCCCCCGCCTGCATGGTCAACACGGGCTTGGGTGTGAGTCAGCAGAACGAGTGAGCGAGTGTGCAGACTGACAAGAGGAGAGAACGCAGAGATCAGCAGGCGTTCAGGGGACCTATTTATGTATGCATGTAGGCTACAAGAAATTGCCATATCTCACTAGCTTTACAAAAATAGGCCTAGGTGTAGTGCCAGCAACTAACACTGTGACATGTTGAATTTGAGTAAATGGAAGGTACTAAAAGCTCACATTTATATTTGTAGTCAATATACCTGGGGCTGCAGAACCAATCTGTTATTAGAATTATAACCATCAATATTAACCCTAAGACAGCAAAAGATATCTTTAATCTAGAAATTCTACATTACATTTTCTGAAACACTTATTTCTGTTCAGTTCTCACAGTGTAAGAATTCAAAGTGCAGAACATTACATTAAGATTTTAGAGATGATTCAGCGCTAGCAACAGCTGCAGTGACCAGCCACAAATCCAGCACCACAGAGCTCAGATTATTCACACATTTCCCGCTCATGTCCAGATTGATATTTTCTGATCAAACATGTTTTATGTTGTATACAAGTTTGATAAAAGCCCAGAATAACCAACTGCATATTAGACAACCGTCACTATTGACAAGAAAGGTTGATTAGAGAAAACGTCCTTCAATATTTAAAATTAAGACTGAAGCTGATCCATAAAATTTTATAGTTACACATTTTTGATAGTCATGCAATATACACTCACCTTAAGGATTTTTAGGAACACCAGTTCAATTTCTCATTATTGAAAGAATCTAATCAACCAATCACATGACAGTTGCTTCAGTGGTGGGTGTGGTCCTGGTCAAGACAATCTCCTGAACTCCAAACTGAATGTCAGAATGGGAAAGAAAGGTGATTTAAGCAATTTTGAGCGTGGCATGGTTGTTGGTGCCAGACGGGCCGGTCTGAGTATTTCACAATCTGCTCAGTTACTGGGATTTTCACGCACAACCATTTCTAGGGTTTACAAAGAATGGTGTGAAAAGTGAAAAACATCCAGTATGCAGCAGTCCTTTGGGCGAAAATGCCTTGTTGATGCTAGAGGTCAGAGGAGAATGGGCCGACTGATTCAAGCTGATAGAAGAGCAATTTTGACTGAAATAACCACTCGTTACAACCGAGGTATGCAGCAAAGCATTTGTGAAGCCACAACACGCACAACCTTGAGGCGGATGGGTTACAACAGCAGAAGACCTCACCAGGTACCACTCATCTCCACTACAAATAGGAAAAAGAGGCTACAGTTTGCACGAGCTCTCCAAAATTGGACAGTTGAAAACTGGAAAAATGTTGCCTGGTCTAATGAGTCTTGATTTCTGTTGAGACATTCAGATGGTAGAGTGAGAATTTGGCGTGAACAGAATGAGAACATAGATGTCTTGTTACCACTGTGCAGGCTGGTGCTGGTGGTGTAATCTCCATCAACTGCAAGATGCTATCCTATCAATATGGGCCAACATTTCTAAAGAATGCCTTTAGCACCTTCTTCAATCAATGCCACGTAGAATTAAGGCAGTTCTAAATAATTACGTATATCAAAAGAAATCCATGTAACACAAAGCTTCAAATAGAAATAACAAGTAGCTTGTTAACAATAAAATAGTAGGCCATTAAACATGTACAAATGATTATCTATACATCCGGTCTGCTGAGCAGAAGAATGTCATAGAAAGCATTATAGTCCATAAAATAAATAAATACTTAAAAACAATACAAGTTAGCCTACTTCTGAATGGATATCTGTTCAGGTAACAATTTAAAATGGTTGTTGGCCCTGACATTAAAAATTAAAGGTTGATAGGCTATACAGCTTTAGTAGCTTTTTCTTAGTGATATATGTGTAGGCCTACATTTTAAAAATAAGTTACAAAAAGTTTAATTATTTTTTTAACAAAACATTAATTTACATTTAGCTAGTAACAGAAATCTGTTTATTAGCATGATGCTAACATAGATGAAAAATGCAATAGACTTTGTAGCACTAATAGGGTCTTATTTATTTTTTGTTTGATTGGGACAGTGCAGTTAATGAACATACAATAGTCACAGCCACATGACTGTATAATCCATTTCCCCACATTCATACACCAGTGCTCTGTCACAGGAGGCATGGAGAGTTAAGTGTCTTGCCCAAGGACACAACAACAGTATGAACTGTGTAGGCATTCAGAAGGCATCCAAAACAGTTGCATAAGCCACCTTAGCTGGCTCCTGTCGATGTGGAGGAGCAGCGGCTCTACTCTTATCTCATCCTCACCCAGCCACCCTGCGGAGAAAGCTCTTGTATAGAAGATCTTACTTTTTCCATCTTGATTCAGCGCTCATGACCATAAGTGAGAGTAGGACAGTAGATTAACCGCAGCTCAGTTCCTTCTTTATCAATCGTATCATTGTGGAAGCTGCACTAATCTGCTCGTTCCATCCTTCACTCACTCGTGAACAAGACCCAAAGATACTTGAACTCTTCCACATGAGGCAGCTCTCCACAAACCTGAAGAGTCATGTAGCCATCAGTCTGCCCCAGGGCAGCTGTGGCAACAGGCGTAGCTTACCACCACCAGTGTGTGACTGTGGATGGTTAAGAAAAGAGAACTCTAGATAATTTACTCCACAATAGGACACTTCCATCAGCATCAGCATCAAAAACTACTGGGAGTGGCAACAATAAGCCAGTGACTGTATGTTAAACTTTTGAATGAGCTCAGTGAAATCATTTGGCAAACGGTAGAGCACACAGCTCATTTCTGAGAATGTGCTCTTTTTCTCTTCATATCTCTTACTTACTAAGGTGCAATTTAAAGGGGAAATGGAATGCCCCTTTTTCAATAAATAACACAGTGCCTTGTGCTCCCAGTGAAGTGTATTTTACATGTTTCAATCACAATGTCTCATGGTTTCATTCATTTATTTGTTCCTTTCATGAAAATGCACAGTACTAAACAATTCCAAACTAAGTTTACAATAAAAAAAACATTTTCATGATTAGAAAAAGAGCAGTGTGAAGAATAATATTCTTGTGCACACAGAAATTTTTATGAATTAAATAATTAATAATTAATAAATTGGTTTAGGACATATACATGACCCTGGAAAAACACTCGGTTTTAGGGGCTGGCCCATTAACTGAACAGGTCTCAGTTCATGTCACGCCTCGATATCCACCTTAGAGCTTCATTTTTTTGTAGTCTTTAAAATGGAAAGTGCCTCATTGATTAAGCAGTGGATTGCAAACATGAAGAATGTCTCTGGTAAGTTATCAATGAGTGACTGAAAATACTCTTAATGCATTGAAAAGTGTATTAAACAGACACAATACAGTTTAATCAGAGACATTTAGGTATTTACCACAGTAGTAAGTGATATATACGTACATATTGTACGTAGGGGCCGATGTATTTTTCTCTTAATATTGTGATATGTAGCTTCCATTAGCATCAGTTGCTACACCAAGAGTTCGAGCCAACTGCGGCTGCAATGAGTACGCTGGGACAATTACTGCAGCGGTCCATTTAAACTTTACCTCATCAGACCAGCAGGACTAGGACAGAGACTAGGGCCAGTAGAACGGGACAGGAACATGCGTACCCTGAGGCTGAGAGGAGCAGTAAACCTACACTTCAGTTTCTGATCCACGACTCCTCTGCACCTGTCCATTGTTCTTCAGCTCTGGGGACAGACCCCAGACCCAGCAGTGCTCCTCACGGCCACAGCCCACTCCAGCCCTCATTACCTACAGCCACATCACAAAATGTAACATCCAGTTCTAGCCATTGTTTTGTTTCACACATTCTGAATTAGTAGACCACAAACACACACTGATACGTGCTGAACATTCAAACATTACTTAGTTGTGTGTACTTCAAATAAAGAGATGTTACACTTAGATTCTGCTTTATCCACACAACTAAGGTAATTTAAATGGGTGTTTAAACAAGGTCTTTTAAATGTTGCTTTACACTTACACTGCAATTCTGACAACCTACTGCTGCCACCATCTTCCAGATCTGTGTGATGGCCGTGGTAGTACTTTGGTATATTGATTTCTGTGTTTGCACACAGTCTGGAAAACTGTCCAGGCTCGGAGAAGCAGCATGCATCAGTATATGATCAGAAAAACACATTATTATTCAAGACTTAAGATTGAAGATTCCATATTGTCATATGCACAGTTAGGAAACAGGTTTCCCTGTAGGCTACAATGAAATGCTTTTTTTGCTGTCCACAAGGAACAGCATGACAAATACAAAAAGCTTCAAATAGAAATAAAAAGCAGCTTGTTAACAATAAAATAGTATAGTATACAGTATAGGCCATATACGTACATTTTAAATATAACTCACAAAAGATTTAGCATCAATTTACATTTAGCTAGTAACAGAAATCTGTGTATTAGCATGATGCTAACATAGATAAAAATGCAAAAGACTTTGTAGCCCTAATAGGGTCTTATTTATTTATTTTTGTTGGGACAGTGCAGTTATTGAACATACAGGAGACACAGCCACATGAATATAAACATGTCTCAGGCTAATTTCCATCCATTGTCCCACATTAATACACCAGAGCTGTGTCACTGCAGGCAAGGAGAGTTAAGTGTGCCCAAGGACACAACAGAGAGCGGGAATCAAACCTCCATGGTTATAGGACAACCACTCTACACACTTACAGACATATGTCCACTGGCTCAGTAGGCTACTAGATCCTGCTGGCAACATAGTATAACATCCAGAGCGGCGTTATTCAGGAGATACAGTTTTGCTCATTAGTTTACATACATTACAGATTTTGTCATTTCTTTTTGGCCATTTTTCAGAGAATATGAATGATAACACAAAAAACTTTTTTTTACTTTGGGTGAAGCCATTTATTGTCAAACAATTGTGTTTACTTTTTTAAATGTTTGCGTGTAATCAGTCTGTACAGTGTGTATAAAAGGTCAGTGAGTTTCTGGGCTCCTGACAGACCCTTGCATCTCTCATCCAGTGCTGCACTGACGTGTCTGTATTGACGTTTCTGAGTCATGGTGAAGTATTGTCAAAAGATCTGCGGGAAAACTTATTTGAACTGTATAAAACAGGAAAGGGATATAAAAAAGATATCCAATGAATTGAGAATGCCAATCAGCAGAGTTCAAACTCGAATCAAGAAGTGGAAAATGAAAAGGTGGGGCAGCAGTGGCTCAGTGGTAGAGCGGTCGTCCTTCAACCGGAAGGTAGGCGGTTTGATTCCCGCTCTGCCCACAGTTTAAACTGTCGTTGTGTCCTTGGGCAAGACACTTAACCCACCTTGCGTCCAGTGTCTGTGGCACCAGTGTATGAATGTGTATGAATGTTTAGTGAATGTATGTGGTGTTGGTCGGAGAGG
Source organism: Perccottus glenii (assembly GCA_024416835.2). Taxonomy (NCBI): domain Eukaryota; kingdom Metazoa; phylum Chordata; class Actinopteri; order Gobiiformes; family Odontobutidae; genus Perccottus; species Perccottus glenii. Next base: position 1,003,697 of record CM044554.2, read on the forward strand.
CCGTAGGCGCAGAATGGCTGCCACGTCTCTGTCAGTCTGCCCCAGGGCAGCTGTGGCTACAGTTGTAGCTTACCACCACCAGTGTGTGACTGTGGACTGAATGAATAATGGATGGAATGTATGCGCTTTGAGTCCCATGGTCCCTTGGGAGAAAAGCACAATATAAATTTTATCCTATTATTATTATTATTATTATTATTATTATTATTATTATTATTATTATTATTATTATTATTATTATTATTATTATTATTATTATTATTATTATTATTATTATTATTATTATTAGGTCAGGTAAACCAAAACAAAAACATTTTACAAAGAAAAACCCACAAAGAACTTTAGCTGAAATACAGGACTCTTTGAAAAAAGGTGGTGTGGCTGTTTCAAGATGCACCATAAGAAGACACTTCAAAAGAAATGGGCTGCATGGTGGAGTTACCAGAAAAAAGCCATTACTACGCAAATGCCACAAAGTATCCACATTACAATACGCCAAACAGCTCAGACACAAACCTCAAAACTTCTGGAACAAAGTCATTTGGAGTGAAGAGAACTAAATTTAACTTTTTGGCCACAACCATAAACGTTACATTTGGAGAAGAGTCAACAAGGTCAATGATGAAAGGTACACAGTCCTACTGTGAAACATGGAGCTGGAGCTGATGTTTTGTGGATGTGTGAGATACAAAGGCTCACATATACAGTATAAGTGTGTCTTTGTAGCTCACACATCCACTAGGGTGAACATAAGTCCCAATTTACCCGGGACAGTCCGGATTTGAAGCCTGTCCTTTTTTAAAGCAATGCTAGAGCAAAAACGAACACTTTTCTGTCTGAACATCAATCACAGAGTTACCATGGGGATGGCAACATTAACCAATTGAAAGAGAGTTTTCCGCACGTCTGTAGCTCAATAATGATTGGTTCTCAAGAGCAAGGCTATAGCTATCCTTCTTCAGTGTTCACTGAAAAAGAAAGCTCCAGGAACAATACAAGTGTCTGTGTTTGAAATGCTAATCAGTTTATGTTTTTAAATTGTTTATTGATCTACTGATTTTCTACAACATAATTTTTTATTTGCTGCCATTGAATTTGAGGTAAAATAAAGTGTCCCAGTTTTTAGGGTTTAGGATCACCCTAACAATGACTGCACCAGCAGTGGGGTTGTACTGTGTGACTGTTGAAAGCATTTGCAAAAGAGGCAATAAAACGATCTCTACATCCTCAAACCTTAAAAATGCTGCCACATCACTGGACACAACGAATTGATGAGGCCATGGTTCACACGGAAATACTTTGCTTGGATCAGGCCAAGACTGATTTTTGCAAGTTTGTAAAATCACAAATCTTGCAAGAATCCAGCTGCAGCAAAGGATTAGTTATTTCTAAATAACGACAAGAGTTTTTTTATAATTAAAAATGGTGCAAATAAAATCATCCAGTGAAAAATACAATACATTTTTGAAATTTTCTATCTTCCAAAGATCCAGCTAAAAACCACTTAATTAAGTTAATGAATAAAAAAGAAACATCTCTACACTCATACATAGCCATCATCATTAGGACTGTTCTGATACTGATCTGTCAGTGTAATAGATTGGAATTTGAATAAGTTATTTTTAAATTACTTTGTGCGTATCTCAGCAATAATCATCCCATTGATGAAGATTGGCTGCTTTCCCAGTGAGGTATAATCATTGAAAGTCATTTAGGATTTAATCTGGTCTGGTATAATCTCCCGGACTCTTCAGGGAAAAATCTCTATACATATTTATAGCCTGGGACTTTGCTCTTGACAAGGAATGATTAGACGATTAAGAGTAAGAGAAATGGGACTGTGATTGAAAGCTGAAAGGCTCACAGAGGTTGCCAAACATTGACATTCTAATCATGGCCATGCTAATTATTAATGCTAGCCTTAACCCTTGACTCGCTAAGTGGCGTCTTATCTCGTGGGCACAGTCCAGCGGCAGTGGCACCAGAGGCCAATTCTCTGACTGATATTACAATAATGTACATTTACTCCACATGCCACAATTAACATTCTAGCAGCTAAATTAAATCATCAAGAAGCTGTTAATTAGAATTCATTTGTAACTTCACAGCTCGCTGAGTTCCAGACTAACTACTCTCCACCCTGCTCTGCTTGCATTTACATTGCTTTGTGAAAATAGGGACTTTTAGGCAAGTCTTGCAAAAATCATACTTCCAATTAAGCTTAAGATGGCCTGCATCACTGAAATGGGACAATACATGACAACCTTCTCGATTCCCGCTGTGACAATGAGGTCTCAATGTTATGGTATAAAAAGAAGAATTTTATGTAGAATTTTGGATGTATTTGACCTCAGCGTAGTTTCTAAAAATAAAAATAGCAGCATATTTCAAATTTCAAAAGTATTGAATGAAAGAGGTTTTCCTCGCTTCGGTTCAATTCGATTCTGGATTTTGAACTCATGCAGCAATGCTCAATAACTATTCACTTCCAAGGACTCCTCTCTAATCGAGCTTCTGCAGTTTTCAAAGCCCTCCATTATGAGAAGGTAATGGTTCAAGCAGTTTTGTGTTCTGAAATATTTTTGGTTTGAGTTGTCTTTGTGACTGTCTGATGAGACATGGACACATGGCCATTGGTATTAACTTGCACAGGTATAACTCAAAGTGGCCAGTGAGTATAAGCTATTAATAAATGCATGCGTTAGCAAGCTTCCAAACAATATAAAATCTTTGTCTCTAACATTCTTTCACTGCTATGCCAAAAATGGTCAATCATAGTTCAATCCACCACAGACTTATTTGGTGACTAGCACCACTGTGTAACTTTTAGCCAGTAGAGGGCGCAGATCCCTATACAGATTCTAGGTTGTCACAATTTCAAGAAAAGACTATTTAAGCCAGCAAGGTTAAAAGAAAAACAATTGTCTTCTAAAACAGGACGGTATTTTTAGCATACTTTGTACAAATTTGACTCTGCAGGGGTCAAGTGTATTGGCCTTTTCCTGCTCCCTCTGTTTGAGCCTTAAAGCGTGTCACTTACATGAAGTTCAGTCAGGACCACTTGAGTCAAAATTACCATAGACAATTCTTTAGCCTATTTTTATAACTTTTATTTGCATGATTGTTAAAGTTTACATTTGGCGGTATGGCTCTGTTCTAAGTTACCCATACTCATGAGCTCCATGAAAGCTTGTCAGGTAACAGCAGCTTCTGGGGAAAATCTCCCATTTAAAACTGGGAGAGCAGCAAATAAAATTCCCCGTTTAGAACAGAGCATGCATCAATGAAAACGGGTATGACATTGATTAAGTTAAACAAAGTTAAGGAGGCGATACGGGAGGAGGTGGGTTGCAAGCAATGCAGTGGAAGCAGCCAAGCAGCAGACTGAAAATGCACTTAAATAGGGCGCCCTGTTTGAACGGACCAATTGAGTGCTATAGCAATCAGATCAGCTGATCTGGGTGTCAGCTGACAGCAGAGCTTGACTACGTGGCCTGCCTGAACTGGCGCTGAAACGCTATATTTCAGTCAGGACCACTTGAGTCAAAATTACCATAGACAATTCTTTAGCCTATTTTTATAACTTTTATTTGCATGATTGTTAAAGTTTACATTTGGCGGTATGGCTCTGTTCTAAGTTACCCATACTTTCATGAGCTCCATGAAAGCTTGTCAGGTAACAGCAGCAGCTTCTGGGGAAAATCTCCCATTTAAAACTGGGAGAGCAGCAAATAAAATTCCCCCCCAACCAGACCATACCAGCCAAAGAAGCCAGCAGAGATCAAGATGAGCGTTTTAAAGAAGCCAAATCTTATTTAGTAAAGATAAAGCCAACTGATTAACGTGAATCATTAAAGTTACATTTGGCGGTATGGATCTGTTCTAAGTTACCCATACTTTCATGAGCTCCATGAAAGCTTGTCAGGTAACAGCAGCAGCTCTGGAGACAATCTCCCATTTAAAGCTGGGAGATCAGCAAATAAAATTCCCCCCCAAACAGACCATACCAGCCAAATCGAAGATGCCAGCAGAGAACAAAATGAGCGTTTTAAAGAAGCCAAATCTTATTTAGTAAAGATAAAGCCAACAGATTAACGTGAATTAAAGTTACATTTGGCGGTATGGCTCTGTTCTAAGTTACCCATACTTTCATGAGCTCCATGAAAGCTTGTCAGGTAACAGCAGCAGCTTCTGGGGACAATCTCCCATTTAAAACTGGGAGAGCAGCAAATAAAATTCCTCCCCAAACAGACCATACCAACCAAATCGAAGCCAGCAGAGATCAAAATGAGCGTTTAAAAAGCCAAATCTTATTTAGTAAAGATAAAGCCAACAAATTAACGTGAATCATTAAAGTTACATTTGGCGGTATGGCTCTGTTCTAAGTTACCCATACTTTCATGAGCTCCATGAAAGCTTGTCAGGTAACAGCAGCAGCTTCTGGGGACAATCTCCCATTTAAAACTGGGAGAGCAGCAAATAAAATTCCTCCCCAAACAGACCATACCAACCAAATCGAAGCCAGCAGAGATCAAAATGAGCGTTTTAAAAAGCCAAATCTTATTTAGTAAAGATAAAGCCAACAAATTAACGTGAATCATTAAAGTTACATTTGGCGGTATGGCTCTGTTCTAAGTTACCCATACTTTCATGAGCTCCATGAAAGCTTGTCAGGTAACAGCAGCAGCTCTGGAGACAATCTCCCATTTAAAACTGGGAGATCAGCAAATAAAATTCCCCCCCAAACAGACCATACCAGGCCAAATCGAAGAGCAAGCAGAGATCAAATTAAGCGTTTTAAAGAAGCCAAATCTTATTAGTAAAGATATAGCCAAAAGATTAACGTGAAGCAGCATATGAAGGAAGATGAGCTAACGGCCGTAATTAAATAAGCCCATTAGTTAGTGAAGCAAGATTTATTAACTATACATCATGAGCATCACTCATAGCTTTTGAGCATCAAGGATGGCTCGAGTATCTGCCGGAGGTACCGTTCATAAGCTGCGAAGACCGTCTTCCCATAGCTTTAACGGTAGAAACAGAGTAGAAGAAGCTGCAGTTGTAGCAGCCCCTATGCGCAGTGAATGAGCCGAATAATACTCAGGGGGGAGCCCGCAGTATTGACAAAGCAAGCGGAGACGAATGCAAACCAGTTCTGAACATAGGATTTCCTTCCTCCGTTATAAATAATGGGTCCTCCCGACGAGCTTGTGGACGGCTCCTCAGATAAGCCAACATAGACGACAGAGACAAAAAGCAGTTAGTTTCAGAAATGTATACAACAGAACCTTCCCTGTCCTGTCAGTTTGTAAGTGCTTTAGCAATATGGTGAAGTGGTGAGAAAAATTAAAACGTCTGATATGATTAAGTCATGTGACCCATTGTTTGCTCCACAGAATACCAGCTATCACTATGGGATATATTTCCAACAGAGCGGTGGACATGTTATCATCAGACACAGATTGCAGCTCCTTTGCCATTTACTAGCAAACCACTGACCATTAAAACCCCCCCAAAACCGACAGAAGGCGCAGCGTCTGTAACAAATTAAGCTGCAGAAAACTCCATATCATAGTGAAAAAGGAAATGCCATTCCAATTTTTCAATGAGCAAAGACCAGAACTTGAGATCTGATCTGCAGCCTGGATCTACGGCAACTATGTCCTAAAGATCTTTAACTTTTGGGCATAGATTGAGTGTGTGAGAATGAGAGCCACAGATCAAGCATACAAAGCTTGATGACCAGTGAAATGTCTACTTATGAGGGTCAAGTCAACAACTGACCAGTCCAATCTCTGATTGAACGTTGAATAAACATAGCAGTGTTTTTTTTTTTTTTTTTTTTTTTTTGGACAGCCGGGGATCGCTGTCTTTAAGCATAACAGATACATTGCCGCAGTCAACGACCCGTTTCTCACTCATTTCGGAGCACAGCAATATTTTTACAAGATTAACATCATACCTGCAACGATTTGGCTTCTCAACTGATGAGAAATCGCAGCAGCCGCTTTCTATAGCAGCAACAGCAGTAGTAGCAGCATTAGCACCAGCAGTAGTCGCAGCAGTAGCAGTAGTATTAGCAGCACCAGCAGCAGCCGAAGCTGTAGTAGCAGCACCAGCAGCAGTAGCAGCACCAGCACCAGCAGCAGCAAAAGCTGTAGTAGCAGCAGCAGCAGTAGCAGCACCAGCAGCTGCACCAGCATCCCCAGCAGTAGTAGTAGCAGCACCAGCAGTAGCAGCACCAGCAGCACCAACAGCAGTTGCAGCACCAACAGCAGTTGCAGCACCAGCACCGGCACCAGCAGTAGCAGCACCGGCAGCACCGGCATCAGTAGCAGCAATAGTAGTAGCAGCAACAGCAGCAACAGCAGCAGTAGCAGCAACTTCGTCACATACAAAATTATATACAGCATATATAACCGGCAGTGAAATGTGAGTCAGGTCCGCTCCATGGACAGTGCAATTATTAAGGAAAACACACAGATGAAAAAATATGCATGAATATAGCTATGTAAGAATGAAATAAAAAGTAAACAATAAAAAAATATATATATATAAGAATAGATTATAAAAAAAAAATGTGTATTGTGTGATTAAATCTAGATCGCAATATAATGTACATGAATGTAAACTGTAGACTTAAATATTAAATGTACAGGGATGTACAGTGTGCATATATGCATTTCGCTGTGGTCTTAAATATTAAGATACACAGGAAGGTGCAAGAAGCAAATGTGCAAACAGGGTGACACTGTCAGTGTGTCAATGTGAGGTAGTGTATAAAGTAGAGATAAGGTGAACATAATGTAGAGGCATGAGGATGTTAAGAAGCTGGTTTAGAGATCCAACTAAAACCTGTTCAAATCCAACTCTTACCTGTTCAAATCCAACTCTTACCTGTTCAGCAGCAACAGTAGTAGCAGCAACAGTAGTAGCAGCAACAGTAGTAGCAGCAGCAATAGTAGCAGTAGTAGCAACAGTAGCAACAGTAGCAGCAACAGTAGTAGTGGCAGCAACAGTAGTAGCAGCAACAGTAGTAGTAACAGCAACAGTAGTAGCAGCAGCAGCAACAGTAGTAGCAGCAACAGTAGCAGTAGCAACAGTAGCAACAGTAGCAGCAACAGTAGTAGTAGCAGTAGTAGCAGGAACAGTAGTAGTAGCAGGTGGTAGCAATGGTAGCGGTGGTAGCAATGGTAGCAGTAGCAGGAACGGTGGTAGTAGCAGTGGTAGCAACAGGTGGTAGTGGCAGTAGCAGCAACAGTAGCAGCAACAGTGGCAGCAACCAGTGGCAGCAACAGTGGCAGCAGCAACGGTAGTAGTAACAGCGGTAGCAATGGTAGCAGTAGCGGTAGGTAGCAGCAGTGGTAGTGGCAGGCGGTGGTAGCGGTGGCAGCGGGAACAGTGGTAGTAGCAGGTGGCAGCAGCAACAGCAGCGGTAGTAGCAGCAGCAGCAACAGCAGCAGTAGCAGTGGTAGCAATGGTAGCAACGGTAGCAGTAGCGGTAATGGCGACGGTGGTAGTAGCAGTAGCAGCAACAGCAGCAGCAACAGTAGTAGCAGCAATGGTAGCAGGTAGTAGCAGGAACAGCAGTAGTAGTAGCAGCAGGTAGTAGCAGTGGCAGCAACAGTAGTAGTAGCAGCAGTAGCAATAGTAGCAGTAGTAGCAGGAACAGTAGCAGGAACAGTAGTAGTAGTAGTAGTAGCAGTAGTAGCAGTAGTAGCAATAGTAGCAGTAGTAGCAGGAACAGTAGCAGGAACAGTAGCAGGAACAGTAGCAGGAACAGTAGCAGGAACAGTAGCAGGAACAGTAGCAGTAGCAGCAACAGCCTTGCAAGCAATGCAGTGGAAGCAGCCAAGCAGCAGACTGAAAATGCACTTAAATAGGGCGCCCTGTTTGAACGGACCAATTGAGTGCTATAGCAATCAGATCAGCTGATCTGGGTGTCAGCTGACAGCAGAGCTTGACTACGTGGCCTGCCTGAACTGACGCTGAAACGCTATATTTCTCGTTCCAGACACAGGAAAGTTACACTGGAGGATTTTGTCCAGCTGAGGGTACCGTGTCAGTGAGATAGACAAGATTCTACCGGTCTCATGTCTAACAGAACTCAAAATGATTTTTAAAATAGGGACAAGACCTTTACTTTTGGACTTTCTCAGACTCACCAAAGTATTAATGAAACCTTATGAAACTATTAAACTTTAAAAAATATAAAGGCAGGGAGAGAAACCACTGTAATACTTGGATGTTTTGGGGCCAAAAAGGAGGAAGCTCAATGTACAGTATGTAATGTAATGAGTGAAGGAGAGAAGCTGTGATATTGACAAGCTAGAAGAGGACATAAAGCTGCCTGCTGTGACTCAGTTGATGATGAATTGATTGCCAGCCTGTATGTTTACTGGGGCAAAAACAACAGTGGAAAGATATCAGACACTTTTTCTTTACTGTTAAATTGGGTGAATATCAGTTTAGTTTCAAGCAAAACAGGCATAAAAACAACCAAATAAGATTAGCTTTAGCAGCAGAAAGACTTAACTGAAACATAGAAACTCCAAGTTCCTCTAGGCCTGTTACAGTCTTCTGTCACTAGAGCTAAATAACTTTAAGACGGAGGTGACATGTACACACAGGGAATTGTCTCAGCCTTAGTTATAGCATGCACCGTAGTACAGCCTACAGTCTGTCTGGAAATATATTGTGTGCAGTTGCGTGGTTTGACATTTTTTATGTCCAGTACAAAGCTATTACAAAGTTGAATTGTTGCTCTGTGTTGAGGCACATAACTTGTGCCATGAAAGTCAGACAAGTTTCTCAAAATCTTTAAGAATAGTTCCAATGTTGGTTCACCTGAAAAATAAGGCCACTTCCAAGTGAAACATGGTACTTTCATGGTGCCAAACAAAAAAGCAGGATGTTGAGGGTTCATTTACTGAGAGTGGAAAAAGCAAAAGAAATGTCTGTATGTGAAAAGGTGGTAAGTGGGAGGTGCACTGTGACAGAGTGAAATGTGAGTGCAGTGATTATGAAAACAGTTGGTTAGAAATATGTTTGAAAGAGTGCACTGTGAAAACCAAATCAAATTAAACAATGTCAAAACTTTAGTCACGTAACATCTGCTGTCAATGATCAGACTATTAAAGCGCCACCACCAGTGCTTAATTTGTAACGTTGGAGGTGGGTGACCACAGAGAAGGTATTTTGGGAACGTGTCCCTGCAGCACCAACCAGGAAGGAAGGCACACAACGTGTATTGCTATGAAGGCTGCATAATAACTATTTGTTCGGCACGAGTTAAAAAGAATAGGATCGGGGCTCACCTGGTCGTGTGTGTACAGCATACATACGAGACCTGGGTTCAATTATGACTTTGCCCAGTGTCAGACCAAAAAACAAAAGGATCAGATTTTGTGCTTCAACAAACTCCGTCTGGAGGTGTCAGATCCTAATAAATAGGTCTGTTCACAATTTGGGAGGTCTCAAATGAAGCCGTGGCACCATCCTTGATTCTGGCTCATGACTAAGTTTCCACTGCAATATACAAAGTTTACTTTGTGATTTTATTTGTGAAGGGTAATAATAAAACCAAAGCTAATGTGTATATATAATATTTAAAACTGCGATATGTGGTTGCAGTTGGCCTGTGGCTGCAACGAGGGCTAAAGGGGGCTGTGGCCATAGGGAGCACCGGGGGATCTGGGTTTGCAGTGGATTAATGCTAGTCCAGGACCAGTGATTGATGAGGCACTTCAACTTCAACAAGAACGTTTACGGCCCCCCCAAAAACAAGATGTAGTTTTGTATGAGTGCAACTTGGTAAAGACTACAAAAAAATGACGACCCAATATCATAACAGGATGATAACAAAATAGAGAAACCTCCAGGAGAACCAAGGAAGAAGGATCCACTCCCAGGACAGGCTGTGGCAATAGATGTTGAAATTCTAGTAGAAAAACACAAGAAAGATAGATCATTATCAGAGGGGAAGAAGTAGACAGCCCATCAATATAGTAATGGAAATTATGGCAGTATATGAGAGGCCAAGGGCCAATCAGAAGAGAGTTATCAGTTATCCAATTACTGCTACAGTTCATACGACTGGTCACAAGTTCAAACCACTATTATTAATTAGGTTGAGAGGAAAGAAATGTCTGCCACTGCTGCAGGCTAAAAAAGGCGTTGGAGTGTTCTGCTGTGCGTTCAGGGAATCATTTTTTACAACCACAAAATCTATAGAGAAAACCAAGTTTGTGAAAAAGAACAGAAAGACAGAGGGTAGATAAATGTGCTGACAAAAAAAAACACCAAGATGCAGCCTTAAGTGGAAAGAGGTGCATCTCAAAAAGTGCTGTACTGTACTAAGAATGATGTAAAACAGAGCAATACGACAGTAAAGGCAAAAGCTTAAAGCCTTAATCATCAGATGGAAGCTGCATTGGTCTGAAGGCTATAGTTAAAGTGAGAACGGTCCCAGACAAAAACATTCGGGCATTTACTCAAAAAACAAAACTTATAAGAATACGCTGTCACTAAAAAGAAATAAGAGAATCCTAAAGTTGTAGATTATAGGATTGTCTGCACTAAAGACTTATCAAACAACGTTAAACAAATTATAAACTTGCAAATAAGACGACAAGCGTCACATAAATAGAAAAACAGGAAGGTAGAGGGGTCCGTAAGAGACATGAAGAAAATGATCGAGAATGATCAAATGAAAACTTGTGTTAAACCACACTTAATAAACCATAGGAGTACCTCAGGGATCAGACCTGGGACCCATGTCTTTCACTAAAATAGATAAACTCATTCCAGAATGTATTTATGAAAAATAAAGTGGAAAAGGTAACTTTTTTAGTATAAACTGTCTGATTGTGGGGCGGCACTGTGGGGCGTCAGTGGGTAGAGGGGTGGTCTTTCAACCGGAAGGTAGGCGGTAACACTGGTAATTACATTAGAACAATGTAAGTCGCTTAAAAGCGTCAGCTAAATGAATAAATGTAAATGTCAAACACTAAAGGTTGTTTTGCAGAAAGGGGGATATAGTGTATGCAATTTATAGGATTCTTGCTGTTTTTTTATAACTTGAGTCATTATTTTTAAATAATAAAGCTATATTCTATGAGAGAACAGATAGATTGTTGTTCTTCATCTTCTACAAATGTGGTCTTTTTTAAAATTACACTGTTTCCATCAATATTGTTTAATGTTGTTAGATGCAAATAGAACCACAATTAAGTATCATGGGACGCAGTGGCTTGTCCTTCAACCGGAAGGTTGGTGGTTCGATTCCCGCTCTCCCCGCTCTCCCCGCAGTTCATACTGTCGTTGTGTCCTTGGGCAAGACTACTTAACCCACCTTGCCTCCAGTGGTGTTCCAGCTGTAACACTGGGGAATGGAACCTTAATGTAAGTCACTTTGGATAAAAGCGTCTGATAAATGTATAAATGTAAATGTATCAGTATCACAATGCCCAAATGTATCTAATAATGAACTAATACAATTATCAATGCAAAATTAATTTTAAAAATCTAATTTATAATATTCAGTTATAAGTAGATTACATTTTCTGATATTACAGAAAATTAATAAGATAGCAATTACTATAAAAAACAAAAACAAAAAAAAGGGCAGTATTATAATGAATTGAAGTCATTAACATTTGGCTTGTATTTTAAAAACTGATCTAGGCCAGTCTCTGAATCTAATCAACAGATCAATTTTAAAGCTTTATCTGAGAACAATCAGAGAAGCTTAATGAGTCGACTAAATCTTCAGTGAGAGCCATGTCACTGCAGCCATAACTCTCTCCATAACTCCGCAGACAGTGAGAGGAAGTCATTGTGATTAGTTTTTTTTTTTTTTCACTTTTCAACTGACAGAAGGTTCATATTGATTTATGGCACAGTTGAACTACGCTATCAGTGAAAAGGGCTTAAGTAGTTCGAGCAGGAGGAGGAGAGCACCTGGGAAAATAAACTCCCAAAGATGTCTTCACCTGAATTTAACTCAGTAAAAAGGTTTTCTTTATCAACTGATAAAGACATATTATGGTAACAATTAAGGTATAGACTAAGGTATTGTAACAAATAAGCTCAATAAAAAGCACTCCTGCCTCACAGCAAGAAGGTCGTGAGTTCAAAACCCGGCCGACTCAAACATTCTCGGCCGACTCTGGTCTTTCTGTGAGGAGTCTGCATGTCCTCCACGTGTTACTGTGGGTTCTCTCCGGGTACTCCGGCTCCTCCCACCGTCCAAACACATGCATGTACAGGTTAATTGGCAAATCTAAAGTGTCCCTAGTGAATGAATGTGAGAGTGAATGATTGTCTGTCACTGTGTGTCTCTAAATGTCAGCCCTGCCATTGTCCAGGGTGAACCCCGCCTCAGGCCCAAAGCTGCTGGGATAGGCTCCAGTCACCCGTGACCACCAACGGGACCAAGCGGTAGAAAATGAATTAATGAATAATTTGTTATATAAACCAAAAATTAGATCTACTTATAGTTCATATAACAAATTAGTTAAGTTTATATATGAACTAAACACATTTTTAGTTTAAAATAATGGATTATTTCTGGGTAGCCACAAGGTAACTTCCTTGTAATGGCAGCAGAAATAAAATAAACACGTACTGAATCAATGCATAAGCAATTTGTGTGCCACAAATTTGAAAGTGAACCAGTAGAATGAATATCAGAGGGTCTTTTTCTATTGTGCACAGTATGTGCTCGTGTGAAAATGAAAATGCCCGCTGTGCCTGAGTGCACTACAGCATTCTGATGGTAGATATTTGTCAAGCTGTAAGTAAAGGCTGTATTTTTCTACGGACAGTGTTGCGGTGGATAATGCTGGCCACTCGTCCTCTCTGTGTGAATGTTTTGTCCTTGCAGGGCAGCGGCAGATTGCATTACCATGTAAGACGTGTCTCTGGCCCAGCCCCAGAATCCCTGATGCCAGCTGACACTCTGCAGACGAATCAGTGAGGCGTGTACTCGCTCAGTCACCGAAAAACACGCTGCCACTGAGCAGCAGTAAAACTACTCAATTTGTCATAAAAACATGCAGTCAGTCGACTGGGGGAGCACAGCCCTCCAGACTTAAATAAATAAGGCTGGACCTGTCATATGCTGCACAACAGAATGATAGATTTCTATTTCTGGGCCCAGTCTTTAACAACCCAGTGAGTTTTGGGCAGACTTTAATTAATGCTATATTAATTTATGAAAACAATCATCATAAGTATTCATAAGGGTTTAGGAGCCACTTATGTCACATTTAGATCAGAGGAGCTGTTGCAGAGAGCTGGGACTTAAGACTAAACTGACTACATGCTTTTTTATTTGTGATAAATATGAAAACAGTCAGTTTATACCTAATCTCTGTGGTGTGACAGATGCATTGGGAACATTTCCTTAAAGAAAAATTACCCGTTTGATTTTTTTTCTTTTATTTGAGAAAAACTGTTTATTCATCTAAAAGCATACTGGAATAAAAATGATGAAAATTGTGTGTGTGTTTTTTTCTACAGTATCATGTCCATCCAGTGACAGTGACACAACATCAACACTACACAAAGCAGAGACAGACCCTTGAGGACCTTAACCAAAAGTCCACACTCTTTTGAGGGCCGCTATAACAGCAGTGAACAGGCTTTTCCCAAACCGAGCCCTTCTGCGTCTTAGTTTGACCAATCACATGCTGGTCTAGAGTTGGGGACAGTCCCATTGGTCTACACTGACTTATCAGGGATCTCTAAAAGAGTGTTAGATTTAGATATAAAAAAGGTACATACCTGCATGCAATCCCCCCTTTATACGTCCCACCTATAGCAGGAATATGCACAGGTAAAATTCAACCAAAAAAGTACAATGCAAAGAGCATTATGGATGAATATTGCAATGAGCCACTGATGAGTGTGTTTTTCTTGGTGTTTATTACAATGTTTTTCAGTTACTTAAAAATGTGTGAAAGATGTATGGACAGTGTCTTGGTCTTCATCTTGACTTTATCGTGAGAGGATGAACGCAGTTTACTCACTTATTTTTTTCCATCTTGGTGTAAAACCATCAGGTGTGTGTCATGTATGAACAACATATTTGTGCCCTGAAGACATTATGCTGATTTTATGTATTAATCAAAAAGTTATTATATACCACACTTAATTCCTCCAGAGGACATTACACCCATTATTGGTAAATAGTAACAAGAATTATGATATATCTGTTAATTGCTACTGTAATTTAGCTGTAGGTATAATTCTGATATATTTAGTAGTTCCTTATATGTTGTTTTTTTAATGTTTCTATTTTTTCTATTGCAGTGTTAAAAGGCTACAGAGCGACATCAAGGCTCAAATATTTCTGCATAAAACTGATCAAAGCGACAACCTGGTTAAGTTAACATTAGTTCAGCAGGAATTTCTTTGAATTAAACAAAACAGAAAACTGTAACTATTCACCTGTCAAATGAAAAGAAGCGGCAAAGAGTTCTGCCTGTGACACTGCTCTGAAACCTGACCTAGCACTTTATAAATTTTGAATTTGTGAGCCTGAGCAACGAAAAGCTGCCATCATAATTAGACATAGTGGGAACCAACGACCATATCCAGCTGCACAGGCACCCATCCAGTCTGGCCCCATGCTTTGAAAAGTCAAACGAATTTTGACAATTTTCTAATAATACACTAAGCATAACCCTGAAGAGTTTCTGTTCTGAAGCCTGTTCAGAGACCTGGCTGCAGGGACCTGACAAGGAAATTAAAGTTGGGCAGACTTTTGTATAATAGGCATTTAACCTGTCAAACTAGTAGCAAGAGACATTTTTAATTGGTGAATTGTTTTGCAAATGCTGCGTGAGTGGTACTTGTGCCACTGTGTACCTTTCCTGCTGTGACAACTTGGTATTTGTTGTGAAAAAGTTAACGAGACAGAAAGAGACTCAGAACAGGTGTGTTAGGGAACAATAGAAAAGTGTCAACTGTGTCTGAAGTTTGTATCTGCAAAAACTCTTTAACCTGACTTTTTATTATAAAAAGAAAAATGCTGTAAAAGTAGCACCATCACCTCTTCAGATTGCAATCATGTCTGATGTATTTCTATTGTGTTCAATAATTATGTTGTTTTTTTGGTTTGTTTATTTCATATAGCTAACATAAAAACATAACATTAAAAACATAACATAAAAAAAATAACGTCAGTAATTACTTTTACAATGTAATAACTCAGTTACTAACTCAATTACTTTTTGGGAGAGTAACTAAATATTTTTTTTAAAGTAAGATGACCAACACTGATTATCAGCTAAAATATGCAGAAAACAAATTCTCAAAGTTTCAAGACCAATGTTTGAATTGGCATGAGCATGGAATGCCAAAAGAGAACAGGGTCATTTGGGAAGTTTCTGTTGTCATTATAATTAAAAAAATAAACACAATCGTTTTACGATAAATGGCTTTACCCAACCACTAACTATGAGAGAAAGACCTTACTACATTTATCATACATACGTCTATCTTCTTTATCTCACCTATTTGTGCCCTTCATATTTTCTAATATTAACCAAGAATAAACAAAAAACAAGAGAGAAAAAAAAAACATGGTAGGTTTTGTATACATCTATTATATGTGTTCTGCATTACTGGTGACCATAAATCTTCAAATGTATCTGACCTGTTTTATAACTTTGTCGTAACCCTTTCCATTGCTATCACATCTTTAACTCTGTCCCACCATTAATTGATTAATTGATTGCTGGAACAGAGTTCAATTTGCAGGGCTACTAAAAGAGCAAAGAACCTCATAAACAAGAGGATTTCTTTTCTTAGTTAGTATTAGAAAAATATGAAGGGCTCAAATAGGTAAGATAAAGAAGATAGAGGTAGGCATGAGACCGTTATTATTATTTTTTTAGCTTTTATAATTGAAATTTAGAGTAGCATCTAATTTTTCTTCAAATGTTTTGGTGCAATGCCCAATATAAATAACTGTAATTACATTTTTACAATGTCAAGCACCGTGACATCGCCCGGTATGGCGCAACCGGGGCCCCACCCTGGAGCCAGGCCCGGGGTTGGGGTTTGCATGCGAGCGCCTGTTGGCCGGGTCTTTCCCCACGAGGCCCGGCCCGAAGGAGCGACATGGGGCCGACCTCCCGTGGGACCTGCGGGAGGAACCGTAAAGGGCCGGTGCAAAGTGGATTGGGTGGCAGTCGAAGGCGGAGGCCTCGACGACCCAATCCCCGGACACGGAATCTGGCGCTAGGGACATGGAATGTCACCTGGCGGGAAGGAGCCTGAGCTTGTGTGGGAGGTTGAGAGATACCGACTAGAGATAGTCGGGCTCACCTCCACTCACAGCTTGGGCTCTGGAACCCAAATCGCTGGACTCTCCACTACTCTGGAGTTGCCTGTGGTGAGAGGCGGCGGGCTGGTGTGGGTTTGCTTATAGCCCCCCAGCTTAGCCGCCATGTGTTGGAGTTCACCCCGGTGAACGAGATGGTTGCTTCCCTGCGCCTTCGGGTCGGGGATAGGTCTCTCACTGTTGTTTGTGTTTATGGGCCAAATGGAGTGCAGAGTACCCGGCCTTCTTAGAGTCTCAGGGAGGGGTGCTGGAAAGTGCTCCGACCGGGGACTCCGTCGTTTTACTGGGGGACTTCAACGCTCACGTGGGCAGCGACAATGACACCTGGAGGGGCGTGATTGGGAGGAACGGCCCCCCGGATCTGAACCCGAGCGGTGTTCTGTTATTGAACCTCTGTGCTAGTCACAGTTTGTCCATAACGAACACCATGTTCAAGCATAAGGGTGTCCACCAGTGCACATGGCACCAGGACACCCTAGGCCGGAGGTTGATGATCGACTTTGTAGTTGTTTCATCTGACCTCCGGCCGTATGTCTTGGACACTCGGGTGAAGAGAGGGGCGGAGCTGTCAACTGATCACCACCTGGTGGTGAGTTAGATACGATGGCGGGGGAGAAAGCTGGACAGACTCGCAGGCCCAAACGTACTGTGAGGGTCTGTTGGGAACGTTTGGCAGAGCCCCCTGTCAGAAAGACAACTCCCACCATCCGGCAGAGCTTCGACCAGATCCCGATGGAGGTTCAAGTTCAAAGCTATGCTCTTGGCCTACAAGACCACTACTGGTTCTGCACCCTCACGCTAAAACTCGGGTCTGAGTTCGGTGAGGCCATGGAAAAGGACTATCGGTTGGCCTCGAAGAAATTCTGGCAAACCGTCCGGCGCCTCAGGAGGGGGAAGCAGTGCCTTGCCAACTCTATACCCTCTCCAGGGTGCTGGAGGGTTTATGGGAGTTTGCCCAACCAGTCCACATGTGTTTTGTGGATCTGGAGAAGGCATTCGACTGTGTCCCTCGTGGCGCCCTGTGGGGGGTTCTCTGGAAGTATGGGGTCCAGGGCCCGTTGCTAAGGGCTGTCCGGTCCCTGTACGACCGGAGCAGGAGCTTGGTTTGCATTGCCAGCAGTAAGTCAGACCTGTTCCCAGTGCATGATGGACTATGGCAGGGCTGCCCTTTGTCACCGGTCCTGTTCATTATCTGTATGGACAGGATTTCTAGGCACAGCCAGGGGCCAGAGGGAGTCTGGTTTGGGGACCACAGGATCTCGTCTCTGCTTTTTGCAGATGATGTTGTCCTGTTGGCTCCATCAAGCCAGGACCTTCAGTGTGCACTGGGACGGTTTGCAGCCGAGTGTGAAGCGGCTGGGATGAGGATCAGCACCTCCAAGTCTGAGACCATGGTTCTCAGTCGGAAAAGGGTGGCTTGTCCCCTTCAGTTTGGTGGAGAGATCCTGCCTCAAGTGGAGGAGTTCAAGTATCTTGGGGTCCTGTTCACGAGTGAGGGAATGAGGGAACGTGAGATTGACAGACGGATCGGTGCAGCTTCTGCACATGTGATGCGGTCGATGTACCGGTCTGTCGTGGTGAAGAAGGAGCTGAGCTGTAAGGCAAAGCTCTCGATTTACCGGTCAATCTACGTTCCTACTCTCACCTATGGTCATGAGCTTTGGGTCATGACCGAAAGAACAATATCCTTGACACAAGCGGCCGAAATGGGCTTTCTCCGCAGGGTGGCGGGGCGCTCCCTTAGAGATAAGGTGAGGTGCTTGGTCACTCGGGAGGAGCTCACAGTAGAGCCGCTGCTCCTCCACATCGAGTAAATCAGTACTCTAATTTATATATATAATATACTATAAATTTGATTAAAAAGTTGCCCTATATACTGTATATTAGCCCTTTCCCTTTCCTCTGTCTGTGACTGAAGGTGGAAATGGGTTCTTTGCTGTTTTAGTAGCCCTGCTAGTAGCCTTGATCCAGACATTTTTAATTTACTTCTAATTAATGCTAATGTTGCTTTAACCTTTTCATTTTTTATTTTCCTTTTACTTTGAGCTTTCTTTGTTAGAAATGGTAACATATCTTATTGTAAACTTGGGCATGAGTTTTGTTCCATTTCCCTCCATCCTGTCTCCTCCTCATTGTTAATCCAAATATATATGGTTCTGAACTGTGCTACCCAATAGTATATTTTAATATTAGGCTAATTTAATCCCCTTTTTTCTTCAGGAGAAAGTCACAGCTTGTATTATACTCTTGGGTTTTAATTTCTCTAAAAAATGTTGATATAAATCTGTCAATTTAAAAAAAAAAAGTTTCCTTTGGGAGTAAAAACCCAATTCCAATTGTACACTGTTCAAATTGTGTATAAAAACAGAATGCAATGATGTGGAAGTTTTAAATTTTAATATTGTATTCACAATACAATATAGATAATATTTCAAATGTATTTTGAAATGTAATGCCAGATGCTGGCTCATTTTGGATTTTTTGAGAGCTACACATTCCAAAAACGTTGCAACAGGTAGCAATAAGAGCCCCTAAAAGTTCAATGTACATATAAGGAACAGCTGGAGGAACAATTTCTAACTTCTTAGGTCAATTGGCCACATGCTTGGTATAAAAAGAGCCTCTCAGAGTGTCAGTGCCTCTCAGAAATCAAGATGGGCATTCCCCCAATGCTGCAGCGGAAAATAGTGGAGCAATATCAGAAAAAATTGCAGAGTTTGAAGTTATCGTCATCTACAGTGCATACTATCATCCAAAGATTCAGAGAATCTGGAACAATCTCTGTGCGTAAGGGTCAAGGCCAATAAAAAACAGACTGGATGCCCATGATCTTCGGGCCCTTAGACGGCACTGCATCACATACAAAAATGCTACTGTAATGGAAATTGTTATGGTCTAGCCCAGTGTGTGTTGTCTCGTGTCCCTTGTCTTTGTCTCCCTCGTGTGGTCATGTTTTTTTTAGGTCTGGCTGGTGGGAGTGATTGGCAGACAGATGCAGTTGTTCTTCATCAACCACAGTATAAAGACTCCAAGCTTTCCTCCACTCATTACCAGATTGTTCCGTCAACACAGTGGTAGAACACTACGGCCAAGCATTTTTGAACTTGTGAGAGTTTTGCCTTGAAGCCTCTAATTTGTTTTTGTGCGTTTCCCTCCAGTATCCTCTGCCTGCCTACGAGCTCCTTTGCCAAGGCTACGCCACGCTTCAACCACGCCAAGTCATTAACCTTATATTTTTGTACAATAAAACCATCTTCTAAATCTCACTACTTCTGTGTCTACTTTGAGGTCCTGCCTTCGGCTCCTTAACAGAACAATCTGGCTAGAAATGGACCCCGCGTACTCAGAGGCAATTCGCAAGGCCCTTGCTCATCAGGGGAATACCATTTGATGCCATGAACAAGGACTGAATGAAGTCATGGAGGCTAACGGAGGTCTTTTTTACCCATGTCAAAGGATTTGGAACTCAGCTAACTCACATTGTTTTCTACAGCCAGCATAAAACTCGGGCGCCACCAGTTCTTCAGTTCAAGATCCGCCAGCGGTGAGTCAGCAACCTGAACAACTCCTGTCCCCATGTGAGCCCTTCATCCCAAACCCACAACCCTATTCTGGTGATTTGGGCGCTTGTGGTTTTTTTTTGTTAAAATGTGAAATATTCTAAATCTTACTACTTCTGTGTCTTCTTTGGGGTCCTGCCTTTGGTTTCATAACAGGAAATCACAACATGGATTCAGGAATATTTCCAGAAAACATTGTCGTTGAACACAATCCACCATGCAATTCGCCGTTGCCAGCTAAAACTCTATAGGTCAATAAAGAAGCCATATCTAGACATGATCCAGAAGCGCATGTGTTTTCTCTGGGCCAAGGCTAATTTAAAGTGAACTGTGGCAAAGTGGAAAACTGTTCTGTGGTCAGACCAATCAAAATTTGAAGTTATTTTTGGAAAACTGGGACGCCATGTCATCAGAACTAAAGAGGACAAGGACAACCCAAGTTTCATCAGCGTTAAGTTCAGAATCCTGCATCTCTGATGGTATGGGATTACATGAGTGTGTGTGGCATGGGCAGCTTACACATCTGGAAAGGCACCATCAGTGCTGAAAGGTATATCCAAGTTCTAGAACAAAATATGCTCTCATCCAGACGTCGTCTCTTTCAGGGAAGACCTTGCCTTTTTTTTCCAACATGACAATGCCAGACCACATGCTGCATCAATTATAACATCATGGCTGCATAGAAGAAGGATCTGGTTCTGAAATTGCCAGATCTTTCACCCCTAGAAAACATTTGGCGCATCATAAAGCAACAAAGAAGACCTAAGACAGTTGAGCAACTAGAAGCCTGTATTAGACACCTCCTTTGTTGCATGTCCCCTTTTATATTTTGATTTTGTATAATATGATCAGCTAGGTTCTTGATGCTTAAAGAAAATAGTAAAGGACTTAAATAATCTCCTTGAGGTACCCCTCCTTTTAAAAAGAAAAAGTCAGAACAGCAGCCATTTATCCTGATTCTAGATTTTGGGGATTTATAAAGAAGTTTAACTTCCCACCTCCCACCTCTCTGACAGGGGACTCAGCCAAACGTTCCCAACAGACCCTCACAGTACGTTTGGGTCTGCCAAGTCTGTCCAGCTTCCACCCTCGTCATCCAATCCAACTCACCACCAGGTGGTGATCAGTTGATAGCTCCGCCCCTCTCTTCACCCAAGTGTCCAAGACATACGGCCGGAGGTCAAACAAAACAGAGTTGGGATGTGTTGGGAAGCGACATAAAGTTGAAACGGAAAACAGAAGATCTGATGAAGAATGGACTGATAGATATGTGCACATGGGCAATGCACAAGGTAATCCTGTGGGCCTGGTGTGTTATGAAGTCTGCTCAGTTTACAAGGAATATAACGTACAGAGGCACCTAAGGACTACTCAAAATGGTAGTTATGCAAGCTACCATGTATGGAGTTTCCACAAGACTGTTATTACTCAAAGCTTTGTGGAAAGCCGAATACATCTCCTTGGCAGTGGATGAATGAACAGACAATTTGGATGTCCATTCAGTCAACCTTTGTTTGTATGTGCTTTTTTTGACGGAGATTGTTTCTTGTTTGGGCGGCAGTAGCTCAGTGGGTAGAGCGGCCGTCCTTCGACCGGCGGGTGAGTGGTTCGATCCCCGCTCGAAACATCCCAAAACATCATAACGTCCCGCTCTCCACATACTGTTGTTGTGTCCTTGGGCAAGACACTTAACCCACTGTGCCTCCTCCCTCCCAATACACACATTGGGGGGGCCAGGACTCCCCTGCAAAAGAGATTTGTAATCTCAGTGGGACTTTCCTGGTTAAATAAAGGTTAAAAAAAAAAAAAAAAGGAGGGTATACTGGGCCTAATCCCACTGGAAGGACATACAAGTATTGTTCAAAAAGATTGTTGCTTTTATTTTAAAGACAATGGACTGGACATGGAGTTAACCTGCTGGTTACAGATGGAGCACCCATGATGACTGGGAAAATTAAAGGACTGTGTGTACTGTGTGCGAAAATGCAATCCCTAAACGTCTTGCGGACATGTCAGCTGAGCACTATGACCTACTTTTACACAATAATGTGAGATAATTAAGTCAGGGAAACTTACTCAAGTGGATCTGTGAACTAAGGAAGGGAATTATCACCTTTCTTTGTCAGTGCAAGCACAAAAAAGCTGAGTCATTTCTGACAAAACTGCTTTACGTGATAATTATTGCAGAGATGTGCTTTATAAAAAAAAATTATCACTTGAATGGGCTTAACTTGGGACTCAAGAAAAAAGATTGTTGATAAAAAAAAAAAAATTTCCAAGGCAAAAGGATAATGTCTCAACCAGACTTAGAGAAACTTATCCATGCTTTTATCTCCAGCAGGTTAGATTACTGTAACGGCCTGCTCACTGGTCTCTCAAAACGAGGGTTAAGACAGCTGCAGCTTATTCAGAACGCGGCTGCTCGGGTTCTCACCAAAACAAGGAAGTACAACCACATCACGCCAGTTTTAAAATCACTGCACTGGCTTCCTGTTTCTTAGAGAATAGACTTTAAAACAGCACTGCTGGTTTACAAGTCTCTAAATGGTTTAGCACCAGAATATATCTCTGACATGCTAGTTACTTATGAACCTCCTCGGACTCTGAGAACATCTGGGACAGGCCTTCTGCTCGTGCCCAGAGTTAGAACTAAACAGGGTGAAGCAGCGTTTAAGTTTCATGCAGCAAAAACCTGGAACGTTATCAATTGATCAAGGGGATGTTAAAAAAACCTTCCTCTTTAGCTCTAATGACATTACAAATTGAAAGTGTTTTTTTTATCTGCATTTTTTTATGTTTTATTTTTTACTTAATATAAATCTTGTAAATTGTCTTTTATTCCTGTAAAGCACTTTGAGTTACCCAGTGTATGAATTGTGCTATATAAATAAAATTGCCTTGCCTTGATGTGGTTAAAAAGCTCACTTCTTTTCAGATAAAACTAGACCTTTTCTTCTCTGAGTTCAATGACAGGCTGCTGCACTTTCCCACATTGAGTCACTTTATCGAGTCAAGTGCCAGAGTCACACAAGTTATGTCAGATTTTCTGGTCAATTTAAGGAAAACCTTCCACAGAGATTTGAAGACTTTGACATTCTCAAAGAGTTGTTATTTTGTTGTTTTTTTTCTTGTTGCACTTAAACCAAACAGCATCTAATGTTGTTTTTGTATTGAAAGAAAAAATGGTTATGCATTTATTGCTAGCACTTGAAGCCAACAGTGTTGTTTTTTTGTACTAAACACAGGGGGCGGCAGTAGCTCAGTGGGTAGAGCGGCCGTCCTTCGACCGGCGGATGAGTAGTTCGAGCCCCGCTCGAAACATCCCAAAACATCATAACATCCCGCTCTCCCCCACATACTGTCGTTGTGTCCTTGGGCAAGACACTTAACCTACATTGCCTCCAGTGAGTGTTCTGTAACACTGGTAAATAGCTTAATGTATGTAAAGCGCTTTGAGTGCCTACTACAGTAGGTGGAAAAGCGCTTTATAAAAATAAAGATTATTATTATAATATATATAAAAAAAAAACATAAATATTACTCTGACACTGATTACTAGTTTTTTTTTTAAATAATAAAAACTAGTAAAAAAATAAACAAATAAGAGCACAAAATTAAAAACTAAAATAGCAACTCTGACGGTTAAAAGCGAAAGAGTACAAGTGTAGGATATACAGTGTGTCAGTGGGCCTAAATCTGGAGCTGTGCCATCACAAAAAAGTATTTCAGTCTTGCCCTTGTTCAAGTTAAAAAAATGATGGGTCAACCAAACCTCAAAGTCACTTAAGCGCTCAGGTAAGGGTGTCAGGGAGCCGCTGTCTTTTGTCTTAAAAAAGTTGTTTTCATCTTTTCAGTAGAGCTCATCACTGCTCCCTAAAGACCACCGCAGGTCTGTAGCTGTAAGCTTTGGGAAAATGGATCACAAAACAGACCAAATGAACAGGCTTTGTCCGTATCCAAAATATGTGTCTTACGTAGA
This sequence comes from Perccottus glenii, assembly GCA_024416835.2. Taxonomy (NCBI): domain Eukaryota; kingdom Metazoa; phylum Chordata; class Actinopteri; order Gobiiformes; family Odontobutidae; genus Perccottus; species Perccottus glenii. The sequence goes on from CM044554.2 coordinate 1,027,590, forward strand.
GTATAAATAACCCTTAAAACTTAACCGGTGTACAGCGGAGCAGAACTGGTGTGTGATTTCCACAGGTCACAGGGCACCAGATTTGACAGGCGGACGCCAGCAGGGCAAAATGAAGTGTGACGGGAGATGGATGTCACTTCTCTGACAAGATGGTTATTGACACAAGAGATGGAAAAGGTCAGAGAGGCGGGCGGGCTGATGGGATGATTAAATGTCATAACAAGGACAGGGACGGCACAGCGAGGGATGGACGGAGAAATGAGGACGGACAGGAGCGCAAGGCTAACAGCACAGAGAAAACCAGAGAACTCATAAATTAGAATTAGGTGAATCTTGGCTGAGGATTTTCTTTTAGGACCAGCTTGCCAAACAGACTGCATTTGCACTGTGTTGTTTTTGAGAAAATGTACTTTTGTGATAATCAAATTAAGCCAAATGAGATTAAGCCTGAGAGAGCAGTTCTTCTTTAAACAGCCCCATAAAGGAGCAGCACTATACTTCAGTGAGACTGGTAGCTCATTACATAACTACTACTTTTCAGTCCTCATTACCTCAGTTTGCCTTTAAGCTCTACTCATAAAAAAACTGAGTTAGATGAGGTTTAGATTCTAGGGTTTGGCAACAAACTGTGTAGTGTCTGGTCACAGATTTTACCCCATTCCCTACAGAATGCAATAAAAAGAAGAATCTACTAAAACGGCTGCCTCGACACCTACAGAACCGATGGAATGTTAAACCTGGATTTTTTTTGTAGCTTAATAAACTTGGCAGAAACCAATAGATAACTGTGAATTTACTGTAACCTCCACACTGTCCACTCCCAGCGGAGGACAGAAAGAATGAGAAACGCTGTCGGAGTGATGTGCTAACATTTTATAACTTACATGAGCAGAGCTAAACGGGTCGCACTGTTGGAAGCTAATCTTTACTAGACAGCAGGTGTTTGAACATGCTTCATGTCAAGCAATGCACAGGGCTTCACAATGTGACCAGATCACTGTGAGACTCATGAGACGTTCAGGAACACAGTATTAAGAAGACAATTTGTCTCGTTGGACACTAAGACCAACAATACCTAAATACAGCCCATAAGATGATGTACATCTTGTGTAAAAGCAACAGACTTATGTTTAATCAGCTGCAGTTATTACTATAAATATATATAGAGACTGTACGCTAGCCGTAAAGAAGGCGGCCGTGGACTAGTGAGTGTGAGAGCCACTATCCAGGATGAAACATCCAAGATCCACAAGTACATCAAAGATAAGGCCCCAACAGATGACGTGCTCAGTGAATGTCTCAGGCAATGGGGAACAGAGGAAGAGGAGCTGGAGGAGGGACCATCATGGGAGGACAAACCCCTACATGGGATGTACCACCGGAACATAACTGAAGTGGCTGATATCAAGAAATCCTACCAATGGCTAGAACGGGCCGGACTGAAGGACAGCACAGAGGCACTCATCATGGCTGCACAGGAGCAGGCCTTGAGCACCAGAGCAATAGAGGCCCAAATCTACCACACCAGACAAGACCCAAGGTGTAGGCTGTGCAAACAGGCCCCTGAGACAATCCAACACTTAACTGCAGGGTGTAAGATGCTGGCAGGGAAAGCATACATGGAGCGCCATAACCAAGTGGCTGGCATAGTGTACAGGAACATCTGTACGGAGTATGGACTGGAAACCCCGAGCCAAGATCCTGTGGGACTTCCAGATTCAGACTGACAGAATGGTAATGGCGAACCAACCAGACATTGTGGTGGTGGACAAACAGCAGAGGAAGGCCGTTGTGGTTGACGTTGCAATACCAAGTGATGGCAACATCAGGAAAAAGGAACATGAGAAACTAGAGAAATACCAAGGGCTCAGAGAAGAGCTGGAAAAGGCTTGGAAGGTGAAGGCGACAGTGGTGCCTGTGGTCATCGGAGCACTCGGGGCAGTAACCCCCAAACTGGAAGAGTGGCTACAGCAGATCCCTGGAAGAACACTAGACATCTCGGTCCAGAAAAGTGCAGTACTAGGAACAGCAAAGATACTGCGCAGAACCCTCAAGCTCCCAGGCCTCTGGTAGAGGACCCGAGCTCGAAGGATGAGAGACCACCCGCGGAGGGTGAAGGAAAAAGCTTTTTTTTTTATATAATTATATAGTCATTATATTAGTTTACTGACCTGTGTTATAGATCAAACTATTCTGTAGAGCAAATAAAGGGGGCTAGAAGGAAATATATTATAGAAGTAATTTGGATATACTTTTTTTTAATGTTTTTATTAAAATGTACAATTATGAGAGGCCAAACATATTATGGCTTTACAGTTGCGGTTCAACACCTTTCAAGTCCTGGCCACGTAGGTCAGGGTGGAGACCTACTCTAGCTACTCCTACCTGCCGACTCAACAGAGACACGTTGCCACATGTTGTGAGCAATTGTGTGACAATTAAAGTACGACTAACAGGATGCATAAACACAACAACATTTGTGCGATGTTAGCGGCTGCAGGGTCTGCTGTGGGTTGGTTGGTAATGCAGGAACAGAGGCAGAGGAGCTGTTGTGGAAGAGTTGGAATTTGGAATCTTTCTGAAGAAAGTCACGGCCATCATGGCGGACATCTGCTTCAAGAGAGGAGTTGAAACCCTGCCCCTCATGGAGAAGGGCCAAGGTGGACAAGTACCGGCCTTTTATTAAGGCCATCAGGACGTAAACCCAATACTATGGTTGATGATGAGGTACACATAAGCCTCGGGCATCAGGCGACCCTAAACACCCTGGAACGAGTGAAGGGGAAAGGCACAGTCTGTGTTACTGCTACTGCCTGTCTTCGGTGCTGGAAAACTCAGACGTCATCCTATTCTAGGTTGCCCCTCTTGCTTGTCAGAACCTGGCAGAGTCCAGGTGCCTCCGGGCTGGAACTTGGAGGGGAGAAAGGGGTGTGATCCCCTGCCACAATTCTCTGAATTTCTTCACTTTGAAAAAATTCAATGATTAGCGTGGGTAATGGCGGGAGCAACATTTTGGTGAGAAACCAAAAAAAAAACTGTAAAAATGTGATTGGATGACATGAAGAAATTTTGCGCAGTTGTAACTGGTTCATATACTGTGAATGTGCTGATAAATAAGGTTTTAAACTTTCTAGTAGTGTTCAGTTCAAACATTTAGGTGCATGGAATTATGTCATGGATAATAGATTAGAGAACGCGCATATTGTAAAGTAAATAAAACCTCAGGGAAGAAATAAAATAAAAAAAACGTTAGTCTTTTCCAAGCTCTCCTTCAAGTCAGCCTAATAACATCAGAATGAGGTATTATCCTCCCCCCAGACCCCCGCAATTGAGTTAATGATGAGCGCGAGAGGGATCATTCAGAAATGTGAGGAGAGTCAGAAGAACAGCAGGGAGTCACACAGGCCGAGCTGCAGCTCGCAGAGGGGCAGAGGAGAGATGAGTTCTCCCACCTGTCAGAGCCAAATGAGCAGGTGACATCCACAGTCTGTGTAAATGTGACTCTTCAACATTAGGTAGGCTCATTTTCAAATTACCATAGCTCTTTCTCAGAGCTTAGAGCTCTGTAGTTTTATGTTTTAAACACAAATGTGAGTGTAAGAGGTCAATGGAGCTGACACCGAGTCAGAAATGAACTATCCCACAATGTACACCAATTAGTATTATTTTAACATCATCTAAAACGCTCCAAAATAAAAGAAATTACACCTATTTTGTTAAAAAAAAAATAGGTGTGTTTGTAACCTATGTGTTGGAGTAATTTGTTACAAAGGCTATAAAAAGCTTAGATAACATTAAAGTCTAAAATTAGGCAAGTAATCAAAAGAATTACTAGAATTCACTCAAGGAGGGAGCAACAGAGACTGACAAGGTTGAGTTCTAGTTTGGTACAATATATTATTAAAGGAATAACAGACAACATAAAACAATAATACATAAGACAGAACAAATGGCCATTTAATAAAACACACACAAGTTCAGTTCAGCACAATCAGTACATCCACTGGTCAATCTCAACAACCAGTATGAGGAAGAAATGTTCACAAAGCACAACGACAGCCCCACAGTTTGATTAGTCCTTCTATGTATGTGCCATAGAGCAGTGGCGGCCGGTGAAAAATATTTTAGGTGGGGCTGTTTGAGCGGGGGCTCTGGGGGCTCCTCCCCCCAAAATTTTTTTATTTCATAGTAGTGATTTCCTGCATTCTGGTGCATTTTAGGCCACCCATGTCCCTTGCTTATAACTCAAACCAGTCAATACCAATGGTCTAAAAAGACAATATTAATTGAACTGCCATGTAGAAATCCACAGTTTGACAGGTTTATTATGCTCCGTGTCCAGATAGAAAAAGTGCAAACGCATAACAATAAATTATAATAGGGAATACAACAATCTAGTTCTTTAATCAATCCCCAGCTCTCTGTGACAGTTAGATTTGTGTATGAGAGAGGTAGATGGAGTGAATGTGTGAGTGAATGCGGGGGTGAGTGAGAGTGAAGGGGATGGAGAACTTATTTGTACAGGAACTTTGCTCGTCTATCTTTCTGAGTGGCAAATCTCTCAATGACCCTTGTGTTGAAATCTGGAATGTCCCGTGTGAGTTTTTTCTCTATAGAGAGCATAGCCAGAGCGTTGAGGCGATCTTGTGCCATCGTGTTCCTAAGGAAAGTTTTTATCCTCCTTAAAGTAGAGAAGCACCTCTCTGATTCTGCTGTTGTCATTGGTGTGGTGATGAGGATCTTGAGAAGACTTACAGTTTCGGTGAATGTGTCTTGAAGGTTATTTTCCATTACAACCTGAAAGAGGGCCAGTGCACCACTGCAACCCTGGAAGTCCTCGTTTTCATAGATAAGGGACAGTTCTGTTTTAAGTCTGGCTTTGTCCAACATGGGATAGGCATCCACCGTGGTTCCTAGTGCTGAATCCGGGAACTTTCTGCTGTGTTGTGGAAACAAGTCTCCTTGCAACAGAGTGGCACTGATGAGATGATTGGTGAAAGAAAACCTCTCCTTGGCATGGCTCATAATGGTATCACATACCTATGCAACGATACATAATTGTAGAAAAGTAAGCACAAAACATTAAGTTTTCACATTTCTCAGTTCAACAATACAATAAAATCAGCATATTCACAGCAGTTACAATTTCGTTATGAACAAGTAAGTTTTATTAATTATAATTATAATACACACACTAGCTGTCATTCTCTTATTAGATTAGATTAGATTAGATTCAACTTTATTGTCACTGCACATGTAAGGTACAAGGCAACGAAATGCAGTTAGCATCTAACCAGAAGTGCAATAAGCAGTAAGTACAGAATATACAAGGTCTATAATATGTACAATAACTATACAGATAAGTATTATGGACATAATTGACAGATTTTAAATATTATAAGCATGATATACAGGTAGGTGTACTATGAACATACTATACAGATGGATTATGTAAAAGTGTATGTATACTATAGGCAGAACTATGAACATATGAACATAATTTACACTAGTGCAATGGACAGTACAGTGCATAGAAAATATTACAGTATGCGAATGGATGTAGTGCAAGTAATAACAAGTTTACTGTTTGCTTGTTGTGAATAATAAATAAATCAGTCAGACGCAGTGGTGATGTGGGGGAGGAGTCTGTGTGTGTGGTGGTGTCAGAGGGCAGAGTTCAGTAAGGAGACAGCTGTAGTGAAAAGGCTGTTCCTGGATCTTGTGGTCCTTGTCCGGAGGCTCCTGAAGCCTCCCGGAGGGCAGGAGGTTAAACAGTCTATGGTCAGGGTGAGAGGAGTCCTTAAGAATGCTGCAGCTCGACGTAGACAGCAGCTTCCTCTGGATGTCCTCAATAGCAGGAAGTGGTGTCCCTGTGATGCGCTGGGCAGTTTTCACCACCCTCTGCAGTTCTTTGCGGTCAGCCACTGAGCAGTTTCCATACCAGACTGTGATGCAACTGGTCAGTATGCTCTCGATCGCACACCGGTAGAAGTTCACCAGGATGGCTGAAGACAGCTGGTTCTTCTTCAGTGTCCTGAGGAAGAAGAGGCGCTGGTGAGCCTTCTTGACCAGGCTGGAGGTGTTTGTGGTCCAGGACAGTTCCTCCGAGATGGTGATTCCCAGGAACTTGAAGCTGAGACACGTTCAACAACCATACCATTAATGTGGATGGGGTCATGCGTGCCTTCTTTTTTCTTCCTGAAGTCCACAATGAGCTCCTTTGTCTTAGTGGTGTTAAGGAGCAGGTTATTGTCAGCGCACCATGTGGCCAGGTGCTGTACCTCTTCCCTGTAGGCAGTCTCATCGTTGTCTGTGATGAGGCCAATCACCGTGGTGTCGTCTGCAAACTTAATGATGGAGTTGGATCCATGCACAGGCTTGCAGTCGTAGGTGTAAAGGAGTAAAGGAATGGGCTCAGCACACAGCCCTGTGGTACGCCAGTGTTGAGTGTGATGGTGGTGGAGTGGGTGTAGCCTGACCGAACATGCTGAGGCCTGTTGGTCAGAAACTAATCCAGTTGCAGAGGGAGGTGTTAATGTCCAGGTCTCCAAGTTTTGTGGTCAACTTGGAGGGAATGACGGTGTTAAATGCTGAACTGAAGTCAACAAACAACATCCTAACATATGTGTTGTTATTGTCCAAGTGTGTGAGTGCAGAGTGCAGCACTGTGCATACTGCATCCTATGTGCTCCTATTTCTGCAGTAGGCAAATTGGTGTGGGTCCAGTGTGGGTGGGAGGCAGTCTTTGAGGTGTGCTAGGACCAGTCGCTCGAAGCACTTCATAATGATGGGAGTGAGTGCTACGGGGCGATAGTCATTCAGGCACATTGGGGAGGAGTTTTTTGGTACTGGCACAATGGATGTGGACATAAAACATGTTGGCACAGTTGCTTGGGTGAGGGACAGGTTGAAAATGTCTGTGAAGACCCCTGCAAGCTGCTCAGCACATGCCCTAAGCACACGTCCAGGAATGCCATCCGGGCCTGCAGCCTTGCATGCGTTGATCCGGCTCAGTGCAGTGTGGACATCTGTGGAGGTGAGTTTGAGAGGTTGGTGGTCTGCTGAGGGTGAGACTTGCTGTCGCTATTGCTTGAAGCGAGCATAAAAGTCATAAAGCTTGTTCAGGAAGGAGACGTCCGTGACCGTTGGAGTGGAGTTGCCTGACTTGTAGTCACTGATGACCTGGATGCCCTGCCACATGCGTCGGGGGTCAGAGTTTGAAAGATGTTCCTCTACCTTCAGCTTGTAGCGGTACTTGGCCTTTTTTGGCGCTTTTCCACTACCAGTATCAGCTCGACTCGACTCGCCTCGACTCGGCTCGCTCGCGCTCCGCTTTCCATTGCAGATAGTACCTCCACAATAGTACCTAGTCGTCATAGCGACGCCGCAAGAACCTGTCGTGACGTAATCTTCTACGCGACACACACCCGCTACTCACACACATAGAACTCGCTGGATCTTCTCTTCGGCAACCAAACAAAGAAAAGTCTGCACCTCCTCGTTTGACCACGGAGCATTTTTCCAAGTTGCCATAATACTAAAGTCTGGGACTGGGTAAATTATCACGCAATCTCTGGCCAAACTATTTAAAAATGGCGGGGTTATTCAGGATACTCCGTCTGGCGCGTGCAATGATGACACAGTGAACAGTGACGATTCTCTCTGGCCAATCAGCAGTCTGTCGTGTGTTCACGTCACAATTTAGTATCGCCTCAGCCCGCTTAGAACCTCGCCGGAGGTGATCTGAAAAAGTACCAGGAAGCAGGTACAGGTACAACTTTTACGCAGTGGAAAACCAAACAAAGGCGAGCCGAGTCGAGGCGAGTCGAGCTGGTACTGTGTAGTGGAAAAGCGCCATTTTTGATGCCCCTTTTCAGGTTAGCCCTGGATTTACTGTAGGCCTGTGCGTCATCTGACCTGAAGGCAGTGTTGCGGGCTTTCAGCAGAAGTCGCACCTCCTTGTTCATCCATGGCTTCTGATTAGGGTATGTTATTATCTGTTTTTCTGTTGTAACACTGTCAATGGTGAAGTTGATGTGATCCAGTACAGAGGAGGTGTAGATATCAATGTCCGTGTGAGAGCCACAGGCAGCCTGAGAAGCAAACATACTCCAGTCAGTGTGTTGAAACCTGTCCTGGAGTAAAGAGGCTGCTCCAGTTGGCCACACTTTGATGGTCTTCACTGATGGCTTCACACGATTGATGAGGGGTGAATACTTAGGGGTGAGAAACAAAGAAAGGTGATCAGACTGTCCGAGGTGGGGGAGGGGGGTCGCGATGTAAGCTCCATTAATGTTTGTGTATACATGATCCAAAGTTTTGTCTCCTCTGGTGTGGCAGGAAACATGCTGGTGGAATTTGGGGAGCACTGTCTTTAATTTGCAGTGATTAAAATCCCCTGCGACAATAAAAGCAGCCTCTGGGTGAGCAGTCTGTTGTTTACTAATGGCTGCATGAAGTTCGTTCAAAGCAAGCTTGGCATTAGCATCCGTGGAATATAGACTGCGGTTATTATGGTGGAAGTGAACTCCCGTGGCAGATAAAAAGGTCTGCATTTAACCATGAGAAACTCTAGGTTAGCTGAGCAGTGTCTCCCAACAATGACAGTGTTCGACACCAAGCTTTGTTGACATAAATGCACAATCCACCACCTCTTGTCTTACCGGAGTCCTCTGCTGTTCTATCTGCCCAGAGCGTGTAGCGCCCGGCTAGCTCAATAGCATTATTGGGTACGTCGCTGTGTAGCCATGTTTCTGTGAAAACCATGACATTGCAGTCCAAAAGTCTCTTACTGTTGGTGATGCGAAGTCGTAACTCATCCATTTTGTTCACCAGTGACCGCATTAGCAAGGAAAATGCTGGGTAAAGAGAGCCGAGCGGTGTTAGCTTTAGCTTAGCTCTTAGACCTCCGCGCTTCCCCCGCCTTTGTTTACGATCTCGACGCCGCCTGCGAGCACTTCCGCCCGGCCGGGTAGACTGCTTAGCATCGGGTGTTCTGACGATCTCAGGGATGAGTCGAAGATTGGTGATAAAACTGTTGGAAAAATCCTCACCGATATACAAAAGCTCCTGTTGGGTGTAGGATGTTAAAGCAAAACTGTTCAGTACGAACAGACCCGAGATGAGCAGGAATAAAACTGCAAAATTGCAAAAACTGGAGAGACGCTGAGCCTCGCGATGTGTACGTGCCGCCATCTTGGTCTAGATCTTATCTTATCTTATCTTATCCACTCAGTCTGTCTCTCTCTCTCTCTCTCACACACACACACACACACTCTCTCTCTCTCTAAGCTTTATTGGCTGTCTGTGTCACTCTCACACATACACACCATATACACAATAATTAATAAAAGCACAAATGTGAAAAAAAAAATCACAATTTCAGCATTCTCCAGTAGATAGATATGTCTAAAAATGACAATTCAAAATACAAAAATGTGCAAACGAACACGAACACATATAGGCTAATAGAATACAGAAAAAGAATTTCTGTTACTGCTTACCTCTATTGCCAGATGCTGTTGCGTTTCTTCTCCCATTGCCCTCCGTTTCTTCAGGGGTGGTTCCTGTACAGGTCCCCTATACTCCTCATCCTCAACTAGAGAAGGAACGGAGTCCCTGATCCAAAATAAGTTTCATAAGTCACTGTCCATTCTGAAATTACTGTATCAGAAACCAACTTGTTGGAGATATAAAAATAATTTTAATAAAACTGTATTAAAATGTGCTATTGTTGTGTTGAGCCTAGTCAATGTTATCTAGATTCATCACAAATAAATTCACTAGTCTAACATGTTGGCGAAATTGAGATATTTATGATAGGTTCTATTGTACTCAGCCATGTGGATTTATGTTTTATTGTTTAGGCTACATAAGCATGTTTTCTAGCCAATATGCAAAATCATAGCCTACCTGATGGCCTGTATGCTGTGAGTGAACCTCTGGGTGATCCCTGTGATGAAGACAGAGTCTATGTTCCTCTTCTGCAGATGGTTAAACAGCATGTCTACATGTGGCATGATTTTGTGGAATAACGCCAGGATGAAACAGAAAACCTCATCTTCCAACATTCTCATACAACCCCCAGCCTCTCTCTTCGATATGGCATCAAAGTCTTCTCTGTCTCGAATGGTTTGGAAGCACTTAACCAGTTCGTCTTTGTGCTCAGAACGGGTTAACAGCTCGACTGTGGAAGTTCCATCGCGTTGTTGAAGCACCTTGAAGTCTGTGTGCCACCACTTCATCCAGCACTGCCGTTCGTTTGAATGACTTGAATGATCACGCAAAGCAAGTTCAAAGGCACCACAAAATTTCACGGCATCAATGATCTTTGACAAAATATGCCGATTCCTGTCCACCTCCTCGTTGTGCCTTCTTATGGCAATGCGGTGTCCCTCATCTAGCTGTGTGGCTATGCTAATTCGGCCTAGCATGGCTAGCTTCACAGAGTTGTCCATATGCACTCTTGCCCGTTCGTGTTTCTTAATGCGTTCTGACATATGTTTCAGGTCTGTTACCCCTGTCTGTGTCCACGAGCTATCACAAGCACTTGTTTTAAAAAGTAAGCAAGGGAAGCAAAGATTGCATTGGCGTAACCACAGCTAGTAAGCCAACGCTTTCGATTGAACCAACCTCGGGAAAATGATCTCTTGTAGGTTTTCTCCTTTTCTCGCGCCTGTTGGGTTATATTCACTTCTGGCTTGTCTGGTCCAAGTTCTTTTACAATTAGTTTTTCCGCTAATGTTCTTCTTTCAAAGGGATACAGGTGTAGAGATTTAACTGAATTTGGGGCTAGCGCTAGCTCAACTCCCACATTAATGCTACTCGACGTCTTTGGCGCCTCCATACTGCACTCGTACTCCTCTGAGGTAAATATCCCATGGTGCAGCAGGTGCACTGCTCTAATCACGGGCGATATTTTCAGAGCCCCCAAACCAATATAAACTTTTTTGCGTAGCAACAGGGGAACCATTGGCTTAAATTCCAGCACTGTTGGGCTGAGCGAACTGGAGCCCAGGGAAGACAGCCTATTGGCTACTACTACACCAACATGAAGTGAATGCAGATATCATTCTGGAGAGTTCTAAACACATTCTAAAGTAAAACCATTAATAGCATGTCATTAACACAGATTATTTTTCAAAATGAGAGATTATTAAAAGCTTATTATTATTAAATAAAAAATTTAATACAAATTAAAACTGACAGGGAGGTCGGCGCCCCAGCGCCCTCTATGGACGAGCCGCTGCTGCCATAGAGTTTGTGTGGGGACAAATGTAGATCAGTGGGTTGCTGACCAACTCTGACTTGAGGAGTGATAGAAAGAAGTGCAATAAATATCAATACAATACTACAAGACAAAAGCAGTATAAAAAACTTTGTCCTTCACCCTCCGCGGGTGGTCTCTCATCCTTCGAGCTCGGGTCCTCTACCAGAGGCCTGGGAGCTTGAGGGTTCTGCGCAGTATCTTTGCTGTTCCTAGTACTGCACTTTTCTGGACCGAGATGTCTGGTGTTCTTCCAGGGATCTGCTGTAGCCACTCTTCCAGTTTGGGGGTTACTGCCCCGAGTGCGCCGATGATCACAGGCACCACTGTCGCCTTCACCTTCCAAGCCTTTTCCAGCTCTTCTCTGAGGCCTTGGTATTTCTCTAGTTTCTCATGTTCCTTTTTCCTGATGTTGCAATCACTTGGTACTGCAACGTCAACCACAACGGCCTTCCTCTGCTGTTTGTCCACCACCACAATGTCTGGTTGGTTCGCCATTACCATTCTGTCAGTCTGAATCTGGAAGTCCCACAGGATCTTGGCTTTGACCTCGGGGTTTCCAGTCCATACTCCGTACAGATGTTCCTGTACACTATGCCAGCCACTTGGTTATGGCGCTCCATGTATGCTTTCCCTGCCAGCATCTTACACCCTGCAGTTAAGTGTTGGATTGTCTCAGGGGCCTGTTTGCACAGCCTACACCTTGGGTCTTGTCTGGTGTGGTAGATTTGGGTCTCTATTGCTCTGGTGCTCAAGGCCTGCTCCTGTGCAGCCATGATGAGTGCCTCTGTGCTGTCCTTTAGTCCGGCCCGTTCTAGCCATTGATAGGATTTCTTGATATCAGCCACTTCAGTTATGTTCGGTGGTACATCCCATGTAGGGTTTGTCCTCCCATGATGGTCCCTCCTCCAGCTCCTCTTCCTCTGTTCCCCATTGCCTGAGACATTCACTGAGCACGTCATCTGTTGGGGCCTTATCTTTGATGTACTTGTGGATCTTGGATGTTTCATCCTGGATAGTGGCTCACACTCACTAGTCCACGGCCGCCTTTTTACGGCTAGCGTACAGTCTCAGGGTGCTGGATTTGGGGTGGAACCCTCCATGCATGGTGAGGAGCTTTCGTGTCTTAACGTCTGTGATCTGTATCTCTTCCTTTGGCCACCTTATTATTCCCGCAGGGTATCTGATCACTGGCAGGGCGTAGCTGTTTATTGCCCGTGCCTTGTTCTTGCCATTGAGCTGACTTCTTAGGACTTGCCTTACTCGTTGGAGGTATTTGGCAGTTGCTGTTTTCCTTGTTACCTCTTCGAGGTTGCCATTTGCATATATATATATATGAATAATACAAATGCAGTTAATATAATTCTTAAATAACATGTTACTTGTTATATAGAAATACACATCCAAGTTCTTATTTTAAAGCGATCAGTGCATAACCACATGTCTACACTCAATTGAAACAATTATTCAGGTAAGTCACAAATCTTGTCATGAAAGGGCTTCCATATGTAGCTCATACAGACCTTACGCTTTGAATATCATTTCACTAGATCGTCAGTATTTTTAGAGAACCGGGCACACTGTGTCAACCGACAGCTACACAGGAAACAATGGGGAGACGGCTAGGCTAACGCTAACACGGCAACATTTTACTCAATGTAAATTTTACATTTTTTTCGTGACAGCATGTAAGTTATAGCACGACCGTGATTGGTCCCATTACCCCATGTGCCCCGGCATAGTAGTCTCGCGACAGAACAGAACTACATAATATTAACTCCGCAATTATAACCCATTAAATGAATGAAAGACCAGATTCAGGATTTATCACCTGGGTTACATGTTACTCCTGGATAATTGAGTAACACGTTATTTTGCATGTTAGTTTGCATGTCCTCCTTGTGTTAACGCGGGATCTTCGGCTTACTCCCATTACCTAAAAATATGCATGTATTGGTAAATTGAACAACCTAGTGAATGAATGTGAGTGTCAATGGTTGTTTGTCACTGTCTAACTCTAAGTGTCAGCCCTGCGACTAACTGGCCATTGCCTCAGGTCCAAAAGCTGCTGGGATAGGGTTGAGTCAAAAGTGACAAAGCTCAATCAAAGCTAACACGTTTATAATTCTCATAATTTTAATTCTCATAAGCATTAAGTGTTTTACAATCCATGTATAATAAACATACATTGATTGGCATGTGTCAGAGTGGCTCAGGCTGTAAATAGCTTAGTGCACAGTAAACAAGAATGAGATGAACTAGAGGCAGAACTAACAAGGAAAGGCTCTACCACTACTCGATATGCAGCAGAGTGAAAAAAATTAGACATAATCCAAGGCTGAATAAAAATCAAGTGTCATAATTACACTTTGTGAGACATTGTTAGATTAAGGCACTCAAAACATTGAATGGAATGTTTTTGGCCTGAATCATGTAATAGGTGTAAAATATTGTATGCCTGTGCTATCAGCTTAAATCATGCCATTGAGTGGTGCGCTGTCCACTGGCCCTAATCAAGATGCTGGAGATTAGCTGTGTTTATCTAATCACAGTTGAAAATGTAGAAGAGCCGGAGGGAGCAGCTCATCCATTGTGCACATGAAAAACACAAGGATAACACATATGTGCCAGCTACACAATCTCTCTCGTATTAAGTTTATTGTTGATTATTTTTGAGTTTTTTTCGTAGTAAGAGACCACTTTTACAAAGCATTACAGTCTTACCACAGACTTTTTCTGTTTCACTTAATGAGCAAATAACTCTCAGAAAATTTTCCCAAAAGAAAATCTTCCCAAAAGGGAGCTTTCTGACAGTGAAAGTGAAAGGAAAGAACAACAACAATGGAACTGGAGAGTAGAAGATGAAATTTCAGTTGTAGAGTGTTTTCTCTCCTGAAAGTCTGGACAAAGAACTCAAATTGTTACGCAAAACGTTACAGAACCCAAAATTAATTTGGTTCTGTAACTTTTAGGGCCCGATCTTACGGCTGGTGAAAGGCTCATAGTCAGTGACACATGGCTCATTTGCCATCTTCAACCTGGTTCAGGTGTGGACGTGCCGCCATGCACCAAAGCAGAGACGAGATCCTGTGGTCCCCAAACCAGACTCCCTGGCCCCTGGCTGCGCCTAGAAGTCCTGTCCATAAAGATAATGAACAGGACCGGTGACAAAGGGCAGCCCTGCTGGAGTCCAACATGCACTGGGAACAGGTCTGACTTACTGCTGGCAATGCAAACCAAGCTCCTGCTCTGGTCGTAAAGGGACCGAACAGCCCTTAGCAAAGGGCCCCGGGCCCCGGACCTCATACTCCCAGAGCACCCCCCACAGGGTGCCACAAGGGACACAGTCGAATGCCTTCTCCAGATCCACAAAACACATGTGGACTGGTTGGGCAAACTCCCATAAACCCTCCTGCACCCTGGAGAGGGTATAGAGCTGGTCCAGTGTTCCACGACCAGGACGAAAACCGCATTGTTCCTCCTGAATCTGAGGTTTAACTATCGGTCGCATTCTCCTCTCCAGTACCCTGGCATAGACTTTCCCGGGGAGGCTGAGGAGTGTGATCCCTCTGTAGTTGGAACACACCCTCAGGTCCCCCTTCTTGAAAAGAGGGACAACCACCCCAGTCTGCCAGTCCAGAGGTACTGTCCCCGACCGCCACGCGATGTTGTAGAGGCGTGTCAACCAAGACAGCCCCACAACATCCAGAGACTTGAGGTACTCAGGGCGAATCTTATCCACCCCCGGTGCCTTGCCACCGAGGAGCTTCCCAACTACCTCAGTGACTTCAGCCTGGGTGATGGACAAGTCCACCTCCGAGCCCTCGGCCTCTGCTTCCTCAGTGGAAGACGTGTCGGTGGGCTTGAGGAGATCCTCGAATCCTCGTATTCCTTCCACCGTCCAACAATGTCCTCAGTTGAAGTCAGCAGATTGTAAACAGTGTTGGCAGGGCACTGCCGGTACCTATCAGCTGCGTCAGGAGTCCCACAAGGCAGCCAGGCTCGATAGGTCTCCTTCTTCAGCTTGACAGCATCCCTTGCTTCCGGTGTCCACCGACGGGTTCGGAGATTTCCGCCACGACAGGTACCGGAGACTTTGCGGCCACCGCGTCGACAATGGAGGTGGAAAACATGGTCCACTCGGACTCAATGTCTCCAGTCTCCCTCGGAATCTGGTCGAAGCTCTGCCGGAGGTGGGAGTTGAAGATCAAACAACTATAAAGTCAATCATCGATCTCCGGCTTAGGGTGTCCTGGTGCCACGTGCACTGGTTAACACCCTTATGCTTGAACATGGTGTTCGTTATGGACAAACTGTGACTAGCACAGACTATATATATATATATATTAGGGCCGGGACTCGATTAAAAAAATTAATCTAATTAATTAGAGGCTTTGTAATTAATTAATCAAAATTAATCACATTTTAATTGCATATAAATATTTGACCTGAGAACAGTGAGAAGTAATTTTTTACATGGATTTTTAGTATACCATTGAATAATGACTGAATACATAAGCTTAATCAACAAAATATTGTTTATTAATTTCAGTCCAGCAGACCAGTGCAATGTTTGCCATTAAGTGTAGCAGTGTAGTTACCCTGGTCCTGATCATCTGGTGGAGTGTGGGTTGGGTGTGGGTCCTTGTAACTTTACTCGGAGTCGGGCTAACGTCCACGCTAACTCCTATGTGTTTTGTGTTGAGGTGATATTTGAGGCTCGATGTGCTGCGGTGATAAGCAAATCCCTTGTTGCATAGCTTGAACACAACCATGCTCTTGTCGACGCTTCCATCCTTTCGTTTTTTAAAAGAAAATTCCCCATCCACGGGGCCAAGCAAAGCGGTCTCGTCAGCTTTCCATTCATGTTGACTGTGGTCAGAAGTCAAGAACGCTAGTGCTCCAGTATAATCGGTCCGTCAAAACTCATTCATTGAAAAACGTTCCGCGGTCAAAAATAAGTGTGGTTAAAATTATGTTATTTATTTTTTGCGATTAACGCGTTAAAGTCCCGGCCCTAGTCTATACACAATGTGTAACCTTTGAATGAATCATACTATGCTCGAGGCCTATTTTCAAGACCACTTCTCGAAAAATGTATACCAGTAAAGGAATGACTATATTTCAGCAACCATAAGGTCTATTTTAATAAGTTTGGTGTCATTGTAAAGGGAACATTGTGGAGATTTGTCAAAAGTGTTATCATATGAATATGTGTTACTAATAAAGAGAAAATGAAGATGGCACACAGCTAAAATGTATTTTTTTTGTTCCGCCTGAAAAAAAACCTGTATTTTATGATGACTAACTCTTTGGAATGCAGCATTCACACCTCCAGTACTTCATAACATGTAAATACAACATGTTAACATTATCCCTGCAAAGTTTTAAACTGATAATGTGAAGCAGAATAAAACTCAAGGGTTTTTAGTACAAAAAGACTAGGCGAGAGTTCTAAAAGACCCAGTTTGACCCACTTTGGCCCAGTCTGTTCCATTTCATTTTAGTCATGTAAATACTATATTTTTAATGTTTAAATCACTAATGGTGCTCATTAAATACATTTTTGAGAACTTAAACCAGACTTCTAAGTATTTAAATGTGTTTTCTGTCTCTATTCTTCCATCTGCGTGTGTGTGTATTACGCAGGCTCTTCCTGAAACAAAGACGCACACGTGGTGCTCCGCAGCCGATTGGTCGAATTGAACATGTGATACCTCGCTTGAACCGTGAGAACCAATAGAATCGAGGGAAACTGTTTAAATCCCGGTCATTTGAACCTTGCTCTGATGCGTTTCGCGTTTCACAGTGAACTGCATCCTGGGAAACAATAAAACCGAACCATGAGTCAACCTCGTATGTCTGAGATACACCCTAGTGGTAGCTGAGACGTATCGTTAACTGGAAAGCAGCGTTTTCGCTGGCATTCCACTTTGTGAAAGGAAAATAGGGCAATGATACTTATCAGTGCTGCACAAAAGTGTATATTTATTTATACTACTTTTGCTGCTGGCTTGCTTATATTTCAAAGTATGTTGGCTTGCTTGGTGTCAATGTATTTGTCAGCTCCTCATGTTTCATTTGAGGTATGGCAAGACTTCATTGGTTGAAGTAGTGGCCGGCCGTTTGCAGGATGTAGTGTGTGAGTTGAGTAGGTGTTGCACTTCACACCTTGACCTCTAGTCTTTTGTTGGCTTACAGTTTGGTCTGTGTTTGACGTAGCTGTATATGGCTTACATGTGCTACATGTGCGTTTAGCGGAGTTTCCCCTGAGTAATTTGATATGCGGCATGCCCATATAAGGCTTGCGGTCGAACAGCTGTATCAGCTTCTCTGTTTTCACCGCTAGGCGGCCCCCGAAACTGGGGGATAACGGGCACAAGGTTAAACCACCTTCTCGTTAGTCTGGGTGGGAGATTGTCTCCATCTGGGGCCTTGTAAAGACCTGGTTGAACCTTTCTAGCTTTTGCCACTGCTTTGATCTACTGATTTAATGGTCCTACCAAAGAAAATGATTACAGCATTAAACAGTGAGTCCAAAAAATTAAGAAATTGGAGCCTTTTATGTCACTACACAAAAGCCTCTTAGGAGAACCAAAGAGGCTCAACCAAACTAAGCTGACCACCACCAGTGAAAATAAGGCTAAAGAGTCAAGTAAAGCTGGTTTTTAGACAAAAAAATCCATTAGGAAAGTCTAGTGCGTTATGTAACATCCCACTTCTTTATTGTTTGTCCTATTGTTTATGTATATCTTATACATATTAAAAAAGGCACAGAGATGGTTGTGGGTTTTGATCTCCTAGCTGCGCTGCCAAGGCCTTCTTTTGTGTTACCATGGGCTTGCTGCAGGCACTCTATTTTTTTTTTTTTGTGCTTTATTTGTCATTACAATTGTACAAGCTGTACAATTGTACAGCTTTCTGACAGATAGGCAACAGTTAGTGAGACTGGGAAAATCCACGTCAAACAACTGTACCACCAACACTGGTGCCCCTCAGGGATGTGTTCTCTCCCCTCTGCTCTTCTCCCTGTACACCAACGACTGCACCTCTAAAGACCCCTCTGTCAAGCTCCTAAAGTTTGCAGATGACACTACAGTCATCGGCCTCATCCAGGACGGTGATGAGTCTGCTTACAGACAAGAGGTTGAGCAGCTGGCTGTCTGGTGCAGTCTTAACAACCTGGAGCTGAACACACTCAAAACAGTGGAGATGACCGTGGACTTTAGGAGAAACCCCCCTGCACTCTCCCCACTCACCATCATAAACAGCACTGTGACCGCAGTGGAGTCATTCAGATTCCTGGGTACTACCATCTCACAGGACCTGAAGTGGGACATTCACATTGACTCCATCGTGAAAAAGGCACAGCAGAGGTTGTACTTCCTTCGCCAGCTGAGGAAGTTTAACCTGCCACAGGAGCTGCTGAAACAGTTCTACTCAGCCGTCATTGAGTCTGTACTGTGTTCTTCTATAACTGTCTGGTTTGGCTCAGCAACAAAATCAGACATCAGAAGACTACAGAGAACTGTTCGGACTGCTGAAAGGATTATTGGTGCTCCCTGCCCACCCTTCAAGAACTGTATATAACCAGAGTGAGGAAAAGGGCTCATAAAATCACTCTGGATCCTCACACCCAAGTCACCCCATTTTTGAACTTTTGCCATCTGGCCGGCGCCTCAGAGCCGCAAATACCAGAACAGCAAGGCACAAAAACAGTTTCTTCCCCCAGGCAATATACCTCACGAACAGTTAAATGTTCCCCACTTATGCTTATGCAAAAAAAGTGCTATATCCTTATATTCATTTGTTACCCCTCCATCCTAGTACATCCCTGCATCTTATTCAATCCTATTCAATTATCATTTATAGCACAATTGTTTATACACTTATTTGTTGTCTGTGTGTTGGTGTCTCTGTGTACTGGTAGCTTATGTCACTAAAACAAATTCCTTGTATGCGCAAGCATACTTGGCAATAAAGCTCTTTCTGATTCTGATTCTGACAAGCAGTAGAGTACAGGGTCAGACAGATGTAAAAATGGCAGACTGTTGGTTTGGGCTGGTGTTAGAATAGGAGTCCAAGGCCTCTGTGTATCTTCCACCCACTGCCCAAAGACAGACAGTCTGTATAAACTTGTGAATCTAAATTGCTTACAGAGAATGAATGTGAGTGTGAATGGTTGTCTCTCACAGTATGTCTGTACGTGTTTTCCTTGCCTCATGCCCAAAGCAGCCAGAATATGCCCAGCCCCCCATGACAGGTTACTGGTGGTAGAAAATGAATGAGGAATGAAAGGTTATCTAACAGACTTTTTAACAATAACAGTAATTCTTAAACTGGAAACACCATTAATCAGAGTCAGGAGATGTTGGAGATGGCACCGGGACAGGAGCACTGTAGCACTAGCAATGTGGTGTCCCAGATCTTTAACATACCAAATGTTTTTTTAGTAAACTGGACAGTTTAGTATGATTGCTTTTATACAATAAGAATATATGTGTCATTCTAAATAGGGCTATTGACCATAAAACACCAGCCAATATAGCCCCTACTATTATCCAGTTCGGAGACAAACTCTTCTGTGCGGCTTGAACGACTTTAGGTCCCACTTGTCAAAAACCTCTAAGTTGGCAGAGAGTTCATAGACATATAGAGAAGGACAATGGGGGTTGCAATTTGGTGCCATAAAAAGTAATTACTTCAAACTTCCTCCAAAGTTAGGTGACAAAAAGGGTTATGGAGGTGAAGCATAAAAGAACAAGGACATTTGAAGGGAATGATGGAGAAGTGCATCTTTCCGTCTTTGTGCAGTAACCTGTGGCGTGAACCGAGCACTGAGGACAGAGCTCTACATTTACAATGGAGAACTGCATTTTAACTTAACTATTCACTTTTATGACATTAAAGGACAACTTTGATCTTTCCATCACACAGTTGGAAGAGGTTTTTCAACGGACTTATCTTAAAGTAACACGTTTTTGGATATGCCCCTTTGATAGACAACGGGCCACTAAGCCATTTATTTTAAGTTGCTATGTAATGAATGATTAGTACAAAGCTTGCTGCACCACATGTACACAAAGACCTCTTGAAAACCTAGCTCTGAACTTGAGTGCAATTTGATTGAAATGTAAACACCACTTGGATCACAGACATCTGTCTGTTTCTTGTTGTCTTTCATTGTAAAGCATTGTGTTTCTATTAAAAATTTTAAATTCTCTAACCGATGTGGAACAGGAAGGTGAAAGAAATGGTCAGTGAAATTACATGACTCTATAGCTTCCGGAAAGGAAAAAGATTTCATACAGTATTTTCTTCATACCAAATACGTAGTTTTGGTTAACTGTTGACCAGCCAAACATTTTCTTCTTATTCCAACCCTGTATAGATGGCCGGGGTGATGATACCATGGATAGCTCTGATGCCTTCCCACTCACGCTGCTAGACCTCACCTCTGCTAATTAAAGTTACTGCATTTTGATCTTTAGGAGAAAAAAGAATTCACACTGATGTGTGTTATGTCTGAACAATGAACTAAATAAATTTTAAAAAATAAAAGGAGGAGGAGGCAATAATCAGGCAGCAACACAGTAAGACTCTCACTGTCATATATTTATAGAAACACACACTGTTCACCAGGACTTGTCACTCTTGTGTTTTGCTGAAATAAATGAAGAGCAATAGCGGTGTATTGGACTAAAACAGGGCATAACCTAACATAAGAAGCAGCATGTGAATGATTGAATATATGATATTAAATTATGATTTGTACCTCATTCTCCACAATTCTCCAGGACTGCTCTCTAGTGTCTCATCAATTTAAAAACACACTCCAGTAAATAACACCAACACATTCAGACAACTATGGGCTACAAAACTTTCCTCAAATACTCAGCAGATCATTGTGGCGAAGACCTGCGGGACACTAAACGTTTCACACCAGCCCAAAAATCTGCTACGAGCCCAGTCCCAGATCCAACTGCCACATTCAAATATGTCTCAAAAACAGACCACCAGGACAATAAAGATGACATTGATCCTTTGCCACTAGATGCCCCTCTCCCAAAACACAAGCATGTGAGTACCACACCCCCAAACTTCTGGCCAAATCAATATAACAATGGGGACAATGAATTTGCTAATCTTGCTAAATTTCTTGCCAAAAGAGGTTTAGTCACAGACGGTCTTACAAAGTTCACAGACAGGGCTGAGGACTACTGGGCATGGAGGGCTTCGTTTTACAACACTATAGAGGGGTTAAGCTTAAAGCCTAGTGAAGAGTTAGATTTACTCTCCCGGTGGCTCGGGAGGAGTCATCCAAACATTCTAAATGCATAGGCTCAGTCTATCTCAACAATTCAGCAGAGGGTCTACGTCAAGTCTGGGCACGACTACAAGACTGTTATGGCACACCAGAGGCTATAGAAAAGTCTCTCCTAGATCGACTAGAGCACTTTCCCAGAGTCACAAATAAAGAGCCACAAAAACTTAGAGAACTTGGGGACTTATTATCTGAGATAGACGCAGCAAAATCTGACAGTTCTTTACCTGGCCTAGTGTATTTAGACACCTCACGTGGCATCGCTCCAGTTGTCAAAAAGTTGCCAATCAATCTTCAAGACAAGTGGATGTCAGAGGGAACAAGATATAAGCAAAGACACAATGTGTGTTTCCCTCCTTTTTCTTTCTTTTGTCGTTTTATCCATGATGAAGCCAGAATGAGAAATGACCTCAGTTTTAAGACAGCCACACCAGCTCCCACATCCACTGCAGCAACCCACAACAACCATTACGCAAGAGCTACTAAGTTCAGAGCTCCTGTCACAGTCCACAAAACAGAGGTAAATAAACCCTACAAAACAAGCCCAGTCAAAGAGTTTACAAACAAACAGTGTCCCATTCACCAGAAACCACACTCGTTAAAGAAGTGTAGGGGTTTTAGAGAAAAGACACTAGAGGAGCATTTGTTTTCGTTGTTGTGATTCCGCCACTCACCAAGCAAAAGACTGCAGAGTAGAAATTACTTGTTCAGAATGCAACAGCAATAAACACATTGCTGCTCTGCATGCAGGTCCTGCTCCATGGACAACTTCAAATGAGCAGACTCAAAGCACTACCCCAGATCAGCATGGTGGGGAGAGTAGTACAGGAAGTTTAGAGATTACCTCTGCATGCACTCACATATATGGGGACTTAAGTGGGAGCCGCTCCTGCTCAAAGATATGTCAGACCTATGTCTATCCAGAGGGGCACCCAGACAAGTAGGTCAAGGTTTAACCCTTTAGGCGCCAGGGTTTATTTAAAAAAATACAGATTTTTGAGAACCAAATTTCAAAAGGCTGTGGTTTGAAAATGATAAGAGATAGAGTCCTACTCTAAACTAGAAAAAGGTCAGATATGACCCAAAGTATATAAGTAAATACATTTTAAGCATCTAATTTGCATAAAATTTGCATAATATGACATTATATATTGGCGGTTATGTTTTTTACAGTACATACACACTAATGAACATATTATAATAGTTTTTTTTTCTTTTTCTGAAATATTTTTTTTATAACAGTAATTTGTAAAAGCAACATTACCAAAATAAAGAATAACTACAACTTCTAATATACCATAACTAATAAAACGTATGCAAATAGTTATGAGAAATATACACATGTACTGTATGTGTGTGGTTGCAGTAGCTTTATCTTTTCTTATCCATCCATCTTTTGCTTTATGAGAGGTCCCACACTCTAAAAAACTACTAACTATGCCAGTTAGTAGTTTTTTAGAGTGTGGGACCTCTCATAAAGCACAGCACACAGCCATCACTTTTATTACGATCGCTGCTTTGATTAGCGCAGTCTCGCTGACTATGTTTACTGCTGCCTCTCCCTCCTCTACTGGGTAAAGTGTCAGGATGACCAACACGTATTTGTCCCAAACAGCTGTCAATAGAAGCCGCATTATTCCCAAACTCCCTGTAACAACCGCGGCCACGGCAGTAGCCTACACCCGCCCCGGCTCATATCAGCTGTGCTAAAGGTAAAGCTGCAGGTGCTACGTGCTCACGGCTTCCCTTCACTACCGCGGCCAGAGCGACTAGTTTTCCTCCCGTTTCTTTCACTGATGTTTGGCAAAATGTGGGAAAAACAGTGTGTGCTTTATGAGAGACGCTGAGAAAGGCACGAGCAGCGGTGCCGCTGTCCAAGTTACACACGCACTCACTCTCGCTCATTCTCACTTTCACTCGGCTGAAAAGACTCTAAAGGTAGATGTTCTCCCTCAGAATCAGAGTCAGCCATTACTAATACCAAAACTTCATCACAGGTGTATTTTTTATTTGTTATTTTCATGTTTATCAGCTCGCGTGTAGAGAATGAGGCTTCTATTGAGCCGGTCCTGACACTCCCACTGAGACGCGTCTTTGAGGTCTTCTTCTACAAATTTTTTTAATGGCAACACATGGTAATAGTGGACTAGAAACAAAGTACAGGGTGTCTGACATCTGGTGGAAGGGAGTGGAAGCATAATTTAGCACATAAACCGGAAGTAGCAGCTGTTTTTTCCTGTTAAGTTGCTTGTCGCAATTTTGCGACTTTGGCGCTTAGAGGGTTAAGCTATCATAGACCACCAGAGCAATAGGTCACTAGCCAAGTCAGCCCTTTTTGACACTTTTGACATCCCACTGGGCAACATAGCGCCATACACACTTAAGACATGTACTGGAGTTTCCATGACAAATGAGCGTATAGCTGAGAACCTCGTCATTCAGTCGCTCGATGGTCAGTTTTTCTCTCCTCTGCCTTCCCTACTCGAGTGTGATCTTTTGCCAGACAACAAGTCCGAAATCCCAACACCAGAGGTTGCGTTAGCCCATCCTTACCTCAAACACCTGGCAGGTAAAATCCAACCCCTTGACCCAGAAGCCCAAATAATGCTGTTGTTAGGCAGAGATATAATACAAGTGCACAAGGTGTACGAACGTGTCAATGGCCCAGTCAATGCGCCATTTGCCCAGAGACTTGCACTTGGGTGGGTTATAGTGGGGGACATATGCTTGGGGGGAGCTCATAAGCCGACTGTTGTAGGCTCATTCAAAACTAGTGTCCTAGAGAACGGACTTCCACCCTGCCTGAACAGTTTCCATGTTAAAGAGCAACTCCAGACACACACTGAGCCCTGGGACACTCGCAGCTCATGCCAAATTGGGGAACAGATATTTCAACAAAGTGAGAAGGACGAAAAGCTAGCTCCTTCTCTCGAGGACCAAGCCTTTCTGCGGATCATGGAAAGAGACTTTTACCAAGACAACACAAACAGCTGGATAGCGCCTCTTCCATTCCGCACACCGAGGCCCCGCCTCCCAAACAACAGAACTCTAGCTCTCAACCGAGAGTCACTCCGCCGCACACTGAAGAAACGTTCTGAAATGCAGAAACACTTGTTGAACTTCATGCAGGGGTTATTTGACAGAGATCACGCAGAACTAGCTCCAGCTCTGGGGAAAGGAGAGGAATGCTGGTATCTGCCCTTCTTTGGCGTCTATCACCCGCAGAAACCGGGGAACATCAGGGTTGTGTTTGACTCGAGCGCTCAAGTTTCAACACGCTGCTCACAGGGCCTAACATGAACAACAGCCTTGTTGGGGTGCTTGTCTGCTTCAGAGAAGAGGCAATAGCAGTGACAGCGGACATACAACAAATGTTTCACTGCTTTTACGTGCGAGAGGACCACAGGAACTTCCTCCGGTTCCTCTGGTACCGCAACAGTGACCCAGCAGAGCCAATCGTTGAGTACAGAATGAAAGTGCATGTTTTCGGCAATAGTCCGTCTCCAGCAGAGGCAATATTTGGCCTGAGAAATGCAGCACAACAGCCAGACACTGAGTATCTGTCCCCACTGAGTCAGAAGCAGTCAAGCTCCTCAAAGACACTCAAGAACTGCTTGCTGCTTCTAACTTGAGGCTCCATAAAAAGCCTCAAACAGCCAAAACGTCATGAAAGCATTTCCCAGTGAAGACCTGGCAAGCGGGCTCAAAGACATAGACTTCAACACAGAGTTCCCACCTATGCAGAGGAGTTTAGGAGTATCTTGGGACATCGAAAAAGACACTTTCTCCTTCAGGGTCTCTCAAGCCGAAAAGCCCTATACAAAAAGAGGGGTTCTGTCCACAAAAAATAGTCTTTTTGACCCGCTGGGTTTTGCAGTCCCAGTGAGCATCCAGGGGAGGGCACTGTTACGGGAGCTCACCAAAGAGAGTGTGATGAGACTCTACCTGAGGCTATGTTCAAAGTGTGGCAAGAATGGAAAAATGCCCTTAAACAACTTGAGCAAACTCACATCCCAAGACCATATTACTCCTTTTCTGTTGCAAATGCAGAACACAAGAAAATCTGCATCTTCTCTGATGCCTCAACCCAAGCTATTCCGGCTGTGGCTTACTTAAAAGCAACCAACAAGGATGGTGAGTCAGAGCTTGCATTTGTATTTGGTAAGGCTAAACTCGCGCCCAAGCCAGAACTTACCATTCCCAAAGTTGAGTTGTGCGCAGCGATGTTAGCGGTGGAAGTGGCAGAGCTAATCAGGGACGAAATGGACATTCAGGTTAGTGCTATGTGTTTCTTCACAGACAGCAAAGTTGTTCTTGGCTATATTTACAATGAGTCAAGGCGGTTTCACGTTTTTGTAAACAATCGTGTGCAAAGCATCCGGCGAGTGACAAAGCCAGTCCAGTGGAGCTATGTACCCTCAGAGCACAACCCAGCTGACCACGGGTCCAGATCTCTGCCAGCCGATAAACTGACTTCCAGCACATGGCTAACAGGGCCAGAGTTCCTCTTGAAGTCCACTGAAAATAGCCCACACGATTAATTTCAGCTGCAAAGCCCGGACACAGACATTGAGGTCCGTCCCTTGCTCACCTCCGCCTCACAGGCTCCACAACCCCATTTTAAGACTTCAAATCTACAATCCTTTTCCAGCTAGCATTCACTAAGCAAAGCCTTTGCCCGTTTGATCCACATTGCCCGCAAATTCAAACAAAAACAATCCGATGGACATTGTAAGGGGTGGCACATGTGTCATGAGCTCACAACCTCAGACTTTGAACATGCAAAAGAGGCGCTCATTAAAGCAGTCCAATGAGAAAACTTCTCAGAAGAGCTCAAACTCATAGAGTCCAGAAAGAACATCCCAAAGACAAGCCCTCTCCTAAAGCTTTCCCCCTACCTTGACAAGTTAGGCCTCCTCAGGGAGACGCCTCCTCCACTCCGACCTTGAAAATGCAGAGAAATGTCCTCTGATTATGCCACGCAAACACCATGTAACTAGTCTGATCCCAGCACCTCACCCACGACGTCCTGATCACCTTCCTGACTGAGGTGGCCACCTTCATGAACGCACGGCCTCTGGTTCCAGTGTCCAGTGACCCGGAGTCTCCATTCATCCTCACCCCAGCTACACTCCTGACTCAGAAGGTGGGAGTGCTCCCTGCACCACAAGGTGACTTCAATGAGAAGGATCTACTCCAACAGCAGTGGAGAAGAGTCCAGAGCCTCGCCAACTCCTTCTGGAATAGGTGGCGTAAGGAATATCTGTCAACGTTGCAATGCCGCCGCAAGTGGCATAACACAAGACCCAATCTACAGCTGGGGGATTTGGTCCTCCTGAAGGATTCTCTTCTAAAGCGAAACCAATGGCCAATGGGAGTATTTGAGAAGGCTCACTCCAGCAATGATGGACTTGTTAGAAAGGTGGAAGTTAAAGTGGTCAAAGATGGTACCAGTAGAGTTTACTTAAGACCAGTCACAGACATTGTTCTTCTTTTATCTTATGTTCTGTAAAAAGGGTGTTTAAAGTGTGACATCTTACTGATGTCAGGCTTGGAGTGTTCTGGCTCCTTATGAGCCATCCAGAGATTATTTTATGTTTTAAATGCATCTACATGCCTTTCTGTTTTATCTCCAAGAAGTACTAGTCATTTACGTTTTAATTTGGTAAACCGGAAGTAGCGCTGTTTTTCACTTCCTGTTTTTCTCCGGACCAGACCAGAGTAACGACCAAGTAACGTTTTCTCCTGCCTCATTATGTCCTAAGCCAGCACAGCCTGTACGTTGGTAAATATAGTGTGATCTATGACTAGGCACTGTGAGCTAAAGTTTATGTCGGTACATGTTTAGTTTAAGAAAAGTCACTAATTTATGTGTTTACCCATGTTAGCGCCGCATGCTAGCGCTAGCATTAGCATGTTAGCTAATGTTTCGCATTGCGTCATTTGTGTTGTACATTTTTGTAAGTCTTTGGGAATTTATAGTTCCTTTATTTCTTTAAGGATAACGTTGTACACACAGCTCATACACAGTATTCTGTTTTTCTTCACAGTTTTACCATTCATCTGCATTCATCCTCACATGTTCAACTATAAATCAATCTAATAAAATCCAACTTAACAACGATGTGGTGTTCTTTCAAGATGATGGTTATCTGCCTGCCTAGCAGGTGTGCGAGGGCACCATATCCATATCTTTTGGCTCTATACACCATCACAATGACTTTGAAATGATACAGACAAGACATGCTTTAACTGCAGACCTTTAGATTTAATTTGAGGGTATTTACATCTAAATCCGGTGAACGGTGTAGGAATTACAACAGTTTGTATTTGTGCCTCCCACTTTTTAAGGGACCAAAAGTAATGGGACAGATTAACAATCATAAATCAAACTTTCACTTTTTTATACTTGGTTACAAATCCTTTGCAGTCAATTACAGCCTGAAGTCTGGAACACATAGACATCACCAGACGCTGGGTTTCATCCCTGGTGATGCTCTGCCAGGCCTCTACTGCAACTGTCTTCAGTTCCTGCTTGTTCTTGGTACATTTTCCCTTCAGTCTTGTCTTCAACAAGTGAAATGCATGCTCAATCAGATTCGGGTCAGGTGATTGTATTGGCCATTGCATAACCTTCCACTTCTTTCCCTTAAAAAACTCTTTGGTTGTTTTCGCAGAATGCTTCTGGTCATTGTCCATCTTTCTCTGTGAAGCGCTGTCCAATGAGTTCTGAAGCATTTGGCTGAATATGAACAGAAAATATTGCCTGAAACACTTCAGAATTCATCCTGCTGCTTTTGTCAGCAGTCACATCATCAATAAATACAAGAGAACCAGTTCCATTGGCAGCCATACATGCCCACACCATGACACTACCACCACATGCTTCACTGATGAGGTGCTATGCTTTGGATCATGAGCAGTTCCTTTCCTTCTCCAGACTCTTCTCTTCCCATCACTCTGGTACAAGTTGATCTTGGGCTCATCGGTCCATAGGATGTTGTTCCAGAACTGTGAAGGCTTTTTTAGATGTTGTTTGGCAAACTCTAATCTGTCCTTCCTGTTTTTGAGGCTCACCAATGGTTCACATCTTGTGGTGAACCCTCTGTATTCACTCTGGTGAAGTCTTCTCTTGAGTGTTGACTTTGACACACATACACCTACCTCCTGGAGAGTGTTCTTGACCTGGCCAACTGTTGTGAAGAGTGTTTTCTTCACCAGGGAAAGAATTCTTCGGTCATCCACCACAGTTCTTTTCCGTGGTCTTCCAGGTCTTTTGGTGTGGGTGAGCTCAACGGTGTGTTCTTTTCTTTTTAAGGATGTTTCAAACAGTTGATCTGGCCACACCTAAAGTGTTTGCTCTCTCTGATGGGTTTGTTTTGTTTTTTCAGCCTAATGATGGCTTGCTTCACTGATAGTGACAGCTCTTTGGATCTCATATTGAGAGATGACAGCAACAGTTTCCAAATGCAAATAGCACATTTGAAATGAACTCTAAACCTTTTATCTGCTCCTTGTAAATGAGATAATGAGGGAATAACACACACCTGGCCATGGAACAGTGGGATGCACATATACAAACTGTAATTCCTACACCGTTCACCTGATTTAGATTTAAATACCCTCAAATTAAAAGTAAAAGTCTGCAGTTAAAGCACACCTTGTTTGTTTCATTTCAAATCCATTGTGGTGGTGTTTGGAGCCAAAAAGATTAGAAGTGTGTCGATGTCCCAATATTTATGGACCTGACTGTATATTATATGTTTTATTTATAAATCTAAAATAGCGCGCGGCTTCGATGTCTTCAAATACATGTGTGTTTTCAGGCCTCAATTCGTCTTGTGCCCAAACCCCGCCTCAGAATGCCCACAGCATCCACACCTTAACCAGGTGGTAGATGGCAAATCAGCCTGGCATCACTGACTATGAGCCTTTTGCATGTTGACATTGTTTTATTTTGACGTGAAAGCAAACAAACTGCTCACTGGATTAAAAAAAACAATGTTTTCACCTGCTGTTTCTCGCCTTAACATTAAATTTATTTAATGCTACAATTATCTGAAAGGAGTACTGCCAAAATACAGGGGTATTTGTCACAGCCTTTATGTTGTAAAACTTGTAAAATGTTAAACTACTCTCTGTCATTTCTTCACTATCACTATCAGCTCCAAGACAGAAAACAACAATCCCAGTCAGTGAGTACTATAATACAGTAGAATAAAGAGCTGGTATTATAAAGGGATTACACACACCACAGCTTGTATAAAAATTGTATTCAAATATTTTTGTTACAGAAACTTTGTTGGTCACCCTGCCACCTTGCCTCTATGACAAAACACATGAGATGATGTTAAAGAGAAGATAAAAAATGCTGTTGAATAATAATTCACTCTCACAGTCTTGGTAATTTGAATTGCAGATTCCCCTATATTTCAAATCAGACGAGGCTAAGTATTTATTTATTTTTTTTTAATCCAAGAATGACACATTAAAAAGTGGTCTATACAGTATAGTCTCAACTCTGGACAATATTACACATTTAGCTCTATTAATCGTCTGCTAATAGGACATTCACAATATGATGTTTGAGAATGCATCGTAACACAAAGGGCCACGTACTTCTGAAAGAGACTTTACCTTCAGAACAACTATAAAATACAGAATTTACAGGGCTGCCAGGATATTAAAGCACAAGACAAACAACATGACTACAGCAGGTCCTTCGGGGCTGCCGCATAACTGTGACATAAATACTCTCCGACTCTGCATTAGCACGCTCTCGTATGCCTTCTCTATATTTCATACTTGACCTCTCTTGTTCTGCATTCACTCGCTTCCTTGTTCTGTCTCATAACCCCATTTGTCTTTTACAAACATCCTCTCAAAATTGGATGTTTTATTCCTCATTTTGTTTCAACCTCAGCTCTCATGAGTAAAGTATGGCTCAGCTTGATTGTGTTAGCACACCTGGCTGTAAGAAAGTGTGTGTGTCCTTGTTTCTAAAGAAGGCCTCACTGACGCTGTAGATCAATACATATCAAGCATGTTTCCTCTCGTGTAATTAGATAAACCACGGCGCGGAGCATTATTCATGCACCAAGACATTGATATACAGCTCACAGGATTAGTTTGCATAACGTCACTGTGTAAAATGACTTACAGTGTTGGATCTGTGTTATTCAAGCTGTTTGCTAATATACTTTCAGATGGCATAAATAAGATTAAATGCACTAAATGCCCATGTGGCAATTAAATGGAAAATCTGAAATTGACACATTGTGTTGTCAAGGTAATGATTTCTATGGTATGGTACTGCTATGCTGTCCATTTTTGAATGTGGTCAGAGAAACATACAAAATTGACTGGTCTCCACACCATCCCTACCACAAAGACAAAATTAACTGTTATTTATTAATAATAAAACACGTGAAGGACCATTATTGCCTTAAGACTAAAAACAACCTACACCTTGCAACCAACTATCACTAAAAACTCTTCTTTACAACCTGAAACCCAGACCCTGACCCAAAACCATCCAGGCCATCAACCCTCTGCAGCAACCACCAAACCACACCAGAGAGCCAAAATATCCAAGACATTTGGAACTGCAATCTTGTGCGGTCCTCTGGAGATATCACCCCCTAAACTCAATCAAATGGATTTTATAACCAGCAGCAGACCCATCCAGGGTCCCAGCCAACTCTCCAGAAGTCTACCCAGCACAGGTACATCTACCCCACTTCCCCTTAGCCCCAGTCACCACTTCACCACCAACCGCCCACCCTACCCTTCCAGACTGCCCTGCCCTCACCTGCCCTAATCCTGGGCCTCCCTTCAGACTCGTCCCAGACCAAAACACTTCCCTCCTCACCTCACTTGCACGTCTCAAGTCAAGTCTATTGGATTTACATGGAAAAAAATAAGTACACTGCTGCACACAATTAAATTCTGACACATTTAATATATTTGTTATACATTAGTTGACAGTGTAAATTCCTACTGTTGTTTCCACAACTGATTCCTCAAAGCCAGCTGCATATTCACCCCGCAGAGACAGTGAACATGTTTTAGTATCGGACCTAGTTTACCTACTTAAACACTTAGGATTATACCCAGGATTATTTCCAGACTATATTTAGACTAATAAGAGCACTAAAAAGACTCAAAGGGAATAGACTAAATTATTCCATTTGATCATGGCCCAGTAATTGTGCTAATAGATTTACATTTACATTTATTCATTTAGCTGACGCTTTTTATCCAAAGCGACTTACAGTCACTGGAGGCAAGGTGGGTTAAGTGTCTTGCCCAAGGACACAACAACAGTATGAACTGTGGGGAGAGCGGGAATCGAACCACCTACCTTCCGGTTGAAGGACAACCGCCCTACCCACTGAGCTACTGCTACTACTAACTTTTGCATCTTAGGAGCAAGATGTAAAAGTTACTAGTATAAAGTTGTTGTAAAAGCCTGTGCCAGCCATGTTTACCAATTCTGATAATTAAGGTGTAAATACTTCTAAAGGGGTGTGTTTTAGGAGCAGCCTCAGAAGGAGAAGGAGTATGAGCTGTATTCTTTAATTTTTTTCTCCATCTCTTCTTTTCCTCTTTCCCCATGTCTCAAATGTTACGGACCTTAGCTTTAAAGTTACATAAACAGTATTATGGCGATGCATTTAATTTGATGGTACAGTGTACTTTTTTGCTTTGAGTTAGTAAGTCATTAACAAGGTTGCTAAATCAGGTAAAGGGTTGCTTTTTGCTGTCTAGTTACTGTTAAATTGTACATTTAAAGGAAGGATGCCTTGCTATGTGGTGCTCACGTTGGCACTAAAAGCTCCCACCCCTGCTCAGGATAGTGAAGGGGTCTCCAGACACAGACCACACCCAGACTAAAAGCATGTTTTGGCTGCGGTCGTCCTCTTTTATCTCTGCAGCCTGTGGCTTCCCGTGTGCTCTCAGCAGACCACCCACGTGCACACAATATCTGTCCTCTTGTGTGCTCCTGTCTGGGCAGCTTGTCACATCTGTATTAATGTGAGTGTGTGGGAGAGAGCGCTCTGCCCAGTCAGCTGTGCTCTCATCATGTTACCAGGCTGGTTGCAGCACAGCAAATAATTCATGGCCCAGCTCACCGAGCCCAGAGACAAGCAGCACATGCTTGTTCTGGAGGCCGTCTGAAAGTGATTCCCAGTGTGTGTGTTAGGCCCTTCTTATTCCCACGGTGTAATAAACCAACCCACAGTCGGCCACAGCATATTGACTGTATCTGTGTTGTAATGTTTGTGGAGATACAGTCAGATGCAATGGTTACTGTCCCTTTTTTTATTTTTTATTTCTGTTTGCCATTTAACTTCTGAAGGCCACAAACCCTTAGTATCAAAGCCATATGATGGATTTGTTCCCTGTTTTTGAAAGGTTTTCTCTCTTTTCCATTCAAGTGACGTGTTAGCCCACTATGTACTGAAAAAAATGGTGAATTGAGCTTTAATGTAGTAATAAGTATTTGTTTTATTAATTTAAGCATAGAATACGGATGTAGTCAAGATCGTACTGATCATGACCAAGTCATGTTCAAGACCAGAGAGGATCAGGACAGAGTCAAGACCAACACCAGTGGACAATACACTGTAATAGATACTAAAGAACAGTTATAAAATCCAAACAGTCCAAGTCCAGTTTTTAACAAAGTCCAGACTCATACAGGGTTAATGTTTGGTGACAGGGTGGTTGGCCCTCCTGTCTCACAGCAAGAAGGTCTTGGGTTCTGCATGTCCTCCCCGAGTTACAATCTGAATTGCCCCTACTGAATGTCAGACCTGCAACTAACTGGCCATAGTCCAAGGTGTATCCCGCCTCAGGCTCAAAGCTGCTGGGGTAGGCTCCAGTCCCCTGCAGCTCCTAACAAGATTAAGCAGAAGAAGATCAGGGCCATTATACCATTATATCAGTGGGTCATTGTTAACTTTAATGACAGATGTCATTTAAGGTTACCTTTCCTACACTTTGTTCTTTTATTGAACACGCTAAATATTATTTAGTTTCCTTATTTACACAGCACCATTTCATTTCTGTCTCTACATGGTCTGCTCTCTGTATTGCGCTCGGCGGATTTTTGCATTGGAAGTTGTGCATCGACTACCTGAAAAGCAGACAAAAATTATCAGTGTTTTTTTAAACCCTCCCAAAGTGGTGAAGATGGCTACACTTGCTCTCCTGTGAGTAGCAGCCGGAGTAGCTGTCCTGCTCTGCGTCCAAGTACAGAAAAGAGCCCAAGTGCTACACGTCCTGCCCTGGAAAAGAAGCAAAAGAACAAGCATTTTCCAGGTCACTGGGAAATACTTCCCCTAGCTCCTAAACTTGGTAAGTAAGGCCTAGTCCACATGGACACGGGTATTTTTATAACCGGAGTTTTTCCTCCTGCGTTTTAAAAAAAAATCCCGTCCACAAACGCTCGCATGAAAACGCAAAAACCCGCTATCAAGCGCTGTCAAGAGCATGCCACACCAGCAGGCGGCGATATCACCCTAATCGTAAAGGCATGTTGGCCAATCAGACCAGCAGATAACGGCGCACACTCTGACGTCGAAAGGCAAAAACGCCGGTTTTACTGTCCACACGACAACGCTGCAACCGACGTTTCTGAAAATCCTCACCCTGGCAGGGGTTTTCAAAAATGTTCAGTTTCAGTGACCTGATACTGCGTTTCCGTGTGGACGAACGGCTGAACCGTGTAAAAAAAGTCACGGTTATAAAAATACCCGTGTCCGTGTGGACTAGGCCCAAGTAATAATAACAATAATTAAAGCCGCAAGCGGCGATAAAGGCCCTCGCCTCCCTTGAGACCGCGGGGACACATGCACTCGGAGGATTGCATTTCATGCTTTAAAGCGTAAACTTCACGGTAATGTCAAATAACCGGGCCTGTGTTACTGCTGGGGCCTGCTACACCACCTTGTAATTTAGAGTTAAAGGTCTCCACAATCCCTGGTTTTCCTGGGAACTGTCTGAACCTTTTGAAAATAATAGATTATGCTTGGGCTAAGGCGAGAAAAACAAAGTACTGGCTGGAGATTTGAGATGACTCAGGAATCGCTGCACCCCCCTGTTTAAAAAGGCAAAATGTAAATATTACTTGTCTAAAAGTACAAGGTTACAAGTTCCAAAGGATTCTGAGGAGTTTTCTAAGACTCTAGCCGTGGCTCTGGAGGGGCCTCCTCCAAAGGAAGGATCCTGGCAATTGGGAAATGGCATTTATTTCCCAAAGAAATGGCTGCCTCTTCACAGACTCATTACGACTACAGCCACAAATGTATCAAAAAACAAATTTATAACTTTTTTGGCACACGTGTCTAGATGATACTCACCAAATTTGGAGCTGTTTAGATGAAAAGCCTTTAGACACAAGGGGTGAGATTTAGGTGGTCACGCATTCCACCCAACATAGTAGATTTCCTGTTGAGTTTACGGTATGGCTGTAATAAACTTTTCTGTTTTCCCTGAGGTGTTCTATGGGTGTACCAAGTTTTGTATTTCTACATTGGAAAAATTTACTTTCATTTTCCATAGAACCAATTATTTTGACTTTTCTAGGGGTCGCCACTGAGTCATTTTTCGTATTTTTTTTTCGGCGACTTCAAATAAATAAATTTTTCGCCGGGCTTGAAGTCTGGGACCAATACAAATGACTTTTAGTTGCACGTTTACTGGGTCAAATTGAGGATCATTTTGCAGAAAAATTATAATAAAAAAATATAACTCGAGCAAAAAAGTCTAGAAAAACGCTTGTCTCTTTTACATACATGTGTTTAGCTCATTTTGCCCAAGTTTGGTGTCTGTGGAATGAAGCAGCTATTTTCTGTGTTCTTTTAAAAAAGAGGTGTATTTTAAGTCGGTTCACATTTTCAATTCAAAATGGCCGCCTTCCTGTGTGATAGGTGTGGTCCCCATTGGCTTTTTGTTCATAAGCCCATGCTGGATGTGTGTACCAAGTTTCATTTGCCTACGACAAACTAAAATTTTCACTTCCCATTGACTTTTTCCAAATATTTGGGACGTTGCTATGGCAACACATTTATAGATAGGGGTGGTTGTCATTGGCTTTTATGCTCGTCATGACATAAGAGATGTGTGTACCAAATTTCATGTCTCTATGACAAACTAAATTCTTGGGTCCCATTATAAGTTTGTAGGGGCGCTGGAGAGCGATTTCTAAAGATAACCCTTTTATTTACATATCTTTGTGTTCAGGTCATGAATGTGCACAAATGCCTTTTGGGTCCAACTCGATCCGAGAAGGCGTTTGAGAGTTAAGAGACGTTTTATTTTCATAAAAATGGCCACCTCGTTACAGGCTTGCCACACCCATACCCGATAAGATATCATAAACAAAGTCACAACTTTGGTTGGCACATGTGTCTAGATGATACTCACCAAATTTGGGGCCATTTAGATTAAAACACAATGATTTGCATCTTTCTGCGCAAGTGCGAATTTAGTGGTCGCTGCTTTCACCCCACATGGCGGACTTCCTGTTAAGTTTAGGGTGTGACTGTCATTGACTTTTCTGTTTGCCCTGAGGTGTCCTATGGATGACCCAAGTTTCATTTTTCTACATTGGAAAAAAGTTACTTTCACTTTCCATAGGCCCAATGTATTTTTGACTTTTGTAGGGGTCGCCACTGAGTCATTTTTCATATTTTTTTTTCGGCGACTTCAAATACATAAATTTTTCGCCGAGCTTGAAATCTGGGACCAATAAAAATGACTTTTCGTGCATGTTCACTGGGTCAAATTTAGGATCATTTGGTCGGAAGAAAAAAAAAAAAAAAAAAAAATTCCGAGCAAAAATAATAGGCCCTCCCGGTCATCACCGGCTCGGGCCTAAAAATCCGAGCAAAAACAATAGGCTCTCCCGGTCATCACCGGCTCGGGCCTAATAAACCTACATACATACCCGACATGTAAAAACAAAACTGCTGTACTGCACTGTGTCTTGACAGAGAAGGTAGAGACCTGCAAACATCCTACTGCTAAGGGACTTTTCATTCATTCCATGCCACCTATTGCTTCATTGCCACCTTTTACCTGAAAGCTGATGTGCCCCTTCTTCTGGAACGCCTGTCTAAGCTTTTCCAAAAGAAGGATGTCATGATTCAGGTAATCAAAGAGCAGGTAACTTAAATACCTGCTATGTTTTATCTTCACATCTGCTACATGTCCCTAGTTCTATTTCTAGTTTTTTTCATTTCCTGGTTTTATTTTGGTCTCTCCTGTTCTTGTTTAGTTTTGGTCTGTCTACTTCCTGCCTTGTGTGATTACCTGTTCCCCCCTGTGCCTAATTATGTCCCTACCTCCTTTGTATTTAAACCCCTCTCCTGTCATTACCTGTTGTCGGTTTGTCTGCTTCACTTTGTATGTCCCTAGCATTCTCTGGAATTGTTTCCTGTTCTCTATTAAACATTTGAAATGTGATTTGCGAGTTGTGGTTTTTTCTGTCCTTACCTGAACTCTGCATTATCTTTGTTTATTTTGCACATAAGGTACATAGGGTACCACAATTAATCTTTTTACATTAGTCAATATGCTTATTTTCTCAGGTCCCTGTCACCATGGCCTTAATAAAGGGAATAAAAGATTCTGGTGGTCATCAGCCTGGCTCACACTGGAGTAAGTTGACCCAAAATGTGGATGACCCATCAGTACTGGGAGCATTCTGCATCTCGGCAAAACAGGGCAAATGGAGAAGAGTGGCTGATGTAGGAGACAGACAAGCAGTACTGGCAAAGATTTCAATCACATGCAAGGTTATGTGCCTTTTAACCAACTGTATAGACTTATAGTAACTTAAATTCAGTTGTTGCACATTTTTTTCTATACTAATAATTTACTGACATTGTATCATGTGTTTGATCAGGTGATGATGGTCTCATTGCTGTGAGTTTGGAATCGTGGCTGGATTTGGGACACTCAGCTACACGCAGCACATCACAAGCAGTTACACGCTCTGACGACTGACGGCACACAAAACGGAAGAGTGGTTTTGTTTACGTTTCAATTTTGGCACAGTCCTTGAAGAATGGGCCTCTTTCAAACCCTAACCCTTGTCCACTCAAAAGTAACTTAAAAATGTGACATTTTCACACAATATAATCATGAACACTATTCTGTGTTACTGATATCAGTTTGAACCTTTTCAGAACAAGACACAACTGACCATACTGTCTGAACTGTCTGGTGTCCTGCTGGCTTCCATTTCCCTGATGGGGAAATACACTTGGGGAAGTGTAAGTGTGTATGATAAGATAAGATAGGACTTTATTGATCCCACAGATAGGAACTTCACTTGAACAGCAGCTCTTAGACAGGCGAAGTGCAACAAGTAAAAGAAAGGTGCACTTGCAATAAAATAAAAAATAACAAAAAAATATATATGGATATAGAATAGAATTTTTTTTTTTTTTAATAGAATACAATATGAAGGTTGAATTAAACAAAAACAAAAAGCTATCTATGTATACATATTTACAAAGTAAAGGAGGGAGAATTTTCTTTATATAAAAATGGACATTGCACAGTATGGACATTGGCTTATTGTTACATGTGTGAATTATAAATTTTCACTGCAAGGTGAAGACGTTTTGTCTCTAATTCCAAGAGACTTTATCAATTCTGAGATCAACTGGTGAGAGAGCTGAGCTTATATCTCTAAAGGGAGGGGTTTCCCCTGAAACCAAACCTGATGAACTAGTCTGGTCCATCAGGTTTGGTCCAGATGCTTTTACCTCAACCTTTTTTTGGATAAAGCATCAACAAAAATGTTAAATGTAACACTGGTGTAAGTCACTTTGGATAAAAGCGTCTGCTAAATGACTAAATGTAAATGTAAAATACTTTTTACAATGGGATTTGCTAGCCTAGCAAGCCAGACTCCTCGCTGTATCAGCAAGGAGCCTGGATAAGCTTAATACCAGCTTGTTTAACTCAAAACGGGGCAAAGCAACTCGCAGCCAAACAATCTGAATTGCAACAAACATGACGTTATCTAGGCGGCAATCTACGAATAAAGAAAATAAATGAACATGGCGTGCCAAAACATCTTCTTTAAAAAGGAACGCTCTTAGCACTGTCTGCTGTTGAGTTTTTACACTGCAGTGAAAAAAGCTGCACATGTTGTGGATCTTTGTCATAAAAAGAAATGTTCCAATGTTTAGTTCAATGTACAGTTGAAATAGATGTTCATTATAGTAACTCCTGTCATTAAAAGAACCTAGGGAAACACTGGAGATGAATGAATGATAGATGTTTTCATTCAGTCCCAAGACTTGACATATATACCATTTGTGGTCTTGATTGGCCAACAAGACTACATGAGTTTGATACCAAGACCTTTACAAAATGGTCTTAAGCTGAAGACCAGTCTTAAGTACTACATCACGTACAGAGGGAGGAACAAAAGGTAAAATATAAGCTATAATACTGCAATGACTTCAAATAAACATCAGCAGTTCTTTTAAACTTTTCATTTGGGTTGAGGCTTTGACTTTGACTCAGACATTCCAAACTTTGATTATTTTTTTAGCCTTTCTGATGTGGGTTGAACCATTGTCCTGTTGCATGACCCAATTTGGACCAAGTTGTGGCTGTGGGACAGATGGCCTCATATTTGCCTCCACACTCTGCTAGGGCCTAAATACGTAGATAGTAGGTATGTTGTGTTGCTGTTATATGGTAGGTTTGATCTTGCCAAATATTTTCTTTTTGGCTACAATAGAATACAGAAAAACAGTGTGTCCCGCTAACACATGGGGCCATATCTTGCGGTGGCGCAGGCCCGACGGTGATCAAGACGGTAGTATATTTGCTATCTTGTGCTCGAAGCAGCCACCTCGTGCCCGTCTGCGGCTCTGTCAGCAGCGTGAGTGGTTAAAGAAGCAAGGCGTAGCATGGCACTGGCGGGTACAACAGCTGATCTGCTTCAAAGGAGAGACATTAAATTCAATTAGAACATGAAGGACATGAATGTTATTGCCACGCACATTATTGTGCACATGCTCTATAATATAATAATATAATAATAAATAAAAACGAATTAATGTATTCAAATGATAAATTACTACGTATTTGTTTATTTAAAATATGTAGAAAATATTTTTTTTTAAATACTCTCTAAATAATTTGGGCTTGTATCTTGAAACATTACTAACAAATGACTAATATACCAACATATTTTTTTACAACCACAGCTTTATCAAAGCACAAGCACTGGTTAACTTTTGAAAAAATCTATATGCTACAGCCAGGACAGTGCAAGGCTAAATAAAAATATAGAAATTATGACTGAGGTGGATAAAGCGTAAAGATTTAGCTTAAACAAGGAGAAAGTGGTGCTTTAGAATCAGAACACAGGGAACTCACCGAGGACGCAGCTGATCAGGAGCTTGGATCTGTGTTTGGAGAAAATATAGTCCCAAAATCGATTGGTCCTGCTATGAAGCTGAAGTAATCATGCAGTGTCCATGTGATAGAGACCAATTAACTACCGCATAAAACATTTTTTTACTGCTTTACATTATAAATGATAGATGATTACATGAAGATGAGATTTTAAAACTGCTGCATGTAAACATGATTTTTACACTTGTAAAGTCGCCATTGACTTTCTCCTTATATTTTTGCTTTTGGAGCCTGCCCTTTACTAAAAGCCACAGTTGGTCATCAACGGCTAAAGTTGCACACGGTGACGGACTTAAGAAGGCCAAAGCTTAGGGTAGAACCCAGGCTTTTTTTGACCAACGATGTATCTAGGTACAATGCTGGCTAACTTCTCTCTGATCTGCTGCAAACTGGTAAAAGGGAAGAGTCTGGGAGCTGAGCACAGTAACGTGTCTGTGCAATTGTAGTGAATTAAAACCAGCCTGACGAGGTAAAAAGTATTATAGACAACATTTTATTTTAATGACTATAGAAACGTTTTATCATTGGTTAGACAATATCACCAAAAGGAGAAAGACAGAAATGATGTTGCTGTCCCTGTCTCAGATTCCACTCTCCCCCAAAAGCAGCCTACGCACCTCTCCTGTTTCTAAACCTCAGTAATGTAATATAAGGACCGCACTTTGCTCCGTGGGACTCCATGGCAAAACATTGTGAAACTCTGATAAAGAGTAAGCTACAAATAGATTCCTTTAGCTTACAGCTAATGAAAAGCTGCTTTCTGACCAACAGATAGTAACAACTGTGGACCAAGACTGTGGATATATCCACACTTAACACAACTCTTCTCTGCTCATCTGCGCCAGGTGCACACAACGGCGGCCATTCAGGCACAGGTCGTCATGCTTGGAAACCCTGATTACAATTGCTTATTGATAATCTTCTTTTTATTTTACTCTATCATCTATTTTGATAAGCTAGCACACTTCCTACACTCTGCCAAACTGTTAACAACGTATGAATGGCCTTTAACTGTATCTGTGCTCATTAAAAT
This sequence comes from Perccottus glenii, assembly GCA_024416835.2. Taxonomy (NCBI): domain Eukaryota; kingdom Metazoa; phylum Chordata; class Actinopteri; order Gobiiformes; family Odontobutidae; genus Perccottus; species Perccottus glenii. The sequence goes on from CM044554.2 coordinate 1,068,669, forward strand.
GTATGTTCTATTGGCTCATGTGCAAGTCCTCTGCTGAATTATATACTTCATGTCATGATGCTGGCCTTCCCACTTACCACAATAATAATAATAATAAGCGTCTCTTCCAGCTCAATATACTTTGCTTAATGTGGTGTACCACACAGTGAAGCCAATTAAAGCAAACCATACAAAAAAAACTAGAGACAGAGAATAAAAAACACAATGTAAATATTGGTTTTAGCTGCATTATGAAAGAATTTTCAAGTTAATAGTCATGTTGGAAAAAAATACCATTCAAAAATTAAGATCAATTAATATGTAGGGTATGGTTCATCCTTTCGTGGCAGTTCTAATCCTGAGGAGATCTCAGAAGAGCTGTCAGTGGAGTGAGTTCAAAGCCTGCAGTTAAGATGACTGTAAAAGAGGTGGAAAGAGTCAAAGTCAAAGTCAAAGTCAAATTTATTTATATAGCACATTTACAGATGGCTGAGCCACACCAAAGTGCTTCACAATAAAATGCTAAGTGCAATAAACAAAGGAAGACAAAGAAGAAATAATATTCATAATATATAAACAGATTAAAATAAAATGAAGAAGGGCAACAATACAAATAACTACAGGAGTTAAAATAATGTAGGCCTTTTTCTAGCCTTTGACACTAATCAAAGGCTAGAGAAAAGAGGTGAGTCTTCAAGAGAGACTTAAAAATGTTTAGAGACTGGGCTGCACGGATGTGGAGGGGGAGGCAGTTCCAGAGTCTGGGGGCTGCTACTGCAAAGGCTCTGTCCCCTTGGTTTTTAGCCTGGACCTGGGCACTTCCAACAGCAGTAGGTCAGCTGACCGTAGTGCTCTGAAGGGGATGTGGTGGTGGAGAAGCTCAGACAGGTATGTGGGGCCACACCATGGAGGGATTTAAAGACTATAAGTAGCAGTTTAAAATCAACGCGTAGCGGATGGGAAGGCAGTGTAGTGATGCGAGGACCGGGGTGATATGTTCTCGCTTTTTGTGCAAGTGAGGAGTCGAGCGGCTGAGTTCTGGACCAACTGCAGGCGTGGAGCTGGGAAAGGTTAATGCCAGTGTATAGAGCGTTGCAGTAGTCCAGTTGAGAGGAGATGAAAGCATGGATAACTCTCTCTAGATCACTCTGGGGCAGGTAGGCTTTGGCCTTAGCTATATTTCTCAAATGAAAAGCTTTTTCTAACTACTGCACTGACCTGCTGCTCAAACTTGAAGGCACTATCAAAATCACCCCAGATTTCTGACAGAGGCCTGACGTTAGAGGCGAGAGGGCCCAGGGCGTCGATGGAAAAGGCCGGGAAGTTTTGCCAAAAATAATTATTTCAGTCTTATCCGGATTGAGGTTGAGGAAGTTTGAACCCATCCATGACTTTATGTCAGACAGACAGTCAAGCAAAGAATGGATTGCAGCCTGTCCATCAGCCTTTAGGGGGAGATACAGCTGGACATCGTCAGCATAGCAGTGGAAGGAGATGTTGTGCTTAACCAGGATTTCCCCTAGGGGTAAAATATACAATAAAAATAGGATAGGGCCTAGTATAGAGCCTTGAGGGACCCCACAGGTGAGGGGGGCAACGGATGATGTGAATTCTCCCAACTGGACACAGAAGCTCCTTTCGGCCAGGTAGGACTGAAAAAGTCTGTTTATTATGAATATTAGATAGAAAAGAAAAGCTGAAGATCCCTGTAATAGGACACATCTGAAACAGTGTGGACCCTTATTTTTCTATAAGCTATAGTTCTTAAAACAAATAAAATAATTTGAGTGTAAATCTGATTATAACATATGTGGCCTAACAGACTTTGATTATAATGAAGACAAGAAAAGTATTTTAAAATGATATTCACTGTTTGGGAATATAAAAAGGAACTGTTAAGGCATATTTATACTCTACATTAGATATACACATTCAAAAACGGATGGAGCCTTCTGTCCATACTCTGCATTCTTTTGGTCCGTTTTCTTGCGGGTACACACCAAAGGAGACTACTCTTTTGGTCCTGCATTTGCCACAGGGTGCAGTGGTGAGTGCGATTAAAAAGTTAAATAATAATAATTTTTATTTTTATATAGTGCTTTTCCACCTACTGTAGTAGGCACTCAAAGCACTTTACATTAAGCTACCCAGAGGAAAATTTTACTGCTCAAAGCTTGCTTTTCTATAGCTCAGGAGACAAATTTGAGATTGTCATCTAAGCCTTATTTTAATCTATATTTTGTCTAAAATGTTTCTCATATATTTCTCCTAAAATTCACTAGGAGCAATAGGTGAGACAGAATAATCAGAGGGAGTCATACCTGAGACTAAAAGGAGATGCCTTGCTAATCTCAATTCTGTGTTTTTAATGACTCCTTTATTTCTCCTTTGAAAAAGAAAATGAGCAATACTGGAGCTAATATGGAGCAATATCCGAGTCTCTCGCTCACTCTCCCTCTCATGCACACAAACACACACACACGCACATGAATTACTGATTCAATCATATGACCTTTTCCTCCTACCAGACTAGATTCACCATTCTAAACAACACAGATCATCCACGTCAGAACATCTTGATGGACCAAAGAAAAAACGGACGGGAATGCTACTCTCTCTTCACTGCAGGACAGACAGAAGATCTATCCACAACCATCAGGCTTTAAAAATCTATAGCAAATGGCAGATTAGCTGATGTAATAAAGAAATAAAGAAATTTGAATTTGAATCTTTATTTAAATCAAAATCAAAATAACATTAACAAATTTAAAGACATTTTGAATACAGCAAAAACTGTTTAAACATGGTCATTACAAAATATGAACTAAAGTGCTTTTTTTTGTGTAAAATTCTGTTTTTAAAACAGTAACAATTTTAACAATGTTATGAGCAGCGGCAGGCCAGGTTTACAACAATTCATAACAATAAACTTGAGTCTCTGACGCCAACATACATAATTTGAAAAAGTACTTTTTGTGAACATTGTCATTTCAACAAATGTCTCTGTGTGCCCCATCCAATATTTACAGTGTTGTGGCCCATTTGTTTATGAAGGCTTTCTTGACCTTACTTTTTTCAGCCGGTGTCCAACCATCCAGTGTACTACAGCGCATGACATAAGCTGCAAGAATAAAAGAAAAGAAAGCACGAATTACAGATTGCATTGAGTAACCGCAGTTACCACAACAATATTAACAACTTTTTTCATCCTGATACGACAAAATTCACATTGTAATATCTCTATTGATCACACATAAGGAAATGCAGCAAAACTGTGAGGACAGTGAAACAATCATAACATTTAACGTAGTTATTTGATATATGGGTCCAACACCTCTTATTGGGTTCCCACACATTTTTTACCAATTAATTTTCATAACTTTTCCCACAAATTTTCCATATGTTGCTGCGAGCTATTATTTTTCAAAATTATTGCCACAGCCCATATACAGTAGAATCACAGACAGCAATTATTTTATCAGTTTTAACAATGAAGCTATGTGTCAGATTTCATTTTCATATCCAATTTTTAATCCTTATCCAACCAGGGTTTACATTAGCAGTGAGGGGACATTGTTGCTTTAATACTTTGTTGCTGTCCATTCACTCCACACTAGTAGCAGCTGCAGCTTTCAACCCTACAGTACATTCTCAAGAACATGAGGAAAAAAAAGTTTCATGAATAAATTTAAATGATTATACGCCTTGCTACATGCTGCTGTCGCCTCCATGCTTTATTATTTTTTTTTTGATGACGCACACGCATGCGCGGTGCAACACTGGTGGCTGGTGTTGCCCGGTTTGGTGTTTTTCCGCTACATATTAAGACCCGTTTGCGGCTGGTTTGCGGTGTGTTTTAGCCGGGTTTTCGCCTGGAAGGCTCTATAGAAATCTGGCACCCTATTGAACGGTTAACCTGAGAGAGCGCCGCTCACAGACACCAGAATGAACGAGTTTACAGTAACGCTCATCAGGCAGTAATACAGCCCGCTTCAGTTCACGTTCAAAATATGAACGAGTTCATGAACTATCGCTCAATGAACGCGCTCAGGCACAACACTGATGACATTCCATTAAAAACTCCTGTAGGCTATAATCAATATGTGTGCCTCAATTATTATTAGATTTGTTTATTTCTTTAGGACAGCGTACAGTCTACATTAAGCCAGAGCAGAGATTATAGCTTAACAGCTAATTTCCAAGCTAACCAATCTAGATTCAAGCTACCAATATACAGTATTTATAAAAATTCCAGTAGTAAGAGACCAAATACTGATGAATATTTTGGTTAGTAAAGTGTCCAAAGTACGTTAAAAAATAACCACTTAAACCAGTTTTAATACTTAACAAAATTAGCTAAGCAGTAGTATAGTAAAATAACTCAATTACCATCTTGGTTATCTCTGGGGGAGCTGGGGTCTGGTTCATACAAACTCATCTTGTTTGGAGGGTTTTGCGCTCTTCTGGGCAGCTTTGTATTAGCTCCTTCTGCACTCATTCTGTAAAAAAAAAAAAAAGTACAACACATTTAATTATTGGGGTCTCACTGCTCGAGATCAAATTTTTCCAATCACATAATTTCTGTAACTTCAGGCTAACTTTGTAGCTAATGTAAAGCTACAAAATACGACCAGTTTCTTCAGCGAGTATCAGAACCCCCATACACTCGCCATTTAAAATACCCCCAAAAAAACATTTTGCTTACCTTCTTTTGAGTCCTGCAACTGTTTTTTCCATAGACATAATATATGGTTTTTTCCTCCATTCCGACTGCCCGCAACTCCATACGTTAACTAACTCGCGCCTAAACCTTGTTGATTCTGCAGCGCCCCTCCAATGTGAATTAACCAATGACGATGCAGCATTTGTGACTGATGGCGCTCTCTTCGAATGCTGACGTTGGGGCTGCATCATCTACAAGGTTCAAGGTTCACAGTGTTTTTAAGCCAACTGAAGCTCAAAAAAAAAAAAAAAGGTGGCGGTGCAGCATCTGTAAGCGGTGTGTGGATACAGCGACTTTTTAATAATAGAATAAACTTACTTGTGTTTTCTTTGTAATTAAGCTTTGTAAATGTACAAGACATAATCTTTTAGTACTTGATTTTTTGTTTTTACACTTAAAAAAATCAAGTTTTATTTTTATTTCAGTTAACTGAAATAGTTCTTACACACCCATTATTTCAGTGTCATTTAATTTTGTTATAATTTTGTTTTCATTTACTACAATAACCTTATGAAACCCTAATAATGAAATGGTTAGTAAAATAAGTGATTGTCACATGCCAAGAGTTTTCACTTGTGCATTCTGTACCAGCTAATGAATGTTACAACTGCAATCATTAGGCCCGAGCCGGTGATGACCGGGAGGGCCTATTGTTTTTGCTCGAATTTTTTTTTTTTTTTTTTTTTATCTTTATTGTGACCAAATGATCCTAAATTTGACCCAGTGAACATGCACAAAAAGTCATTTTTATTGGTCCCAGACTTCAAGCTCGGCAAAATGTTATGTTTTGAAGTCCCGAAAAAAAAACGAAAAATGACTCAGTGGCGACCCCTACAAAATCAAAATACATTGGGCCTATGGAAAGTGAAAGTAAGTTTTTTTCAACGCAGAAAAATGAAACTTAGTACATCAATAGGACACCTCAGGGCAAACAGAAAAGTCAACTACAGTCACACCCTAAACTTAACAGGAAGTCCGCCATGTAGACTAAAATCGCACTTTGCGCAGAAAGATGCAAATCATTGTGTTTTAATCTAAATGGCCCCAAATTTGGTGAGTATCATCTAGACACATGTGCCAACCAAAGTTGTGACTTTGTTGTTGATATTTTATCGGGTATGGGTGTGGCAAGCCTGTAACGAGGTGGCCATTTTTGTGAAAATAAAACGTCTTAACTCCTCAAACGCCTTCTCGGATCGAGTTGGACCCAAAAGGCGTTTGTGCACATTCATGACCTGAACAAAAATATGTAAATAAAAGGGTTATCTTTAGAAATGGTTCTCCAGCACCCTACAAACTTATAATGGACCCAAAAATTTAGTTTGTCATAGAGACATAAAATTTGGTACACACATCTCTTATGTCATGACGAGCATAAAAGCCAATGACAACCACCCCTATCTATAAATGTGTTGCCATACGTCCCAAAAATGTAAAAAGTCAATGGGAAGTATAATTTTTAGTTTGTTGTAGGCAAATGAAACTTGGTACACATCCACCATGGGCTTATGAACAAAAAGCCAATGGGGACCACACCTATCACACACGGGAAGGCGGCCATTTTGAATTGAAAATTTGGTCCGACTTAGAATACACCTCTTTTTTAAAAAACAACAAAAATAGCTGCTTCATTCCACAGACACCAAACTTGGGCAAAATGAGCTAAACACATGTATGTAAAATAGACAAGTGTTTTTCTAGACTTTTGCTCGAGTTATATTTTTTTTATTATAATTCGGTATATATTTTTTTATTATAATTTTTCTGCAAAATGATTCTCAATTTGACCCAGTAAACCAACAACTAAAAGTCATTTTTATTGGTCCCAGACTTCAAGCCCAGTGAAAATTTATGTATTTGAAGTCCCGAAAAAAAATGAAAAATGACTCAGTGGCGACCCTAGAAAAGTCAAAATACATTGGGCCTATGGAAAGTGAAAGTAACTTTTTCCAACGTAGAAAAATGAAACTTGGTGCATCAATAAACACCTCAGGGCAAACAGAAAAGTCTATGACAGCCACACCCTAAACTCAACAGGAAGTCCGCCATGTGGGGTGAAACGCATGGCCACTAAAATCGCACTTGCGCAAGAAGATGCAAATCATTGTGTTTTAATTTAAATGGCCCCAAATTTGGTGAGTATCATCTAGACACGTGTGCCAACCAAAGTTGTGACTTTGTTTTTGATATCTTATCGGGTATGGGTGTGGCAAGCCTGTAACGAGGTGGCCATTTTTGTGAAAATAAAATGTCTCTTAACTCTCAAACGCCTTCTCGGATCGAGTTGGACCCAAAAAGGCGTTTGTGCACATTCATGACCTGAACACAAAGATGTAAATAAAAGGGTTATCTTTAGAAATGGCTCTCCAGCGCCCCCTACAAACTTATAATGGGACCCAAGAATTTAGTTTGTCATAGAGACATGAAATTTGGTACACACATCTCTTATGTCATGACGAGCAAAAAAGCCAATGACAACCACCCCCTATCTATAAATGTGTTGCCATAGCAACGTCCCAAATATGTGGAAAAAGTCAATGGGAAGTGAAAATTTTAGTTTGTCGTAGGCAAATGAAACTTGGTACACACATCCAGTATGGGCTTATGAACAAAAAAGCCAAAGAGGACCACACCTTATCACACACGGGAAGGCGGCCATTTTAAATTGAAGATGTGAACCGACTTAGAATACAACCTCTCTTTTAAAAACAACAGAAAATAGCTGCTTCATTCCACAGACACCAAACTTGGGCAAAATGAGCTAAACACATGTATGTAAAAGAGACAAGTGTTTTTCTTGTCGTTTTTGCTCGAGTTATATTTTTTTTATTATAATTTGGTATATATGTTTTTTATTATAATTTTTCTGAAAAATGATTTTCAATTTGACCCAGTAAACGTGCAACTAAAAGTCATTTTTATTGGTCCCAGACTTCAAGCCCGGCAAAAATTTATGTATTTGAAGTCCCCGAAAAAAAAATATGAAAAATGACTCAGTGGCGACCCCTAGAAAAGTCAAAATACATTGGTTCTATGGAAAATGAAAGTAAATTTTTCCAATGTAGAAATACAAAACTTGGTACATCCATAGGACACCTTAGGGCAAACAGAAAATTTATTACAGCCATACCGTAAACTCAACAGAAAATCTACTATGTTGGGTGGAATACATGACCACCTAAATCGTACACTTTGTGCTAAAGGGTTTTCATCTAAACAGCTCCAAATTTGCTTTAAAGCACGACATGCAATCCTCCGAATATATGTGTCCCCGCGGTCTCAAGGGAGGCGAGGGCCTTTATCGCCGCTTGCCGCTTTAATTTTCATTATGATCATAATTTAGTCAACTTTATGTTAATCAATTTCTATTTAATAGGAAAGGTTGCACGTGTGTATAATTATTCATTTAATGTAACCCTTTTCAGTCTGAATAAATTTAATACATTTTGTGCCCTTTTATGAACTATCTGTACCTTTTTTTTCTGTCAACCACGGGTTATTTTCCCTGCAGCCCCCGACACCAGTCAATATTGCTCTTCCATAGAGGTTACTGATAAATTTGATAGTAGGGGGGGTAAGTGTAACACTATTTAACACCTTGTATTAGACTGCACTGTCTATACCACCATCATCAAAGAAGAGCATCTTCTATATTTGTGTGTGTGTGTGTGTGTGTGTGTGTGTGTGTGTGTGTGTGTGTGTGTGTGTGTGTGTGTGTGTGTATGATACAGTTGGAACTACATATACAAAGATATGATCTTATTTTGAACCGAAGAGCCCATGATTTTTCCAACTAGTTGAAAATCCTTACTGAAAATGTAAAATATGTTGATGGACAAATAGTTTATAGTGATGCCATCTCAACTGTTTTATATGGGCAAATCTATTGTCATACAAAAAAGTCACTTTTTGGGCTAACATGAGAAGATGCATACATCTGAATATACAACATTAAAATTATTAATGATATGAGTTTTTGGCAGTTAAACTTACATCTGAAATGTTGAAATTGTAATTTCTTTGCTCTCAAATTACCAATAAATTACTGTTTTTATTTTGCAATTTGTTTTGTGTGGTTAATAAATTTATTTTACTGGATTACATGCAGTGAAATATTTCAAATCATTTATAGAAAATAATATAAAAGAAGAGGGTCTTTGCAGCCTAAAATAAAAGATTTACAATTATTTTATTCATACAGTAATACATTATATTAAAAAAATCATGTGGATTAAGATATCATATGATATGAAACAACCAAAACAGTGATCCAAGTCTGAGAATTCAATGAGCACTTGTGGAAATCTCTTCCTTTGCTCTATCTGAGTTAAGCATGAGATGCATGAATTGAAGCCGGGATGAGAGTATATTGAGTTCATGGAGAGAACTCTCTGATTTCTCTGTCTGAGATCACAAAGAGACACAGAAGTTAAGAAACTCTGAGCATTATATTGGAGCTTGTTGAGATCTCTTCTGAAACTTAAATGGAGACTAAATTAAGATTTAGTGCATCTTATTGCTCCAGAGAAAAGCCTGAGAAACAGGAGAAATAAACCTTTGTCTCAGTTTGGTGTCATATGTATCTCAAAGTTGTCTAGGAGAAATAAATGAAACATGTTGGAGATCTCTTTTCAGATTTTCTTTTCCTCTGGGTATTCACCAGTGTTACAGCTGGAGCAACACTGGAGGCAATGTAGGTTGAGTGTCTTGCCCAAGGACACAACGACAGTATGTGGGGGAGAGCGGGATGTTGTGGAGGTCTTAATGAGCGACTGAAAGAGTTGGTCAGAAGCTGAAAACACATTTAAGGTGACTTTAACTTGTCTAAAGCCCACAAAGACCTTTTTCTTAAGATATAAAATTATTTAAGAACCTCTAGTGTCATGTGCCATGTTTGTTCTAGTTTGTGTTGTCCTTTGTGTTATTATTTGTCTATTGCCCCCTACGAGTTGTTAGCATAACACTGAAATTATGTAGATAACGGTTGGAAGAATAAACGCTGGGACAATAACGTTTGTGGTGAACCTAATGCAATATGAATGAGCCTTTAGGATGCAGAGTGACACATGAATGTAAACTAACTTTCTGGAAAAAAAAACAATCTTACACTTACTCAAGGGTTTAGGTATTTGTGAAGCTCCTTTCCATCAGTCTTCTGCCCTCGAATACGTTTCTGTTCTTAACCTATGCAGTGAGCTAAACACTAGCGGAACTGTATCCTGAGTCGGTCACTATTATCTTGATTCGGACACGCCCCTTATAGTGCAGTTTCCGTTTATTTAACGGCTAATTTGTCAATCGATCACCGTCAAAGGGTAAGTCACGCTGTTCTATACATATTAATCTATCTGTATGTGGATTTTTAGGTATTTTTGTCAATATTTAGGTGTCTAATGTTTGTTTGAAAGTCATTTTCTTTGAGCAAAAGCGTAAGAATGCTCAAGTTTCTCTCGGGCGACGCTCTGGCTAGCTGATAGCGTAAAGTGTACAGTGTGGTTATCTTATCAATAACTGGACGATTAGGGCTGAAAGAAGTCCAGTTTCTAGCTAGTTTGACTCCTAACCGATGAAAGATCAGGCCAGTGTATGACACAAGCTTTATGGTGTTTTTTATTCTGTGAAAAAGTAAAAAAATACTGCCGCGAAAAGGCTTTAGCAACAGTCTCGTCTTTGCGAGTGTCTGAATCAGGGTGCGGAAAAAATAAAAACTTTCATAAAAGAAAAGAAGTGGTAAAATCAATTTGAGCAACAGATTGATGTGTTTCTAAGTTAGACAAAATATGTTCTGCTTTTAAAATAACTGTGGAGTTATTTTTACTACCGACAGATATGTTTTTGATCATAATATTCTGTTTAAGCAAAAAAGGAAAAAAAAAAACAACCAAAGAAATATAATGATCAAATGTGTTAAACTATGGCTGGACATGTCCCCAGAAGTGTCAGGACATGTCCCAAACAGTATCAGGTCATTTACAGTCTGTCCTGAAAACGATCAGATGATAATTTGTTATTGTTGTCCAACTCTCAGTTTTGAGTTTAATGGACGGTGCATTTGATTGTGATGTTGCAGATATTAAAGCAGTGAGATGCTCAGTAAAAAGTTAATGCTGTCATGAACTGCTGTCAAAAAGTTAAATTAGACAATGATATTAACTGACCACTTGTCCAATATTGTTACAGTTCTTTATAACAGTGTTAGGCCTTGCTTTAACCATGTAATAATATAACTAGGGCTTTTCTTGTTGGAGTCATGTCCCTGCCTTCTTACAAGTACAGTGTATTTGTCTGTTGTTGTACTGTGTGAATGTTATATTGAAAATCTGTTTTTGTTTTGGGTAGAAGAAGAGCCAAGTGGGACAGAAAAATAAAAAAAAGAGTGCAAATAATCAAAGGGTAGGTTTGTGCAAAAAGTGTGAGATCTATTTTGTTCTGGGGAGAAGAACAACAGTAAATGTTAGTGTTAGTGTGGTTTAAAATCTTTAACCACATTTTTATAACAATATACATACAGATTAATATAATTGTTGAAACATAACTTCTAAACTCTATATTTGTTAATTAACAGATGCAAAACAAGTGGCAGCTCAGAAAGAAAGAAGGTCTGGCCAATAGAATCCAGAGTCCACGGCACAAACCCTAGAGGAGGCAGAGAGGCTCAGCATCAGTCCTGAAGTCCAGCCTCACATTTTATTTATATAGCCCAGTATCACAACAACAAAGGGCTGAACAAAAAACTGAAGACAAACAGGCTGAACTAGACAACATCCCCTGTCCTTAGACCCTCCATCAGGTCAGAGGAAAAACTCATAAAAACCCAGCCAGGGCAAAAGAGAAACCTCAGGGAGAACCACAGAAGGAGGATCCACTCCCAGGACGGACAGGCCGTGCAGTGGATGTGTCCAGGACAGACACTGACAAATAGTCAAAATGTACAAAAATACAATAAATCCGTTTTAAGATGGTCTTTAATTGTACCAGGCCAATGGAAAGTTCTCAACCCTGAAGATGAGTTGACAATACGGTCCACTCTATGCCAGTTATCATTGAGTAGCCCTGCTGTATGACAAGGGGACCCTTTAAATTCCTCCTTCACTTCTCCCTCAGTGATTTGGGGATATACCCTGTTAGATTTACAACTGGGACGAGTGGGATACATCTCTCATATACCACGAGAAATGTCTTTGTCTCTCTAGGATTGAATCAAATAGAAACAGCCTGCGACAACACTATCCTGTCCTGTTTAAAGGCTCATGGTACGGATGTCAAAAAGTCCTTCACCCCCAGGATGAGAACATGTTCACAGACTATGATCCTGTGATTCAAGATTCAAGATTCAAGATTTTTATTCGTCACGTACAAAATTATATACAGCATATATAACCAGCAGTGAAATGTGAGTCAGGTCCGCTCCATGAGCTCCTCAGGAAGTAAATTGTATACAGCAGGTGCTCCTTAACATGCCACACACTACAGCAGTGACTGAGGAGCACAGGTCCTGAATGTTCAGATGTTATACACATCCACAATAGAGCGGCAACACCAGGGACGGATCAAGCTTTGGCCAGAAGAGACTAGGATGCCTGGACAACACAATTTTTCCAGATTGAATTCTCCACATTTTTTTTTGCAAATGAGGAGTGTCCCCTCAGGTTTCATCTCCTGCTCTGGGCCCCTTTTAAAGCCTCTGATGGTTTCCAGCTGCCTCCAACAGAGAAGATGGTCCATTTTCATCAGGAACTTTTAGTAGTATTTGTAATATCATATTATTTCTTAGTGCCATTAACACCAGCAGGGAGTGCCTCTGTGGGGTCTGAGCTGCTTCCACTTCCTTCAAGTAAGCATCCATTTAACTGGTAACAAGAAACAAATTTTAAACAGGACCTTAACTACAGTAAAAGTGAAACTAGTTAGACTTTAAATGACCAGTCATTGTAATTTTTCCTCTTACACAAAAACATCTCTTATTCGGAGTTTGGTTTCCAGTCGGCAGAACAAGTAGAGCAGATTAAAGTTCCTCTGAATGCATGTGGATAAACCAAGCCTCTCCCATGGTACCTCTAAAATGGTCGTTGTGTGAGGGCGCCGCCATACGGTGATTTTACAGCAAAATACAGCGATATACCTCCGTCCACCAGAGGGCAGGCTCCAAAAGCGGAAATATAAGGAGAAACCCAATGGCGACTTTACAAGTGTAAAACTCATGTTTACAGCCTACGTGACAACTCTGGGGGGGGGTGAATTTTTGAAAATTACGTTGTTTTGTGCTATCTAAAAACTATTGTTTTACTATGGAGTAAAACCCGAAAAGCCCGGATGTAACGGCCATTTTATTGCCCATTCGTAATGAAAATATTGGTGAATAGGGGACCAATGGGCGGATATCATCCATAATTATACTATCTATGGGATAGACACAAGTTATCAGAAAACATGGCAGTACCTGCATACTCTGGACAATCTAAAAAGAATACAATCAATCAAAAAACAAAGTATTGCATGCTACATTTTAGGTAAATGTTTAGGATTTCTTTTCAATTAAATAGTTACCAGACTACTTTAACTTTGTAAAGTGGTTAAGTGGGGAGGTTAAACACGTTTGTGTGTCAATTCTTTAGAACTACTCAACTTCAGGAAAACATTATGTTTGATATCTTTGTGAAATATTTCAGTGATGAACTGAAACAAAGCTCATACCTCTTTACTTTAAAGAAGTTTGTGAATGGACAGTTACTGTTGAACACCTGACTCGTGGAACATCACAATCTTTGCTTTTTACTTGGGAATGTATTGTACAGCACAGTTTCTTTTATCCAACTGTATACATCATTCTTCATACTTATACTACTAATGCCTATTAAACTCTACCGGCCGATACTGAACACTTTCTTCTTTTATCTGCAGCAAACCATAAATGAAGCTGAGCGTAAACTCAACCAGGAAGACTTCTCCCCTTCATCTACAGCACGCTGCATCTTCTCAGCCGACGGTCTCTCTCTTCCTAAACAACCCTCCACCTCAAGCTTTTAGTAAATCATCAAACAGCTGACAACATCTAAAGCCCCCCCTCTCTTTGTTCTCAGCTGTTTTTTCTTCGTGCTGCTGCACCACCTCCACAGCAGTGTGACCCTCTCTGTCCTCAGCATCAGCAGCTCCTCATGTCTCTGTCTCAGCTCCGGGAGAGAGCTACTCTAAATCTACTCTTGCCCTCCATCGCATCCCACAACGTTTCTCCCTGTCAGGGCCCTTTTTTAAATCTATTAATAAATAATTCATTTGCATCATGCTTTTCTTTTGAGTCTCTCCAGGTTGAAATGGTTTCATGTGTTGGCTTATTGGAAATTAAAGAAAATTATTTATTTTGTTTGTGTTAGAATATTCAATATATTATTTAATTTTATATATATATATTGTATTTTAGAATACAAAATATATATAATATTAAAAATTATAGGATGTTACAATGTATTAATGTCTTGTGTTTTAGAGTTCTCTGAGTAAAAAAATACACTTGACACAAGTGTTGACTTCACGCTGTTTGCAGATTATAACATCATTTTGCTTTTGACATAAGCTAAAGTATTATGGTTTAACTATACTTAAACTCAAACTCAATTTATAATGATTTCATATTCAAATATAAGAGTGTATAAAACAGATGATTTGAAAAAAAAATTGGTAAGAAATGAAAAACTATTTCACAAAACACCCAGCAGGTGGTGTTACAAACGCCTTTACATTAAGATTTTATTGAGAAGAATTAGACGAAATAAGTAATTTTATGTTGAAAGGCAGAAAGCAGACACCAGATGGGTTAAATAATAACAACTGCTGTATCCCAGACTTAAAATAAAGCTAAAATCAAGCTAAAAGGTGAGTGTCCGACTCAGGATAATAGTAGTGTCCGAATCTGGATAATAGTAGCTTCCGGCTAAAAGCTCGGGCGATAGTGCTCGTTTTATGGCCACAGTAAAAACATTTCGCAAAGAAATAATTCAAACAATATATGGTTAGAAACCAGTGTTGGGAAAGTTCACTTTCTACAAGAACTAGTTCAAAGTTCAGTTCACAAATTTTAAAATGAACTAGTTCAGTTCATAGTTCAAACTTCAAAATTTTGAACTAAGTTCACAGTTCCAAAAATGAACTAGTTCATAGTTCTTTTTTCCATATGTTGCTGCGAGCTATTATTTTTCAAAATTATTGCCACAGCCCATATACAGTAGAATCACAGACAGCAATTATTTTATCAGTTTTAACAATGAAGCTATGCGTCAGATTTAATTTTCATATCCAATTTTCAATCCTTATCCAACCAGGGTTTACATTAGCATTGAGGGGACATTGTTGCTTTAATGCTTTGTTGCTGTCCATTCACTCCACACTAGTAGCAGCTGCAGCTTTCAACCCTACAGTACATTCTCAAGAACATGAGGACAAACGTGCTGCTTGAATGGTCTTTTTTAATGAGGAATTATTCAAAGAAAAACAGGACAGTAATCATTAAGGTGAAAACGTTTTTAAATTTTAATAATTTTCCATTGTCCACATGCTAAAACAGAATATTGGAATCCTGGGAAAATAGACCAGGCAGGTTCAACAAACAAGTTACATGAATGAATTTAAATGATCATACGCCTTGCTACATGCTGCTGTCGCCTCCATGCTTTTTTTTTTTTTTTGATGACGTCACGCATGCGCGGACGGCATGCGACACTGGTGGCTGGTGTTGCCAGGTTTGGTGTTTTTCCGCTACATATTTAAACCCGTTTACGGTGTGTTTTAGCCGGGTTTTCGCCTGGAAGGCTCTATAGAAATCTGGCACCCTATTGAACGAAGTTAACCTGAGAGAGTGCCGTTCACAGACACCAGAATGAACGAGTTCACAGTAACGTTCATCAGGCAGTAATACAGCACGTTCAGTTCACGTTCGCCCAAAATATGAACGAGTTCATGAACTATCGTTCAATGAACGCGTTCAGGCACAACACTGTTAGAAACGTAAGAAATTACACTTCATTTTAAGTCCAGTTAGTTGTCTGAACTCCAGAGACAAACGATGTGATCACCCGTTAAAGACAAAAAAGTTATCAAATTTTAGCTCAAACCGTCCGACTCAAGATACACTTACGTTAAATGGCTCCAGCAATGACAGGACACTAATTCCTTCTTTTTGTCTTTACTGAAGACCATTTAACTTTGTAAAACTGTAAACATACAAATAAAGACAGTATATGAGTGCTATTGTAAACACATAAATACACAATCATACAAAATACACAAGTAGCAACTCGACTTACACATGTTAAACTCGTGTGCGAATGCTAACTATCTCAATAGTTAGCATTGACATGGTAGCAGAAGCTAGCAGTTTTATCTTGATGTTACTACAAGTATTACATAAATCACAAATACATTTAAGTACTAGACAACAACAAAACATTTTTTATAGACTTACAGACTATGTCTTGTCAAGGCTCACCGACAACATACAGACACACAAGAATGTGTCTGTAAGAATGTGTTTCAGAATGGCTGCTCTACTATTTCAACCGCTGCTTACAGGAGTCGGCCGCTAGATGGCATTGGTAAACACAATCAAATAACCAATGACCAAATGACAATGCTGACCTCTTGTGACTGAACAGGGAATAGAACATTACTTCACAGCTGAAGGACAGAATAATCAGTATCTTTACATGCACACCAATGAAAGCAATATGCTCAATTAAACCCTTGCAACAGGATTTCACACAACTGCCCAAGTTTACATGAACAGGAGAGAACCAAAGTACTGTGTCCACTCAGGCTTATACTGGATTCAAGTGTCCTTAGTATTTTACAGCATTGAGCCTTTATTAAAAAAAGAGAAAATAAACTAATATTAAAAGCTTAATGCAGTGCATAGCACTAAATGTTAATATACCCTGATATGCTGATTTACTCAGTACATGAACATCTTTTTTTCTCTCATTTGTTTACATGCGTCGGTGTGTTTCTGTCTAACTCTGGAGCATGCTCAAGTCCACTGTGTTGACCTTAATCAGAGTAAACTGTTAACATGCAGCAATAATCTGACAATGAACCACATTATCCTGATGTGTTATTCTTATTTTGAGAAATTCAAATCAGTCCAGTTATAATTGAATTAAGGCAATAATTAGATTCTACTTCGTGTGTGCTCCGCCCACCTACGGGCTTCGCTAGTGGTTACCTCTCTCTGGCGTGAGCCAGACTTCTGAGAAAGATCAAAGCATTCACCGCGCCAATCATGCCAGTGTACTGCCACAGCCTCAGGGGCTATATAAACCCCCTCGCCCTACGCTCTCCCTTTTTCTCTCTCAGCACTTCTGAGATCTTTAAAGAAGCGAAGACTATACGTAGTTAGAAGAATGGATTGTGCCCGAGATTTGTCACCCACCGGTGTCGGGCATGACCGCTCCTGCTGCGCCCGGCTGCTGCCCGAGGACGGCCACGACTGTTGCTTCACCTGCCTCGGATGGGGTCATCAGCTGGAGTGGTCTACCTGCTCCGCCTGCCTCGGCCTTCCCAGAGAGGAGTCCGAGCGCTGCGCTGCTTTCACGGGTTGTATTTCTCCGTCTCGACCCGACCTGCCACCGCAAGCCATCGCGGTGTCCCCAGCCGCTACCCCACCTCAGTTGGATTGGGCAGCGAGTAGTGAGGACGGGGAGGCCCGTGGCGAGGACGCTGGCTCCACCTGCACTGGATTTTCCGCCCCGGAACCTGTTAGATGACCTGCCGCAGCTGTTTGCTTCCGCTGCGGTTCGTATGGAGACTCCGCTCCTGCCCCAGCCGCTTGAGACGGCTCCGGCGGACTTCACACTGGGGTTAGCGTCACAGACTCGTTCTCGACCACGTGTGGCGACTCTCTGCCCTCTGATGACACCCATCGCCCATTATGCCCAGCGAGAATGGCAGAGCCCGCTCTCGGCAAGAGGCCCCGCCCGGGGCTATCTGGGATATTGCAACGTGGAGGGCTGGAACGAGATCACCGGCGTCCCACCCATTGAAGACGGGGTGAGGATGTGCCTGCTACCGTCATCTACCCCCTGGCCGAGCTGTAAGCCGGCTCTACCATCGGAGAGGGACAGGTTAACGGCGTCACTGATAGATCGCTGCTATGCTAACGCCGCTCAGGTGGTGGCGTCCCAGCAGCTGGCTCCGCATCTCCAGCCGAGACGCCAGCGGTCGTGCAGACCGGCACCAGGTGTCCGCGACTCCCCGTGAGCGAGCTAGGGCCCGCCCCACCGTTGCCGCTGCTGATCCTGTCCCCGCGTCTTATAGCGCAGGGCGGAAAAACGCTGAGAAAAGAGGAGGTTTTCAACGTAATAGGGGCGCTGGCCCCTCCCGCTCCCACAAGTCGTCCTTTAATGAGAATCATATCAATAAAGGCCGCAGGGCCCGTTACTTCTCATTAAAAGAGCACGCTTCTGGGTCATCCCCTCTGGCTCTTTATGGTCCGCCCCCTTCCACCACGCCACGCAGACGGATTGTGCTTGGCTTAAGTGGGTCCGGCGCACTTACAGCAGCCTTCCATGCTGCCCGGGGAGGGGCTTAAGAGGCGCTCCCCTGCGCTCTCTGTAACTCAAATGTGGCTGATAAACGGCCCAGATTTCACTCTGCAACTGCCAGGGGCGGTGTGTGGATATTGGGGGCCGGGGGCTTACCCCCGCGGTTATTAAGGCAGCGCCGAGTGCTGAGCTGCGTGGGCAGGGATGCTGACCAGGGCTTGCTGCCCCCGGTCACACAGTCAGCTACTAGGGGTGCACCACCTGGAGGAGTGGGTCGACCCCTTCTGGGGGGGCCCTGTCCCCCCTTAGGGGTTCTAGCTCAGACAGCAACCCACCCCCAGCCACCCACACTACCCTCCCGAGAGGGTAGGGCAGCCCTTTCAGGGGGGGCCCCCCGCATCCCGAACCTCCAGTTGGGTTTGGGATGGCGGGTGGGCCGATGCATCCTCCTGTTCAGGGCGTGGTGCGCCCTCTATCGCTCTTCTTGGAGGCGTGGGTACGTCTTCTCAGCCCTCTATTGCCCTGGCTGGACAGGAGGAGGGGCTATGCCCTGCAGTTTGCCCGTCGACCCCCTCCCCCCGGCGTCAGATGCTCTTGGGAGAGGCGGTCTGGACGCCGTGGCCTGTAGTGGGGCGTGCTTGGCTGCTCTTGGGAGAGGCGGGCCCGCATTGCTCCTGACGTTGTTTGTTCCCGCGCCAATCGTGAACCTGTCCAGCTGGGAGTACATTTATCCCCTACGGCCTTCGCCTTGGTAGGTAACCACTAGTAGGTGGGCTACGCACACACTCGTAGAACTGTAGTTACATCAGGTAACTATAATTTTTCTGTGTAAATGTACTGCATGATGTTTGTTGATATTTCTCACACCGACATTCTTTCAAGTCACCCTTGTCTGTCATTTACCCTTAGAAAAGGGAGAAAACATTTTCAGCTTCAGATTAAAGAAAATAATGGAACGGAAGGACATCTTCACAAAAGCAAAAACATTAAAAACTAATCAAAAGCATCTTTCAATGGTAGAATCAGTGTCAAATGAATTGTGTGCAGTGATTAGATTTTTTCCTTCCAACATTTTATAAAGCCGCTTAAATTCTGCATTGCTTTTGGTTTCTCAATGCAATTTACCTTTACTTTGTAGACCTTTTTTTCTGGTGACTGCCTATGTTTGAGCTCATTAGCACTGTGCAGCAGAATAAACTTAAGAGCCTTGTGTTCCAACAGCTTTATCTCCTAAACCCATTACTAAGATGAAAATCATATTTGTTCAATTTGATTCTATACGTGCTCTTAAATTAACTACCTCAATCAGAAGGTTTCTTTGAAAATCCAAGTACAGTATCTCAGCTCAAAGCGTTCTGCCGTTCTGACATTTCACTGAATGAATTGAAATGGAGGCCAGGAATGAGGATTAACTGGCAAATCATTCTCTGAAACCGGGCACAATTGTGAGAGAAAAGTAGGTAAGACCAACTAATTTGACCAATTGTAGAGACCAGACCAAAGTGGTTAATCCTGGTACTTTCCATCTACAAGAAGAATACATTAAAGCAGTGGAGAAGGAGTGTAAGAGCAGGACAGAACACTCCAGTAATGACCATTCACATCAATGACAAACAGGTCGACTGCTGACCAGACAGAGGAGGGAGGCTGCACATATAGAGCAGGAGCCAAAGGTATGTCACATGGTGCACACTGGAAAACAATATCACCAACAAAACACAGGTAGGGCTGCATCTGAAGCAAAAACTTATTGAGTATATTTATAAAACCATAACTTAATCATAAAACAACTTATTATTGTTACTTATTCCTCCCCCTTCTGTCATTGTTTGCATGTTATCCTCATTAAAAATATGAAAACCTATAAATGTTTGGGTGTTTTTTTGACATTTTGACAAAGATCATATCACATTTGATGGTGATTTTATGCAGAAATGTGAGAAATTCCAAAGGTTTCAGATACTTTTTCATGCCACTGTAGCCATAGAGTTATAAAACAGAGTTATAAAACTCATACGGGGCGGCAGTGGCTCAGTGGTAGAGTGGTCGTCCTTCAACCGGAAGGTAGGCGGTTCGAATCCCGCTCTCCCCACAGTTCATACTGTCGTTGTGTCCTTGGGCAAGACACTTAACCCACCTTGCCTCCAGTGGTGTTCCAGCTGTGACACTGGTGAATGGAACATTAATATAAGTCGCTTTAAATGAAAGCGTCATCTGTAAATGTAACACTGGTGAATGTAAGTCGCTTTGGATAAAAGTGTCTGCTAAATGACTTAATGTAAAAAAAAAAAAAATACAATTAAGAGTTTAGAGTATATTTTTAAAGCAATAATTTGTATAAAAAAAATAAAAAAAATCAGGCTTCAGTGTCTTACCTTCTGTTTCCTTTATGTTTAATGTTTAAGCAGATTTATCCAGTGCTGTAATAGACACTTTCTATGTATTATCGGTAGCCGTTATTTGCTTGTTGACATAGCTTTAAAGAAATGCACTCCCTTATTTGACACCCTCAATTACAACCCTTGATAATAAAGCTTAGAAACTATTCCCACTAAGCAGCACGCAGGCTTGGCGGTGATCAAGACGGTAGTATATGTGCTTCTCTTGTGCCCAATGCAGCTACTGTACTTCATGCCCAGGTACAACTGCTGGTGTTAGTCAAAGCACCAATAAAAAACATTATTGTGCTACAGCCAGGACAGAGCATGGCTAAATAAAAATATACACGTTATGATAGAAAAATCTAGCTTAAACAAGGAGAAAGCTGGGCTTTAGAATCAGAACAAAGAAAACTCACTGAGGAAACAGGAGTACTTTGAGTTACCCAGTGTATAAATTGTGTAATATAAATAAAATTGCCTTGCAATTGCAGTACAAATAGGCAAGAGTTGAGCCGGTGCAGGTATCAAGAGGCTGGATTTATGTGTGACGTGTGAATTGCTTTTAACCAATTACAGGGCTTTCCACCAGTACAGCGCTGATTATTATTATCATTAAACTATATTACTTTTATTAGCCCGCTTAGATATTGGTATCAACAAACATATATTGGTGTACAAATTATTAGCATGTAAAATTCATCACCATACAAAACCATATGCGAACAAGATATGCAGGAGACATGATTCGGAACTTACTTACTTGCATCGCATTTATCCATGCATTAATTAACCATGCAGCTTTATTAAATTTTTATGCTGTGACATTGAATTTGATTTCATTAGATGCTAGAAAACAACCGCCTCGAATCAATTATTTATGACTGGAGGGAAAATTTACAGTTAATGTTGAATGGATATTAAGAGAGTATTTTGGATACAACAAAGCACTGCTGTATATATATATATATATATATATATATATATATATATATATATATCAGGTAAAGTGAAGAATGTTTTGCAGCATATCTCTTGCTATTCATTGTATGTCATTGCCCACTAAACTTAATCAGGCTTAATCAGTAGTGTAGTTTGTAGTTTATTTGTTCTGAACATCACACTATTTTGTGATTAGATCAAATTAAGAGACAGGTTTATGATGGTTTACTCTGATACACAGATTTAAATTTTATCATTGCTGTCTTAAGGGTAAACTAGTTTTACAGTTTAATACAATGATCCTATAATCACAATAGACTGATTTAAATCTACATTTATAGTAAGAGCGAGTGAATTACATGTTAAGTCAATGCAAAGACTCGGTTAGACAAGCGTGGAAATCCTGCGGCGCGATTTGCACGAATGAGCTATCAATCACTACCGTCAATCGCACGAACTGCGCGAATGGAAAGCAGAAATCCAAAACAACAATGAAGGACGAAGTTATCGGGGCAGTCTGTGAGAAACAAGACATGAGTCAGAAATTCCTTTTGGAGGCTGACTCCATTTTTTATAGAAATAAATACAATGTTATAAATACAATTGTAAATATAATTTACAGTTTTATAGGCATACTACTATACTGACTGTACTGATAACTGTTCAGAAGACTGTAGTTGTCCACATATTAATTACTCATAATCACACCAAATATTGACTGGAGACAGATGGACAGACTTGAATAGAGCGTCAGTAGTTGGTGTCCTGTGGGAAATCCTCTCACCGACCCGGGACAACAGGTCATCGAACTGGGGCCGGGTCAGTGAAAGCTCCTGGAGAAGTTTGTGAAACTCGCGGAGCTGGGTCCGCCAGTGAAGCATCCGATGGACCCCCTCACAGCACCGAACAGGTTCATGCCGTTTTTCAGTCCTCCAAAGTAAATAGAGCACAGCTACTTTCTCAAAATCCATCTCAACCATTCTTCAACAAGACCGGAAGAAAACGCGCCTGGCAGAAGCCCCTCCCATGACGCAAATTCACGTCTGTTGTTGAGTGAATTTCACGCGTAAATGAAGTGAGTAAACTCAAAATGTTCAAGCGCCCAACTACGCGCGAATTATTTGCGCAATTCCCGTTTGGTGTGAATGTACCATTAGACAATTTCTAAATTTATAAGGCGGTTGGAGGAGTCAGAAAACTCCATCAAAAGTCTTCATATTAACTATATATAATGGACTACACAGTATTTAAAAATTTATTTTATTTTTTTTTTTTTGCTATGGACCAACTTTGTCAAGCTTTGTCAAACCTGTCAGTATTATTGGGGCCATTGTATTTGACTTGTCTGTGTGTTGTTCCTGTAGGAGGTGATCCAGACAAACCTGACCAGTGCTGCTGAAGACCAGAACCCTGACCCTTCTGTCATCTGACTTTTTACACACCAGAGAATAACAAGCACTTATTCATGTGCATTACTCAGATGCTATTTTTACACCATACTTCTCACATGTGCAGTCACTGTTTGCACTCAATTAAAAATTAACTATACATGGCCTTGGTGCACTTATTTTTCACTTATGACGTCCTGTTGTTCTCATTTAAGGGCATTTTAAAACAGTCCCAGAGGCAGTTAAAGGCATAAGTTAGGTTGTGTTAATAAATAGTACAAACTGAAATAGAGATTTGAAAAAAGAAAATAATGTGTTCAAGACATGGTTGATACTACCTTCAGCAGTTAATTTATGAGAGTAAGTTTTTATAAAAATCAGATTCATGTTAAATGATGTAGACAATGTGTAGTTTCTAAAGAGTGCAGAGCCATTATGAACAGTAAATATTAGACTTGTAGAAGCTGATATAGTGTGGCTGGTTCTATTAAGTGTCTGCTTCTGAAGATGAAGTATAAAACACAGATCCTGAGGTGTGGCAGACATAAGCTTTATTTTCAGGAGCTGCAGGTGAAGCTGCTCCAGGTTCTTCTTCGTCACAGTCACAGGTTTGACACAGGTCTAATCTTCATGGAACTGCTCCACAGTGGTTCACAGGACGTCCTGCTCTTCCTCACAGGCCACACAGAGACAGGGACAAAAACAATACAGTCATTAATGTTCAGACACGTGCACGTGGCAGAGTGGTTAGCACTCCTGCCTCACAGCAAAAAGGTTGTGAGTTCAAAACCCGACCAACTCCAGTCTTTCTGTGAGGAGTCTGCATGTCCTCCATGTGTTACTGTGGGTTCTCTCCGGGTACTCCGGCTTCCTCCCACCGTCCAAAGACATGCATGTATAGGTTAATTGGCAACTCTAGTGAGAGTGTTGTCTGTTACTGTCTGTCTCTAAATGTTAGCCCTGCGACTAACTGGCCATTGTCCAGGGTGTACCCAGCCTCAGTCCCAAAGCTGCTGGGATAGGCTCCAACCACCCGCGACCCTAACGGGACTAAGCGGTAGAAAATGAATGAATGAATGTTTAGACAGTAAAACATTGAAATACATGTTTCTGCAGTAACCAGACTGTGTATCCAGGTGACATTAAAAGTGGTGAGAGTCTTCATCTGTGTCCAAAGTCCACTGTCTATTTTATAAACCAGTTCATGTGTAAAGGTTAATGACAGTTCTTTCTAAATGCTGCATTATATATGTATATTTTAATATCTTTGCGTGTTATCTGGTTAAATATTACTATTTTTTGATACACAAATGAAGGGCAGATATTTAAAAAAAATATGAAGTATATAATGATATATTTGAGAAAACACTGTTTTATTTAAAACAAAACTGGAAAAGATTATAAGACCAAGATAAAAATGTGCTCATGTTTAAAAGTATGATAGATCGGCCGCGTAGCTACGGGTGGGCCTGGGTGGGCTTTGGCCAGCTGGGACACCGTAGCTAGGCATGTTAAACAAAAATGAAACAGACTAACTTACTAAAGGTTGTGTCAAAAAGACCACGAACTCAATAGGAAGATAATTCAAAAGTGCAAGAGCCATCAATCTCGAGTAGTAAGGAGCTCAGCTCTATTGTTAACATTAATTCAGCAATTTCTCCAACACCAGCAGCGCTTTACAAACGTCTACTTCTCCTCCACGCCAGTGTACAGGTACATACTGCCATATATTAGGCTAATTAATAGGGGTAAATGTGCAATCATGAAAATGAAAGAATCATTATTTACCTTAGTAGCGTTCATTGTTTCAGACTCGCCTAAGCCTAGGGCCAGCACTGAGAGGAGCAATGGCAACTGAACGAAGTATCCAACATTGATGACCCTACAACCCAGCCCAAACTCAGTACATTTCCAGTCATCACTAAAGCAGGCAAAGTTGGACTATAATGAAATAATTGCAGTGTTCAACTGTTCATCTTGGGCCCTGAGATGAGGGGCGTGTTTACAGAACGGCGCATTTGAAAAGCCCGATCTGGAGCAGTTCAGATACTACCTTCTCTGCCCATTTTAGTAATATCCTCTGACGCAGGAGTCAGAAAAGCCTGAATGTAATCGCCATCTTATTGCCCTAAAAATGTGCAATTACCAGGTCAAGGCCCATCAATTACATTTGCAATAATGTTACTCTAAAACAGTCTCTCCCGGCTCTTTGGTACGTGTGCTGGAACTACAACTACAAGAATAAAAACCAACCAATGAAAAGTTGTCTGTTTAATCCCACAAAGGTACAAGTACAGGTACACAATACAATGTTAACACAAGGTCAGACAACTAATTGTGTCAATGATTAAGTGAAAAACTGTGAGCTGTGGTCTCTTTCCCAGGAGCAGTGCCCAGTCACTGGTTCAGATATGTTGATGACACGTGGGTCAAAATCAGAACCCAGGAAGTAGAAGCCTTCACAGAACACATCAACGCAGTGGATAAGAACATCAAGTTCACCTGTGAAGATGCCATAGACAACCGTCTGGCTTTCTTAGACTGTGCAGTGGTTATTTGTGAGAACAGGACTCTCCAAGTAGAAGTTTATAGGAAGCCACCACACACAGATCAATATTTGAATTGGAGCAGTGTCACTAACGACTCTCCTGAGCCTTAACAACTCTGACATCAGGAGTCACGCTTACCTTAATAGCCAACAACTATGAGACCAGAACAGCCTGGTCCATCAGGTTTGGTTTCAGGGGAGACTCCTCCCTCTAGAGATATAAGCTCAGCTCTCTTACAGTTGATCTCAGAATTGATAAAGTCTTTTGAAATTAGAGACGAAACGTCTTTACCTTGAAAACTGAGTCCAGACACTTTTACCTTATCCTTATCCTAATCTTTTGCCGGGCGCTTCCTGCAACTGTATCAGTACTTTTCCACTATGTGTCCAGTCAGCAGTGACCGACTGGTTCTAACTGGTTTCAACAGGTGAGAGAGTAGGTGTCCAAATCTAGGGTGCAATGGAGCATGCAAAGTAAGCAAATAACAAGTATAAAAAGTTGAAAACACTAACAATAATTGTTTGTGAAGGTTCTCAGTCATCCAGGTCATCTTAAAAAAATGTTAAAGTAAAAGCATCTGGACTCATTTTTCAAGGTGAAAGAATTTATAAGGTCTCTTGAAATTAGAGACAAAACGTCTTCACCTTGGCTAACAATAATTAAAACTATAATAGTAATAGAAGAATTCTTCTACTATTAATGACTAATCCTACCGTAAGCTCACGGCAATGACAGTTGTTTAAAGCCTTAATTAGCCGTGTAATTGTTCTCATGTCTTTTTGACTATTTAACCACAACTGTCACACACTTACTGTACACCCACTATGAATATTAATAATAATAGGCAGCTGAGAGACAATTCACTGAAAGATCCAACAGAAAAACAAGCCAAACACGTAAAAAAAATAAAAAAATCCAGTGAATTCAATGCTTCATAAGGTACCAGGAGAGTCCCGACTAAAAGACTAACAATGATTCTGGGCAGCGCCAAATGACATTGAAGCATCATAAAATTAAGATTAACATTAGTTGAAACACATTCACTGGACAGAATTAAACTCCATAACAACTTGAAGAAAAGGTTAAAGCAAAAGCATCTGGACAAAGTTTTCAAGGTGAGGTCATTTTGTCTCTTATCCCAAGAGACTTTTTCAATTCTGAGTTAAATTGGTAAGAGAGCTGAGCTTTATCTATTGGATAAAGATGCCTTTGCTTTAACCTTTTCATCAAGAACTGGGGCGGCAGTAGCTCAGTGGTAGAGCGGCCGTCCTTCAATCGGAAGGTAGTAGGATCGATTCCCGCTCGCCCCACAGTTCATACTGTCGTTGTGTCCTTGGGCAAGACACTTAACCCACCTTGCCTCCAGTGACTGTAACACTGGTAATGTAATGTAAGTCGCTTTGGATAAAAGCGTCTGCTAAATGAATAAATGTAAATGTAAATGTAAGATAACCTGGATGAGTGAGTCTGGATCACAGACATCTATAACATCGTATATATGACTAAAGTTCAGGTATAAGCTTAAGTGAAATGAGAGAAAACTCTCTGAATTAGTCCAAACGGCTACAACAACAAAACACAGCGCAGGACGCCTACACAAACACCTATGATAAAAACTGTAGCCTACATTGTGAATAAGCAACACACAGCAATATAAAAAAACACCAAAGCCTAGTTACAGCATCAACAGCCTCCTGCCTGGCAGCTCTAACCCCAGCATTCTTTTACTAATATATTCTCTCTCTCTCCTCTGAATATGTCCAAACTATCTCAACCTGGACTCTCTAACTTTGTCTCCAAAACAACTCACATGAGTTGTTCCTCTGATGAACTCATTCCTGATCCTATCCATCCTCGTCACTCCCAAAGAGAAAAACCTCAACATCTTCAGCTCTGCTACCTCTAACTCTTCCTCCTGTCTTTTTCTCAGTGCAACTGCTGGTCTCATTACTGTTTTGTAAACCTTTCCTTTCATCCTCGCTGGTTCACTTTTATCACACAACACACCTGACACTTTTCTCCACCCATTCCAACGTGTCTGCACACGCTTCTTCACCTCTTTTCCACACTCTCCATTGCTCTGGACTGTTGAACCTAAGTACTTCAAATTCTGTACCTTTTTACCTCTTCTCCCTGTGACATCACTGTTCCACTTCAAACCCTCTCATTCACAAACATGTATTCTGTCTTGCTGCGACTAACCATCTGTCAGCCTGTCCACCTGTCACACCTACCACACAACTCACCGCCGTCCTACTGCTCTCATACAAACCCTGCACCTCTCTAACATACTTCACCGCCGTCCTACTGCTCTCATACAAACCCTGCACCACTCTAACATACTTCACCAACGTCCTACTGCTCTCATACAAACCCTGCACCACTCTAACATACTTCACCAACGTCCTACTGCTCTCATACAAACCCTGCACCACTCTAACATACTTCACCACTGTCCTACTGCTCTCATACATATCCTGTACCTCTCTAACATACTTCACCGCCGTCCTACTGCTCTCATACAAACCCTGCACCACTCTAACATACTTCACCACTGTCCTACTGCTCTCATACATATCCTGTACCTCTCTAACATACTTCACCGCCGTCCTACTGCTCTCATACAAACCCTGCACCTCTCTAACATACTTCACCGCCATCCTACTGCTCTCATACATATCCTGCACCACTCTAACATACTTCACCGCCGTCCTACTGCTCTCATACAAACCCTGCACCACTCTAACATACTTCACCACTGTCCTACTGCTCTCATAAATTTCAGGAACCACTCTAACATACTTCACCACCGTCCTACTGCTCTCATACAAACCCTGCACCACTCTAACATACTTCACCACTGTCCTACTGCTCTCATACGTATCCTGCTCCACTCTAACATACTTCACCACCGTCCTACTGCTCTCATACATATCCTGCTCCACTCTAACATACTTCACCGCTGTCCTACTGCTCTCGTACACATCCTGCACCACTCTAACATACTTCACCACCGTCCTACTGCTCTCATACATATCCGGCTCCACTCTAACATACTTCACCACTGTCCCACTTCTTTCTAGCTAACCTCTTCCTCTGGATACTCTACTGCCCTTCCTCATTCCACCGCTAAGACTACTTGTCATCTTTCCTCCTTCCAAATGACAAACCTACCACTTTTCTATCTGTCTCCCTGATCACCTTGTCTGTAGTAGTCCATTCATCTGGAAGGACCTCCTGACCACCTTTGACCTGTCTCAACTCCCTGAAAACCCCACAGCACTTTTTCTTTTCCAAGTTCCACCACTTTGTTTTCTCCTCTGCCCTTGCTCTCTTCATCTTACTCACCACCAGAGTAATCCTACACACCACTATCCTATGCTGTCTAGCTACGCTCTCTCCTACCACTACTTTGCAATCTTTAATCTCCATCAGATTACAGCGACTTGATAAGATATAGTTCACTTTGTGTTCCTGCCTCTTCTGAAAGTACTTGTTCACCACAGCCAGCGCCATACTTTTAGCAAAATCTACCAACCTCTGTCCTTCTGCGTTCCTTTCCTAAAGTCAAAACCTGCCCATCACTTCCTCATCCCCACTATTCCCTTCACCAACATGTCTTTTAAAGTCTGCCCCATCACCACTCTCTCAGCTCTGGGAACACTCTTCATCACTTCCTCAAACTCACTCCAGAATTTGTCTTTCTCCTCTTGTTCACAACCAACTTGTGGAGCATAAGCACTAACAACATTCAACAGCACACATTCAATTTCCAGCTTCAGACTCATCAACCTATCTGACACTGTCTTTACCTACAGAACATTCTTCATAAACTACTCCTTCAGGATCTCACTCCATTTCCTGTCCACACCATGATAGAACAGTTTAAACCCTGCTCCAATGCTTCTAGCCCTGCTACCTTTCCACCTGGTCTCCTGGACACACAGAATGTTGACCTTCCTCCTCCGCATCATATCTACCAGCGCTCTACCTTTACCTGTCATCGTACTAACAAGTTCCTACTTTCAGTCCTAAACTCCTGCCTTTCCTATTCTCTCTCTGCCTAAAGACACGCCTTCCTCCTCTCCTTCTTCGACCAGCAGTAGCCCAATTTCCACCAGTGTGCTGTAGGACAACGACACCGGTGGCGGTCGTTGTTAACCCGGGCCCCAATCGATCCGGTACGGAAGTCATGTTAGATTCGCATTTTGGATTTGGCAAAAGTTTTACGTCGGATGCCCTTCCTGACACAACTCTCTCTATTTATACAGAAAGTACACTGGCTTGTGACCTCCTGTGGCTAGATTAGAGAGCAGTAGCTAGAAAAACTGAAGTGATTCTCTCCATTCCTTTGACGTGGTGTTTTTATAATGCAACAAAAATCTGCACAACATAAACTCTGCTAAATAAATGATCCCAATCTCAGCAGCAATAGTCTGTTAGTCTGCAGTCTGTCTGCAGCGGCAGCCCTTGCAGCACTAGCATGACGTCATGACATAGGCGGCCAACATGGGAGAGCCGGCCTTAAAGAGACAGGACTAATGTGTTTTCGAGTCTTGGTGGGAGCTAACCGAAACAATCTGTGAAAGATAATTATTGTGTTTCATTATGCAAAATGTAAAATGATAACCTAAATGTATCCACAATACATTGTGTAGTGTACAAAATAGCATAATATGGGACCTTTAAATAAAAAAAAGGACATTGCTCTATTATACAGTACCACTCAAAACGGTAACACCCGACAACTTTACTGTATGTTGTAGTAAATGTATAATATATATAATTAATATGTAATAGGGTGATATTAATTTATGTAAATTAATATTTAATTTATCACATTATTGTTTCGTTGAGGGCACCACCCAGAGTTAAAGTTCTGGGAAACTGTTATATTTAATAAGTCTCAATTATCTGAAGGGAGAGAATTCTCTGTTTTCGAATATGTCTTATATAAACAGAAAAACACCAAATTAAAATTGTTAACGTTTTATAGGGGTTTTATTAAAGCTTACACAAAATTAACAATGAATTATCATGATGGGGAGAGTGATTAACACAGAACAATGAACAATAACATTTACTGATTAGAACTTTGTGGAGGAAAAGGGAAGTTTTGATAAATTAAACTAGGTTGTTTAACTAAGGGACGGTTACGGGATTTTAGAGGGAAGTGGATGAAGATACAATGACTTGAGCTTATAAAATACAGTTTAGAACGCCAAACTCTGCGGTGTCGACCGTGCAGCTTACTTGGGTCGGCTGGTCATGGCCCAGTTCGATTTCCGTCAGAAGTCCAAAGGGTCGCTTCAAAGCTCTGGCGCTGTGCGTCTGGGTTTGGAGGTACCCTGTTTACAAGACGTCCGTCACGTGACGATACCGCCAGCTGGTTCGCTGTGCTGCTTATGCGGAGGTGATGTGAAGGCGTTACTGTATAAAGCTCTCTATCTCTGCCGTTGGCATTAGGCAGAAACAGATTGGAGTCTTGCTAGCGGGCTGGTTTCGTTTGAGTTGTTTGTGGCCGTCTGGAGGCGTGTTCAAACGCCAGCTCCGCTCTGCTATATAACCCCGTGGATTAATCGAAATCAGTAGGAGAAGCAACTTAGCAGCGTTAGCCTACAGAACTGTGTGAGTGTAATGTAATTCTTGTCTCTTTGAGCTTAGTGCCGTGTTATTGCTGAGAAACCGCACAGTGTTTTACTACGACCCTGTCACGTGGTGCACCGGCGTTTACTCTCACCTGCAGCGGGCTAGTTTTGTTTGAGTTGTTTGTGGCCGTCTAGAGGCGTGACCTGCTAAATTCAATTACTTGAATAGAAGGGTATTTAAGTGGAAGTAACCACCGCGGCAGCGGTCGTGGCAGCTGTCATCGCGTGACGACCGAAGAGAGTAAAGACCATCGACTCTACCTGCACGCGACTCTAACAGGGACACACCGACAGAGGACCTGAATATTGGACTTCTTTTTTTTTAGTACTAATTGTTTGCACTTATAATTTATTATTTCTACTTTTACTTTCTTCTTGTATATTTTTCCTCTTCGGCTCTTCAATGTGTTTTCAAATTACTACTGTCATTTCAACACGGACATTATCATCTGTTTCACGCGCGCAACCATAATAATCTGCATGTTGTATCACTGTCAATAACTGCCCCTTCTACTTTCCCAATAGGCCTGTGGAACTGCCAGTCTGCTGTGAACAAAGCTGATTTCATTACAGCTTTTGTTCAACATTCTGGTCTTTCAGTTGTAGCACTTACAGAAACATGGATCAAACCAGAGGACTCTGCCACTCCCGCTGCCCTCTCCCATAATCACACTTTCTCCCACAGTCCTCACCTCACTGGAAGGGGCGGAGGGACCGGACTACTTATTCCTACCGACTGGAAGTTCAAACAGCTATCACCCTTGTGTGACAACAGCTCCTTTGAGTTCCATGCTGTTACCATCACCCACCCTGTTAAAAGTCATTTTGTAGTTATCTATCGGCCCCCAGGTCCGCTTGGACATTTCTTGGAGGAGTTGGATGTGCTTCTTTCATCCTTCCCTGAGGATGGTACTCCTCTGGTGGTATTAGGAGACTTCAACATCCACCTTGAAAAGCCACAGGCTGCTAACTTCATTAACCTAACTGCATCATTTGACCTTAAGCAGGTTTCCACATCGGCAACCCACAAGTCTGGTAACCAACTAGATCTTATCTACATAAGATACTGCTCCACTCGGCACACCCAGGTCACGCCACTGCACACTTCTGATCATTTCTTCATTACTCTCAACTACGACCTAACTTCTCCAGACACTGCAATTGTTTTACCGCTGGTCACTTTCCAACGCAACCTGCGTACACTCAGTCCCTCCCGTTTTTCCTCTGCTGTCTCTTCTGCACTCCCCTCTTCTGAGGAGCTCTCTCTTTTAAACACAAACAACGCCACCGACACTCTGTGCTCCACGCTTACATCCTGCTTGGACAACTTATGCCCCCTTACATCTAGACCAGCCCGTACATCCCCGTCTGCCCCCTGGTTATCCGATGTTCTACGCGAGCACCGCGCCAGCCTCCAGTCAGCTGAGAGAAAATGGCGCAAGTCAAAAGATCCTACTAACCTCTGTATCTAACTAGGCCCATCAACCATTACACCGTCCAGCACTGCCAGAAATCTGGGAGTGGTATTTGATGATCAGCTAAACTTCACAAGTCATGTCGCCAGCACCACCCGGTCCTGTAGATTCATCCTCTACAACATTAGGAAAATTAGATCTTTCCTACACAAATTCTAGTCCAGGCTCTTGTCTTGTCCAAACTGGATCATTGCAATGCTCTACTGGCTGGACTCCCTGCCTGCACAACCAAACCTCTGCAGCTGATCCAGAATGCAGCGGCAAGAGTGGTCTTTAATGAACCGAAGAGAGCGCACATAACTCCTCTATTCATTAGGTTACACTGGCTCCCAGTTGACGCCCGCATCAAGTTCAAAGCTATGCTCTTGTCCTACAAGACCACCACTGGTTCTGCACCCTCATATCTTCACTCACTAGTACAGACCTACGTTCCTACCAGATCCTTGCGCTCTGCAAATGAACAACGTCTGGTAGTACCGCCCCAAAAAGGTAAAAAATCACTCTCACGTACCTTCTCTGGATCTGTTCCACATTGGTGGAATGATCTTCCTGCTGCTACAAAAACGCCTGAAAACACATCTTTTCCGTCAACACCTGACTGACAAACACTGAGTTCTACTTCCTTTCTATTGATTCCTTTCTTCAAAAAAAAAAAAAAAAAATTCTCTTATCCTTAGCTTTGTATGCTGTGCTGGGTTTAAACTGATTAGTTTTTTTTGCACTTATGCTTTTGTACCTTGTGTTGTTAAAATTGCTTCCATTGTTTTCCTCACTTGTAAGTCGCTTTGGAAAAAAGCGTCTGCTAAATGACTAAATGTAAAAAATGTAAATGTCTTTGAAAACTGCCGCTAGACTACTGAAAAAGGGTCTCAAGAGTTGTTTTCTCTGTCTTAAAACGGCTTTGCAGGATTTGGTTCAGTCCAGGATCCCGTCGTAGTACAAAACTACAAATTGTCTTCCGTCGCCGGGAGGTGACGTCAAGAGAGTGTTTGGAAAAATAATCAATATGCGTGTGCTTGAAAGAGAAAAAGTTCATGTTTGCACGGTGTGTGCAACGTGGCTAGAAAAATTAAAAGTTACTAAGTAGACTTGGATGAGGTATATTGTCCTGCAGGAAAAGGTCCGAAGCGGACGAGAGATTTGCACGGAACAAGAAGAGTAGAAGAGAGATTTCCGGCGTGCACAAAGTTTTTGTACTCGTCTCTGAGGGGCGTGTTTTCAACACGAGCTCAAGAAGGGTTACTTTGCTGGGGGGGTGTATCCCCAAAGCGCTCTTGTATTAAAACGGCTTGATTTGGGGAAATGTGGTGATTCTAATTAATTTTTATTAAAATAATCCTTTATCTTTCACAAAGTAACATTGAATTTTAGTTTTCCACAACTCATAAGCATACAAATACATTGGTACTGCATATTTATACAGATAAAATGCAAATTTACGCATGGTGACACATACATAACCCATTCAACGTTTTTATTAACTGTAAGCTGTAAGAGTGATGAAAGGAGTCAATTTTTCTCGTTATGACTCTGGATCCTGTAAGGGGCATTACGAAGATCAACACATTCAACACAATATACTTTAATACACACTTTTAATGGCATAAACACATTAACACAATGTCCCTTGAAAAACTTCTCTTTTAATAAAAGAGACCGAGTCAGTCACTAGATGGCAGTATGTTACCATGACAGAAGTCTCAAAGTCCTGTTAGATCACAAGCATTCACCATTTAAGACGTTTGAATACACAAACCGTAATTCAAATGGTTACATTCGTTCTTAAGGGGAGCCAGAAAGTCTGGTTTGGTCGGAGATAACACCTTGATCTGCTTCGGAATGTAACAAAACAGAGTCGTTAATTAGGGTTACTCCTGGTGTCCTGTCCTTAAGAAAACAACTTAAGGACAGGACACGGCAGGGGCGGCAGTGGCTCAGTGGTAGAGCGGTCGTCCTTCAATCAGAAGGTAGGTGGTTCGAATCCCGCTCTCCCCACAGTTCATACTGTCGTTGTGTCCTTGGACAAGACACTTAACCCACCTTGCCTCCAGTGGCTGTAACACTGGTGAATGGAACCTTAATGTGTAAGTCGCTTTAAATGAAAGCGTCATCTGTAAAATGTAACACTGGTGAATGTAAGTCGCTTTGGATAAAAGCGTCTGCTAAATGACTGAAATGTAAAATGTAAACTTGCCATCTGCTACGAATTAGCAGATGTGTGTTACCCCGGTCTTCTTCAGTAAAACAAACACTTTCTGGGAGTCTGAAAAAGGGGATTAACACATAAATTGTCAATCCGTGACATTAAGTGAGGGTCACTCACTGGTTTCACTCTAGTCCGTATATTGAACTCAGTCCTGGTACCGGGTTGCTACGATGTGTATCCTCTTCCTATGCCACAGGGATTTGAAAATATTTCCCATATTTAAATAAATTAAATTAGGATATGTTAATATCCAAAGATTTTACTAGTCACCTTAGTAGTCACCTTTTTCAGCCCATCTGAGTTTGTAGGTATGTCAGAGTACCTACATTTAAGTGAGGAATGACTACATCCGCTGAAATTGAGACGGTATAAAAAGAAACATCCCCATGAGTAGAACAGCCTCTGAGCATCAGAATTAGTGACGTAGACAAGACTCACTGGAGTCTGGACTGTCTACGTCGACACAGTCAGATTTGTTTTTGCTTATCTTTACTGTAGTTAATATTTACAATATACAATGTACCTCATGCTATTTGCTTACAGTCTATATACCTTAGACCAGGTGTGCTCAACACTTCGATCGCGATCGACCGGTAGATCGCGAGGTAGTTTTGGTAGATCGCATGACATAAAAAAAAAAATAGCCAATCATCCATTAAATCTCTTGATTGACATACAGGGCAGCCAGTCAGATGAAATCTGATTTTTTCTGATGCTTAGGTCACTGCGCATGTGCAAACAACGGCGCTAAGTTCAACAAAACTAACGCTTAAGCGACTTACCTCCAACTTTTAAACCTCATTTTTTTTTTCTCTTAATCTTAAGAAAGGGTATAAAAATGAGTGAGGAACCTGGACCAAGTAAGAAGACAAAAACTTATTGCTTTCATATGGAATGGGAGGAGGACTTATTTTTACGATGACGTTTTCAAAGTGCATTTGCCTCATCTGTCAGCAGCTACTGTCCGGACTATGCATCCCTGGCTGATTCAATTCAGTGCAAGTCATCAGAGTAAACTCAGGTAATGACAAATTGTACATAGTCAGTGCTTTAAGCACGGTGAAGTGGCAGTACTGAGTACTGCCACTTCCCCGTGCGTCCAGAACGTGCTTTTAGCGTACCGGACATCTGTTTTAAGCCTGCGCTGCCGCTTTCCAGAGCTCCCTTCACAATGCACGCTTCCTAATTCGTCCCACCGAGAGCAGAGACTACATTACACATACACCCTTGAGTTTTACAAGTGAAAAGCGCATGCGTCGCTTTTGCTGCTGTCAGTGTCAACAACTCTACGTGGCCGGGGGTGAAACACGCACACTCGGCTCGGTAAAAATACAAATACAGTGAACAACAGTTAATATGCTCTCCTGGCTTCAGACTCTGAGCACTAAAAGACCACGGTCAGAATCAGATGACACGCTGGCTGACACCCCAGCTACTGTTCTATGGTTATGTTATGTTTTATAATTTATTTTATGTATGTTTTGTTAAAAAAAAATCAATACCCTTTTGCACATTTTATTTATGTTTAGTAGCTCTTTTTAGCTCAACCAAATCCACAAACTAATAAAAGGATTTTTTTTTAAGGTTGTCTGTTGACTGCTGTATAAAACCCATTCAATATAGTTGTTACCTCAGGGGATGAGGGGAGTCATAAAAAAAAATATAGGCTATAATAGAGTACGGGCCTTTCTTGTCCGTGGCGCTGCTGAGCTACCTCATCTATAGTTGTTTCCAGCCCCTAAAGCGGTCTCGACGGCGCTGGCCTCGCCCTCGGGTCCCCAAGCGACGGCTCTCCGTGCATAGGTGCAGCCGTGGCGTTGGCCACTCTAGCCTACGCCAGTTGAAGCGCATTGGACTGTCGGCTAGCGACGAGCTAACCCTCCAGTTGGCCCTGTTAAATGTGCGGTCTCTGGCAAACAAAACTTTCATGCTCAACGACTTTATCTCTCGGGAGCTAGACTTTATGTTTCTGTGTGAGACCTGGGTCTCCATCGGCGATAACACGCCTTTCTCTGAACTCCTTCCACCAGACTGTAACTTTTTTAATTCCCCCCCGAGTGACTGGGAGAGGGGGAGGCGTCGCCTCTGTTTACAAGTCGCGGTTTCACTGTCGACAGTTCCACATGCTGGTTTGGCAAGCTTTGAGCTGCAACTGTTTGAAATTATTCAGTCTTGCCCCGTTTTGTGTGCAGTGGTGTATCGCCCACCTAAATTCAACAGAGACTTTATCCATGACTTTGCTGATGTTTTGAGTGGGCTTATGGTTAAATATGATCACATATTAATATGTGGTGATTTTAATGTTCACGTTTGTTGTGAGTCACAGTCTCGGACTTTCTGAACCTCCTTGACTCATTGAATCTTAAGCAATCTGTCTCTGGCCCAACGCACGAAAAGGGTCACACAGTAGATCTCGTGTTATCCTATGGTGTTTCTATCTCTGTGAATGAAATCTGTGCTACGTCTTTCTCTGATCACTCCCTAATTCTGTTCACTATGTCAGTTCCATTTTCAGGTAGTACCCCCTGTGTCTCCAAGCGGGTCTCGCGTACGCTTAACTCCTCGACTGCTGAGCAATTTTCAGC
Organism: Perccottus glenii; assembly: GCA_024416835.2. Taxonomy (NCBI): domain Eukaryota; kingdom Metazoa; phylum Chordata; class Actinopteri; order Gobiiformes; family Odontobutidae; genus Perccottus; species Perccottus glenii. The sequence continues at coordinate 1,106,071 of CM044554.2, forward strand.
CGCCTTTAATGTCTCCCCTTTGTGTAAGCTGTCACTGAGCTATAGCTCTGAGTACTCTGCTGATGAGCTTCTTTCTATGTTCTCATCAGCTTGCACTGGCATTCTGGACTCTGTTGCTCCTTTCAAGGCCAAACGCAAAAAAGCTCATACTACACCATGGCTCAACGATGCTACATGTGACCTCAGACGTGCCTGTAGGCAGGCGGAGCGCAGGTGGCAGAAGGACCGCCTCCACGTGTCCCTCCAAATCCTCCGAAGTTGCTTGGCGGATTACCACCGAGCTGTAAAAACTGCCAAATCACAGTACATTTCCACCATGATCTCCAGAAACAGTCACAAACCTCAGGTTCTCTTCAATACATTAAATTCTCTCATAAATCCCAAAAACGGATCCCCTGTTTTGCCCTCACCAGCCCTCTGTGAAAGTTTTCAAAAATTCTTCATTGAGAAAATTGCAGCACTCAGGCCTTTCGATACCTCCACCCCCCCACTTGCCACTCCCCCACCCCTCCCTCAGCCAGCTGTCCTATTGCAGTTTGAGCCCATTACCCTATCCTCCCTTTCTGATGCAGTCAGACATCTGCAGCACTCAAACTGCCCTTCCGATTGTCTGCCCTCCCGTCTACTCAAGAATGCCATAGTTCTTGATACGGTTGCTCCCGCTCTTCTGCTGCTGATTAATGCCATTCTCTCTTTTGGGTGCGTCCCGGATGCCTTTAAGCATGCTGTGGTGCAGCCTCTACTAAAGAAGCCAAACCTTGACCCCTCTATCCTCTCAAACTTTAGGCCTATCTCAAAACTGCCATTTCTGTCCAAAATCCTTGAGCGAGAAGTTTATGTCCAGCTCCACTCCTTTTTATCTCATAACAACATCTACGAGAAATTCCAGTCCGGCTTTAGAACAGCCCACAGCACTGAGACTGCTCTCCTGAGAGTGCTTAACGACCTGCTCCTAGCCGCTGACACGGGCAGCCCGGTGATCCTTGTGCTTTTAGATTTCACAGCAGCCTTTGACACGGTGGACCACAGGATTCTGCTCTCACGGCTTAAGCATCGCGTAGGCACTGCCCTGAAGTTTTTTCAATCCTACCTGGCCGACAGGAGCTTCTGTGTCCAGCTGGGAGAATTCACATCATCTGTTGCCCCCCTCACCTGTGGGGTCCCTCAAGGCTCTATACTAGGCCCTATCCTATTTTTGTTGTATATTTTACCCCTAGGGGAAATCCTGGTTAAACACAACATCTCCTTCCACTGCTATGCTGACGATGTCCAGCTGTATCTCCCCCTAAAGGCTGATGGACAGGCTGCAATCCATTCTTTGCTTGACTGTCTGTCTGACATAAAGACATGGATGGGTTCAAACTTCCTCAACCTCAATCCGGGTAAGACTGAAATAATTATTTTTGGCAAAACTTCCCCGGCCTTTTCCATCGACGCCCTGGGCCCTCTCGCCTCTAACGTCAGGCCCTCTGTCAGAAATCTGGGGGTGATCTTTGATAGTGCCTTCAAGTTTGAGCAGCAGGTCAGTGCAGTAGTCAGGAAAAGCTTTTTTCACCTGAGAAATATAGCTAAGGCCAAAGCCTACCTGCCCCAGAGTGATCTAGAGAGAGTTATCCATGCATTCATTTCCTCTCAACTGGACTACTGCAACGCTCTCTACACTGGCATTAACATTTCCCAGCTCCGCCGCCTGCAGTTGGTTCAGAACTCAGCCGCTCGACTCCTCACTTGTACAAAAAAGCGAGAACATATCACCCCGGTCCTCGCATCACTACACTGGCTTCCCATCCGCTACCGCGTTGATTTTAAACTGCTACTGATAGTCTTTAAATCCCTCCATGGTGTGGCCCCCACATACCTGTCTGAGCTTCTCCACCACCACATCCCCTCCAGAGCACTACGGTCAGCTGACCTACTGCTGTTGGAAGTGCCCAGGTCCAGGCTAAAAACCAAGGGGGACAGAGCCTTTGCAGTAGCAGCCCCCAGACTCTGGAACTGCCTCCCCCTCCACATCCGTGCATCTAAACATTTTTAAGTCTCTCTTGAAGACTCACCTCTTTTCTCTAGCCTTTGATTAGTGTCAAAGGCTAGAGAAAGGCTTACATTATTCTAACTCCTGTAGTTATTTGTATTGTTGCCCTTCTTCATTTTATTTTTTTTATATATTATGATTACTATTTCTTTGTCTTCCTTTGTTTATTGCACTTAGCATTTTATTGTGAAGCACTTTGGTGTGGCTCAGCCATCTGTAAATGTGCTATAGAAATAAATTTGACTTTGACTTTGACTTGACCAGCACCTCTTTTGGTCCACTTAAAGCACTGTACATAGTTAATTATGTTGTGTTGTGCAGTATTATGGTTTGCAAGGTTCATTAACATACATTGTACATATAAAGAATCCTAAATATATTTGTAAATAAATATATGTTTTGCATTTTTGTAGTGGGTAGATCATTTTGACTTGGTCATTTTATAAGTAGCTCGCGTGCTGAAAAAGGTTGAGCACCCCAGCCTTAGACAAACAAGTCTGATCTATGCGGGAGTTTCTACGGAGCAGGGGTGCACATGGCAGAGTGGTTAGCACTCCTGCCTCACAGCAAGAAGGTCGTGAGTTCAAAACCTGGCCGACTCAAAAATCCTCGGCTGACTCTGGTCTTTCTGTGAAGAGTCTGCATGTCCTCCACGTGTTACCGTGGGTTCTCTCCGGGTACTCCAGCTTCCTCCCACCGTCCAAAGACATGTATAGGTTAATTGGCAACTCTAAAGTGTCCCTAGTGAATGAATGTGAAAGTGAATGGTTGTTCGTCACTGTGTGTCTCTAAATGTTAGCCCTGCGACTAACTGGCCACTGTCCAGGCCTCAGGCCCAAAGCTGCTGGGATAGGCTCCAGTAACCCATGACCCTCAACGGGACTAAGTGGTAGTGAATGAATGAATATTGATAACAAGAACACTAGGTAAAATGTCACATAACTGATATTTTCACAATCAGAGGGTGCAGTCTCATCAAGAGTGGAAAATAGCCCTAGCCTATAGTTTAGTGATTAGTCTGACAGGAATATAAGAGCCCAGGATTTAACAGGGATCAGCCTCATGTACTTTAATTTAAAGAACACTTTCTTTATTAATATGTTTGATACAAACTAAGTATAGATTTGTAGATAAGAAAAGTGAAAGTAAAGTTGATAGTTCATTTTGAGTTCTCACAGATTACGGCTGGGTTCAGAGGGAGTGGCTTCAGTTCAGAATCAGAATCAGAAAAATGTTTATTGCCATTGTCAGTGAACAAGATTCACAAACTAGGAACTTGCTTCGTCGATAAGGCGCAACATGAAGGGCATGCATAAAATATAAAATAAAATACAAGATAAATAAAAATATACAGACTAAAGCTTGAATATATACACACAATTTATAATTTGTTGGATATGGTGCAAAATTTGCAGTGCAATGGATAGACATTTACATTTAGTCATTTAGCAGACACTTTTATCCAAAGCGACTTACATTCACCAATGTTACAATTTACGGTTGACGCTTTTTATTTAAAGCGAATTACATTAAGGTTCCATTCACCAGTGTTACAGCTGGAACACCACTGGAGGCAAGGTGGGTTAAGTGTCTTGCCCAAGGACACAATGACAGTAAGAAGGATAGCTCTTGATTTATGTGCTTAATAAAACGACAAGTGTTATGAAGTGTTAAAGAGTCCAATGGCAGAGGGAAAGAAACTGTTCTTATGGCGGGAGGTTCTGTAGCCTCCTGCCCGAGGGGAGTGACTCAAATAGTCTATGTCCAGGGTGATCCGACCTGCTCGTCCCTGAGTCCTGGAGACGTACAGGTCCTGGAGACGTACAGGTCCTGGAGACATACAGGTCCTGGAGACGCACAGGTCCCAGAGACGTACAGGTCCCGGAGACGTACAGGTCCTGGAGACGTACAGGTCCCGGAGACGTACAGGTCCTGGAGACGTACAGGTCCTGGAGACGTACAGGTCCCGGAGACGTACAGGTCCTGGAGACGTACAGGTCCCAGAGACGTACAGGTCCCGGAGACGTACAGGTCCTGGAGAAGTACAGGTCCTGGAGAAGTACAGGTCCCGGAGACGTACAGGTCCTGGAGACGTACAGGTCCTGGAGACGTACAGGTCCTGGAGAGATGGAAGGCTGCAGCCGATCACCTTCTCTGCAGAGAGCACAATGCGCTGCAGCCTTTGTCTGTCCCTGGTTATGGCTCCAGCGTACCACACGGTGATGGAGGAGGTGAGGATGGACTCAATGATGGCCGTGTAGAACTGCACCATCATCTGCACTGGCAGCTTGGCTTTCCTCAGCTGCCGCAGGAAGTACATCCTCTGCTGGGCTTTCTTGATGATGGAGCCGATGGTGGGCTCCCACTTGAGGTCCTGAGTGAGGGTGGTACCGAGGAAGTGGAAGGAGTCTACGGTGGTGATGTGGAGGTCTGTCAGGGTGAGGGGGGGGGCAGGGGGGCTGTGACTTTTCTGAAGTCCACGATCATCTCCACTGTCTTCTGGGCGTTGAGCTCCAGGTTGTTGCCACTGCACCATGACACCAGCCGGTCCACCTCCCTCCTGTAGCAGACTTATCGTCGTCCGAGATGAGCCCAATGAGGGTGGTGTCATCTACAAACTTAATCAGTTTGACGGAATCGTGGCTGAAGGTGCAGCAGTTGGTGTACAGGGAGAAGAGAAGAGGAGAAAGTACACAGCCCCGTGGAGCTCCTGTGCTGATGGTGAAAGTGTTCAAGACATTCTTCCCCAGCTGCACGCACGGCCTACGGTCCGTCAGGAAGTCAGTGATCCACCTGCAGGTGGAGTCAGGCACGTTGAGCTGGGAGAGCTTGTCCTGGAGCAGAGCAGGGAGGATGGTGTTGAACGCAGAGCTGAAGTCCACAAACAGGATCCCGGTGTAGGTTCCCGGGGAGTCCAGATGCTGCAGGATGAAGTGGAGGGCCAGGTTGATGGCGTCGTCTACAGATCTGTTGGCTCTGTAGGCAAACTGCAGGGGGTCCAGGAGGGAGGAGGTGATGGACTTGAGGTGGGACAAAACCAGGCACTCAAATGACTTCATGACTACAGATGTCAGCGCCACTGGCCTGTAGTCATTACGTCCTGTGATCCGGGGCTTCTTGGGGACAGGGACGATGGTGGAGGACTTGAAGCAGGCTGGGAGCTGGCAAGACTCCAGAGAGGTGTTAAAAATGTCTGTGAAGACAGGAGTCAGCTCATCAGGGGGGCGGGGGAGAAACCGTCTGGACCGGGTGCTTTGCGGATGTTTTGTCTCCTGAACTGCTTCCGCACGTCCTGTTCCAGAACTGAAAGGGCAGTGGGGGAGGGGTAGTTGACCAGGTTGGGGCTGGCTGAAGTGTCCACTGTAGTGATTGGGGTGGGGGAGGGTTGTGAAGTTTGAAACCGTGCATAATGTGAGTTGAGCTGATCAGCCAGTTTCTGATCGTCAGCAGGGGGCTCTAGGCCTGTAGTTTGTAAGAAGCTGGAGCCCCCTCCACACAGAAGCAGAGTCGTTAACTTAGATCTAGCTCTTGACACCTCCCTGCTAAATCCATACTTTGCCCGCCTGTAGCTGCCACAATCTCCAACTCTATGGGCTGCTTCCTTTTGCTGCCTTAGCTGTCTCAGTTTGGGTGTGAACCAGGGTTTGTCATTATTAAAAGTCACTTTGGTGCGTGTTGGTATAATGCTGTCCTCACAGTATCGAATGTATGATGTTACAGTGTCTGTGTACTCATCCAAACTATCTGTGGCAGCTCTAAACACCTCCCAGTCAGTAGTGTTCAAACACGTGCGTAGCTCCTCTACTGCCTCGCTAGTCCACCTCTTGGTAGTCCTCACTACAGGTTTGGAGAGCTTCAGCCTCTGTCTGTCTGTGGGGATCAGGTGAACCATGGCGTGATCTGAAGAGCCCAGGGTAGCGCGGGCCACGGCGTGAAAGGCGTTACTGACAGTAGTGTAACAATGATCCAGTGTGTTCTGCTCTCTGGTTGGGCATTTAATAAACTGTCTGTACTCTGGTAGTTCGTGGCTCAGATTTCCTTTGTTAAAATCCCCAAGAATAATAAGCAATATTCCACTGAATATTTGAACAATGACAAGGGCTCAGTGTTACAACAGGAATTTCAAAATTGTCCTGTACAGTACAGTATTTTTGGTCAAAGGAATGCCAAAATTAATTGTCACAAGGAAATATACTGTTGTTGTAAAGTAATCTGCTGCTGCCAGTCTTCTGTGACTGGGCTGACTTTTGAATTGGTGAACCAGAGCTGTACTGATGTAGGGCACCGCTGTTTTCTATAAATCCAGGGTGAGGCAGGGACCTGTCCTAGCCTAGGGCCCCAGGTAAACAGGGCCTGTTTCCAACACGTCTTAGGGGGCACCTTACTTGTAGCATGGTTAAATTAATTTAAAAAAATGCAAAAGGAAAAAATACTTACTGTATGTTATTATTGTTCTATATAAATTAATCAGTCAAATCAATTGAATTGAAGAATTGTTAACCAACCCTCCTTAAGGTCAAAAAGCCCAATCCAAATATAATATTTGAATACTAAAAATACTCATATTGTGCTAGACAGATATACCCATACTTTGTGGATGTAAGTTATATATATATATTTTTGGAAAATCTTCATCTAATGAGTGAAATGTTTGCTCATTCATAAGAAGGTGGCTTAAGGTGGCTTAAGGCAGCGTCTAAACGTTCTTTATCCTGGAATGAGAAACAGAGCTTTTGATTAAAACGCACAAATGAGTTGCATTTGCACCTCATTAATGTGTCTGAAGCATTGTCTCTCAGCCTTCAACTCACAGACGGGTTTATTTTACTTCAGAAGACAGAGGACGATCCGTGTAGCTGCTTCTGTGTGTGCACATTCTCTCTGCAGACAGTTTTATCTGCATTCTTCTCTAGAATGAAATATTTATAACGTGCAGCCTATAGGAGAAACACGTCTGACTGACAGGCCTCCGCTGCTCTCCGAGTTCAGAGGTTGCGCAGTGCTATAATTAAGGCGCAGGTAGGTATCTGGGCCAGGGCAGTTCTGCCTGCAGCGGTAATACACTCCTCCCAGTACAGCCATGTTCTCACTGTGACTCTGTGCACACCGTTAAGCACACTGCCAATTAAAAAAAACACCATCAGTGTACCAAACAGAGCACAACCAAGAAGACAGAAAGGCCTTTACAGTGTTAATGAATGAGTTTAACTCTGGGAAAAAGTGAAAGTGAAAACTTTAAAATCATTTTATTTTAAACAGCTTTTTAGACCAAAACAAATACTGGAAGCCAAACACAGCAAAAAAAAAGAGAGACAAATGTCTGGTTGCATCAATCAGGTTTGCATTTTAAAACAGTAAACCATGGTTTAACTTCAAGTAGAAAACCCAACCAGGGACAGGAGTTGAAAATTTGCATCAGCTATAAACTCTATATCCTACAATTACAGGATTTGTAGTGTAACTTTTTGACTGCATTGTCCCTGTCAAATAAGTAAATAAATAAAAATTTCATTGCATCGATACTTTTTTCTAGGATTGACAGACAGATACGCAAAAATGGAGGGTGACTGGAGTGACCTGAGTAGCTTAGCTACCCTGTTATACATTGATGTATTTATTGTCTTTAATTTTATGGTCAAACCTCCTCAAAAGTGAATTGACCCCGCCAATGGCAGATGGGGTGGGCAGGAGAGTTTTTCCCAGCGGTAGGTCATTTACCTCATGGTCAAATGTACTTAGGCTAGGTCAACTGCCTGCTGGGTTTTCGCTCCTGCCATAATATACAATTCACACCCAAGCTAATATTTTGTTTTATGCTAATGCTTTATCAGCATAAAGAGGAGGAAGATGTCATAATAATTTTATATTAGATATTATGCTCTCACCTTTGCTCCAGTTTATATGCTTATCCACATACAAGTATGACTTTATGTCTTTAGCTATATCTCCTATTGGCGCCAGGCTCATCCAAACAAGACAAAGACATCACTTTGCACTAATCAGTGTTCAGGGACACTCTGTCCTGTTCACTTAGTGACATGTACACGTAAACATATTCACATCTATGACTGACACGTCTGCTCATTACACGTCCATCCACGACCCTGGAGCTCAGAGGCGGGCATAATGTACATCTATAAAAGCTTCATGTGTTGTAAACATGTTAAGCAAATCACCATGTGCCATTGTAACATGTGATTTGGTTCATTCTTGCAAGAATTAAACCGGTCTTCCATTCCTAAATTTACCATGTACGGTCTCCGTTGTCTCGTTTGTGATCCGAACCTAATACTAATTATTTTAACATTTTGGCTTAGCTACTCAGGTCACTGAGTAGTGTTTTTACAAAGTAGAGGATTTCTTTTCTGCACCATCTTCAGAAAAGGAGAAGGGTGAACTGACCGTGGACACTAGGCTTGAGTCTCGAAATGCGGTCTCAATAAACGCTGAAGCTGGTGCTATGCTACAGAACTAGCTAATATAGCTATTCTGATGGTTATCAATGTTTGCAATTCAAACTTCTGAGTCACTACAATGGTTTTGACAGAACAACCTTTGGTCACACTGGTCACAGCAGTTTTTAACAAAATAGGAGTACTTTTTTTTATTTTGGAGCATTTTAGATGATGTTAAAATAATACTAATTGGTGTACATTGTGGGATAATTCATTTCTGACTCGGTGTCAGCTCAATTGACCTCTCACACTCACATTTGTGTTTAAAACATAAAACTACAGAGCTAGCCTACCTAATGTAATGTTTAAGAGACACATTTACACAGACTGTGGATGTCACCTGCTCATTTGGCTCTGACAGGTGGGAAAACTCATCTCTCCTCTGCCTGCTCTTAGTCTCTGATAAAAAAAAATTAAGTCTCAGATTAGCCATATTAGCTTTATTGTTAGCACTGTTTAGCAACATACCTTACTTTCTGCTGTAAATGTAGCTAAATTCCTTTTGAGTTTCTTCATTAAGGCTGTAGTTTGTCCACACTTAGACTTCACTAACAATTCTGTCCAAATCATTATTATTAGGCCCGAGCCGGTCATGACCGGGAGGGCCTATTGTTTTTGCTCGGATTTTTTTTTTTAATTAATTTTTTTTTTCTGCAAAATGATCCTAAATTTGACCCAGTAAACATGCACGAAAAATCATTTTTATTGGTCCCAGACTTCGAGCTCGGCGAAAAATTTATGTATTTAAAGTCCCCGAAAAAAAATACAAAAAATGAATCAGTGGCGACCCCTAGAAATGTCAAAATACATTGGGCCCTCCAGAGCCAAGGCTAGTGGCTGTGCTACCCAAATTTCATCAGAATGTTTCCTGTCACACCAGAGGTAACAAAACCCTAGACCATGTCTACACAAACATGGCTGGAGCTTACGTGGCGACACCCCTCCCCCACCTGGGACAATCAGATCACATATCTTTGTTCCTCACTCCCAAATATTCACCCCTCATCAACCGTGTGAAGCCATCAGTGAAGACCATCAAGGTGTGGCCTGCGGGGGTAGATTTCACACTCCAGGAAAGGTTTCTACACACAGACTGGAGTATGTTTGCTTCCCAAGCCACCAGTGGTGCTCACACAGACATTGACTGCTACACCTCCTCTGTATTGGATTATGTTAATACCACCATTGACAGTGTTACAACCCAGAAACAGATCACCACATACCCAAATCAGAAGCCATGGATGAATAAGGAAGTTGAAGACACGCAATACTGCCTTCAGATCAGGAGATGCACAAGCCTACAGCACATCCAGAGCAAACCTGAAGAGGGGCATCAAAAAGGCACTGCTACAAGCTGAAGATAGAGGGACACTTCTCCAACTCTGACCCTCGACACATGTGGCAGGGCATCCAGGCCCTCAGTGACTACAAACCCACCCACTCCACCCCTGCAGCCACTGATGTAAACTTCCTGAATGAGCTAAATGACTTTTATGCTCGCTTTGAAAGAGACAACAGAGAAACTGCAACCAAGCTCAAACCCTCAGTTGACCACCCCCCATTCACACTCTCATCCACTGATGTCTGCAAGGCACTGAGCCGGATCAGCACACACAAGGCTGCTGGACCAGACAACATCCCTGGTCGTGTTCTCAGGGCATGTGCGGAGCAGCTCGCTGGGGTTTTTACAGACATTTTCAACCTGTCTCTTGCCCAAGCAGCTGTACCAACATGCTTCAAATGCACTTCCATTGTGCCAGTGCCAAAACACTCCAGTCCAAGGTGCCCCAACGACTACCACCCTGTAGCACTCACACCCATCATCATGAAGTGCTTTGAGCGGCTGATCCTGGAACACCTAAAAGACTTCATACCACCCACATTGGACCCGCATCAGTTTGCTTACCAGCAATAGGAGCACAGAGGACGCAGTTGCTATGGCACTGCACTCTGTGCTCACCCACCTGGACAATAAGAACTCTTATGCACGTATGCTGTTTGTTGACTTCAGCTCAGCATTCAACACTATCATCCCGACCAAGTTAATAGCCAAACTTGAAGACTTGGGCATCAATACCTCACTCTGCAACTGGATTCTGGACTTCCTGACCAACAGACCCCAGAATGTCCGATCTGGATCCACCTGCTCCACATCCATCACACTTAACACTGGTGTACCACAGGGCTGTGTGCTAAGCCCATTTCTCTACTCCCTCTTCACCTCTGACTGCAAGCCTGTGTTTGGATCTAATGCCATCGTCAAGTTTACAGACGACACTACAGTGATTGGTCTCATCAGCAACAACGATGAGACTGCCTACAGAGAAGATCAGCACCTGTCCACATGGTGTAACGAAAATAACCTGCTCCTCAACACCACCAAAACGAAGGAGCTCATCGTGGACTTCAGGAAAGAGTCAAGAGGCACACACGACACCATCCACATCAATGGAATGGACGTCGGGCGTGTCTCCAGCTTCAAGTTCCTGGGGACCCACATCTCGGCTGACATGACCTGGACAACCAACACCTCCAGCCTGGTCAAGAAGGCTCACCAGCGTCTCTTCTTCCTGAGGACACTGAGGAAGAACCAGCTCTCCTCGGCCATCCTGGTGAACTTCTACCGCTGCGCGATAGAAAGCATCCTGACGAACTGTGTCACAGTGTGGTATGGGTGTTGCTCTGTCGCGGAGTGCAAGGCATTGCAGCGGGTGGTGAAAACTGCCCAACGCATCACAGGGACTCCACTTCCTGCCATCGGAAACATCCAGAGGAAACGCTGTCTGCGTCGAGCTCGCAGCATCCTTAAGGACTCCTCTCACCCAGCCCACAGACTGTTCTCCCTCCTCCCCTCCGGCAGGCGTTTCAGGAGCCTCCGGACTAATACCAGCAGACTAAAGAACAGTTTCTTCCCCAGAGCTGTGTCTTTACTGAACTCTAACCCTTGCTGACCCCACCCCTCTCACAGACTCCTCTCTCACCCCCACCATGCCACTCCCTCACAGACTCTCCTCTCACCCCCACCATCCCACTACCCTCATAGACTCTTCTACCCCCACCATCCCACTCCCCTCACAGACTCTCCTCTCATCCCCCACCATCCCACCATCCCTTGCACTACTGCACCTTTGCTATCAACTGTTCATACAGTACCAACTGTTTACATTTCGCTGTTTGCACTACATTAAATCTACTGCTTACCTTAAGCTAACATACAATTGTATACACCTACCTGTAAAATTCTGTTTACAGTTAGAGACATCTGTATATCACGTGTGTGTGTGTGTGTGTGTGTGTGTGTGTGTGTGTGTGTGTGTGTGTGTGTGTGTGCGTGTATGTTTGTTTGTATGTGTGTGTGTGTGTGTGTGTGTGTGTGTGTGTGTGTGCGTGTATGTTTGTTTGTGTGTGTGTGTGTGTGAGTGTGAGTGAGTGTGTGTATGTGAGTGTGTGTGTGTGTGTATGTGAGTGTGTGTATGTGTGAGTGTATGTGTGAGTGTGTGTGTGTGTGTGTGTTTGTGTGTGTGTGTGTGTGTGTGTGTGTGTGAGTGTGTGTATAGCTCTCCGGTTTAATTCTGTGTGTATGTGTGTATGTTTGTTTGTGTGTGTGTGTGTGTGAGTGTGTGTGTGTATGTGAGTGTGTGTGTGTGTGAGTGTGTGTATAGCTCTCCGGTTTAATTCCCTGTGTGTATATGTGTATGTTTGTTTGTGTGCCTGTATGTTTGTTTGTTTGTGTGTGAGTGTGTGTGTGTGTGTGTGTGAGTGTGTGTGTATGTGTGAGTGTGTGTGTATGTTGTGTGTGTATGGACGTGTGTATTACATTTACATTTATAGTACATATTCACCTGTAAATGCTGTTTATAGAAAGAGACACCTGTAATTATATTTATGGCACACACTCACCTGTTATAGTAATAACCATCTGTATATTTATATTCATTGTACATATTACCTGTAAATCCTGTACATCTCCATATCCTGCACGTATGCAACCATTGTATATATCCTGCACTTACTGCTATTGCACTTCTGGTTAGACCTAAACTGCATTTCGTTGCCTTGTACCTGTACTTGTGTAATGACAATAAAGTTGAATCTAATCTAATCTAGTGTCTTAGAAAACTCTTCAGAATCCTTTGGAACTTGTAAACTTGTACTTTTAGACAAGTAATATTTACATTTTGCCTTTTTAAACAGGGGGGTGCAACGATTACTGAGTCATCTCAAATCTCCAGCCAGTACTTTGTTTTTCTCGCCTTAGCCCAAGCATAATTTATTATTTTCAAAGGTTCAGACAGCTCCCAGGAAAACCAGGGATTGTGGAGACCTTTAACTCTAAATTACAAGGTGGTGTAGCAGGCCCCAGCAGTAGCACAGGCCCGGTTACTTGACATTACAGTGAAGTTTACGCTTTAAGGCACGAAATGCAATCCTCCAAGTGCATGTGTCCCCGCGGTCTCAAGGGAGGCGAGGGCCTTTATCGCCGCTTGCGGCTTTAATTATTACTATTAATATTACAACAATTGTATATAGCGCTTTTCCGGGAACGCAAAGACGCTTTACATATCAATTATTAATTCACTCCACAGTCACACATTGGTGGTAGTAAGCTACATCTGTAACCACAGCTGCCCTGGGGCAGACTGACAGAGACGTGGCAGCCATCAATGAACTCTCCGACCATCACATGTCTTTAGTCTGTCTCTGAGTTTTTTAATCATTATTACAGTAGATAATTGTACAGATTTAACTGTAAATATAGCCGCAACTCCACAGTTTGTCTTAGTTAAACTCACAAGTCTCCGTCGAATCACAGCCAATCAGACGCAAGCGGCAGATCTGAGATCAGTTTAATGCTGTGTGAGAGACAGAGGAGGGAGATAATACCTCATTCTAATGTTTTTTTCCTCTTCTTCTTTGAGATTGCGGTTTTAATTATGCTACTTTACTATATGCACGTCCTTTAACCACCTTGACGTAATTCTACACACCTAAATGTTTGAATTGAACACTACTAGGATGTTTAAAATCTTATTTATCGGCATAAGTAGGCTGCGCTGCACTTTTATATAAAACAGCTACAGGTGCAAAAAATAATGACCTTCATGTTATTCAATCACAGCAGGATCCATGGGAGCACTTGGTGCCCTACGCACAGTACGTGATGCATGTGGTGGGAGCGGTGGCTCTGATCTTAATGTAAGCAGGTCACATATTATTACTGATATGTTGCTCCACTGCTCACAAAATACTTCACAGATACAATCAGCTCTCAGATATTTGTTTCTTAAATTGTTCTCTTGTTCAATTGTTGCTTTTTTGTTTTATTTGTTTGGGCAAAATATGAAAGTGCTGATTCATCAACAGTGTTTTGACATCCAAAAGCAATAAACTTTGAGTTTATATATCAAGCCCAAAGTTTTATATGTATTTTACAGACCTGTCTCAGACACAGAGAAAAAAAGAGAAGACACAGTTTCCTTGTCAGTTCTGTTTTTGTTTATTTCATAAACTTAATTGAAAAGTTGTTGTTTTGTACCTTTTGTGCACAAACAGTGAGCTATGATGAAATTCTTTAAGCTTAGAGTTACCAGTCTGCTGTGTTCACCAGCAAACTTAAAACGATTTGAAAGACTGCAATGAAAAATATCAGAGCTACAAATGTCTGGTTTAGATTTATTTTTTTGTCTTTATTCCACTTCAGCTTGAAATGTCAACAACAAGATCAACAACAAACAGTGTTGATGTCTTTTGATTTAACCGCCTTGTAGTTTTAAATTCTTATGTAGTGAAGGCTTTGAAAAAAAAATAAAAATAAAATAAAAGCCACAGAGTCCACTCCACTGTAGTATGTGAAATATTTGTAACATTGAAAAAGACCAAACACTTCAAGTTGCAGGTTTGCAATTGCATTTTCTCCCTAAATCAGCCAAGTCTTCCAAATGAAATATACCATTCCCAGAAATTAGTCATTTGCAGAAGTTTAACCTTTAGATGCACAACTGGGTCAATATGACTTGGTGAGGTTTAACAAATATTAAGTAGTTTTGTATTGTCCAACTGGATCGCTATATAGGTTTTTGTGCACATAAGTGTGTGCCTCTATTTTTGTATCTATATGCAATATTAATGTTGTTAGGTTTCCCCAGCCCCCCCCCAAAAAAAAAAAAAAAAAAAAGAAATTAAGTGACCCAGACAGCATTCTAAAATCTAATTTTTTTATAACAATTCCAAGTAGGAGTCAAGTAGGAACAACATATACATTTATATATAAACAGTGGCTGGCTAACTCAGCTGGTAAGTGCAAGACTTTTCACACGGGGAACCCAGGTTCGATTCTCCACGGGACGCTATGAACTACCCAGTGTAGATTTGTTATTTTCCAATTTATTGTACATGGCATGCTGCCTTATATTTTCCAGTTTTCAGCTCAGTAACCTCAGTTTTGCATATTAAGCTAGCCTTAATTTAAACCCCACTTGGCTACTACATTCCCAGTGTTAACGAACGCTAGCAAGCCTATATTGCAAGCCTCCAAGCACAGAGGTCTCCCTTTAAATCCTACCTGTTGCCTTTCACCATCCACTTGTTTATCAGCTGTCCCATACCTTGACACGCCATCTGCTTTTCCCTCTTTCTTTATTTTTTTTGGTAACAACTGTACGTAACATTACCTGCTCGCTCAGCGCGCTCACGGCGCCCCCACCAGCCACGCCCACTCGCGATATTCTATTAATTTTATTTATGGAATCTAGGGCGCCTACTGTAGCCTGTTTAGTCCTCTAAAATGTTATATAGTATTGAGGAAATACTGAAATGATTTAGAAACGCACAACAGCAGCTAAGCTACATTTTTTATATACCATTGCTTTGGCACCCCCAAGGTGCTGCGGCCCTATGCACCGCATATAGCGCATATCCCCTTTTTGCGCCACTGTGTTTCCCTGTTGGGCAACAGAGTTGTTAGCACAACTGAAAGGTGTGGGTTTGAGCTCCATTAGGCTATACTTTGTTTTGGTCTGTTTTTGTGGACATTCTTTCTGTGCTGTATTGGCAACAGTTATTGTGTATTATTGTGTATTGGGTGCAGTTACAGTTACGGACATAAAACAATGTAGCAGAAATCTAAAAATATAATCAGAATGTGGGCTATATTGGATATTGATAGCTATTGTAAAATTTACAAATTTAATAAACTTTTGTTTATTTGTATTTTTATATACATTTATAATAAAAACAATTCACTTAAAGAGTAAAAAGAGAATTGGACAGCAGGGACTAACCGCGTAAGCCGCAAGTTTATGCCACTTAAGTGTTTATGAGCTAAAAGGACATACAAGAGCAAACATGGATGGACATACAGGAAAAAGAGACCTAATGTGAGATTTCAGGCAGGAGGGCCAAAAGGGAAGGTAGACACAGGCTTCAGGAGCAAAACTTGTCAAGAGGGCTGGATCCTCAAGGAAGCTGGTAGCTTTATTCGCACCACAGTAGGGTTGATAATATGTTCAATAACGTAAGGTCCAATGTATTTAGGGGCCAGCTTATGTGAGTCTGTCCTCAGAGGTAAGTCTCAGGTGGATAACCAAATCTTAAGCTCAGTCTTATACTGAGGTGCAGCACTGAGGTGTTGGTCTGCCGTCCTCTGGTTCCATGCAGCAGTCTGTCCAAGGGAAGCCTAAACCTCCTGCCAGATCCGACGAGCACGCTGCAGATGCCTCTGAACGAAGCAGACTGCCACCTCGGCCTCCTGGATAGGGAAGCGGGGAGGTTGGAAACCATTAGCTGCCATGAAGGGAGACATACTGGTGGCAGAGCAGATCAGGGTGTTGTGGACGCATTCGATAGAGGGGAGATGTGAAGACCAAAATGACAAATGGTGAGCCGTGACGCAGCGCAGTGCAGACCCAAGGTCCTGGTTGGCCTGCCCCGTTTGACTGTTGGTTTGAGGGTGGCTGACAGACACCAGTAGTGCACTGCAGAAAGCCTTCCACACCTGGGAGGAGAACTGTGGACCCCTGTCATCATCAGTGCAAGATGGCGCCTCTGTTCGGCATTGCCTCTGCTCCCTCTCTGTTATCAAATGTAATTTTGGGTTTTCTAGTGCTGTTTGTTGCTTTATCAGCCCTTACAACTAGTAGCTGTGTCTCAGCTACTTTTAAATATGATCGACACACTTTGTTCCGAATCAATGAGCAGATGAAAGACTTTTGTGTTACCTGAGCCAGGTACGCAGAGTTTTTCCCTCCAATTTTTGAGTGCTCCACGTCATCACCGGAGTACCTGTTGCTAGCTAAGCCCCGCGGCAAGAGAAGGAAGCGGGGATCGAGGGCTGGAGTCGGGGCCAGGCTGAGGAAACACCGTGGGCAACTACCATGTCCGAGCGGCTCTGGATCTGTCTGGGACGAGCGGTGCCTGCGGTCGGTTCCGGTCTGTGAATTGGGCGGGAACTCATCCGGAGCGTCTCCGTCCCTCCAATATGAACGGATTTTTCCGACTTGGCGCCTCCAAAATTTCCCTCTGCGTGAGCGGGTCCTGTGTCCTGTTACATGCCGGGTCCTGTCACCGCAGCGCTGCCCTGATGATCAGCGCGCACCGGCCTTGGATCTGGCACAACCAACTCGGATTGCTCTACTCAACGCTCACTCCATTGCAAACAAGGCCTTCTTCCTCAGCGAACTATTCTCAAAGGAACACCTTGACTTTATGTTTTTAACAGAGACCTGGCAGCGTGAAATGGAGTACACTCATCTGAACGAGCTGTGCCTGTCACTGCGAGTGGACGCTTCTGTTGATTCTTTTAAAAAGCAGCTGAAGACACTTTCATTTAAACAAGCTTTTAATTTTTATTCTCATAGTATTATTGTTCTTTTATTGCACTTTGTAAAGCACTTGTGATTTATATCTGTGAAAGGTGCTATATAAATAAATTTACTTACTTACTTACTTACTGTCGGAAACATCATCCAGTGGAATACCGTGAAGACAAAAGACATGTGAGACTAGGAGGTCAGCTGTCTCTAACGAAGAGGGCAACTTGGGTAAGGGGACAAAAGGCACAGATTTAGAAAATCTGTCAACGATGGTCATAATAACTATAGTATTACCGTTGGATGGTGGAAGACTGGTTAGAAAGTCCACAGCTATGTGTGACCATGGACAATGGGGCACAGGAAGTGGGCGAAGAAGCCCAGAAGGAGCCTGATGGGACAACTTGCTGCGGGATCAAACTGAGCAGGCAGAGACAAACAACTTGATGTCAGAGGTCAAGGGGGGCCACCAGAATCGCTGTCGGAGTAGACTAAGGGTGTAGTGGAAACCAGGGTGACAAGCAATCTTGGAGCCGTGATCCCACTGGAAAACTGCAGATCTGGCGGAAGGAGGAACAACCATGCAACCGGGTGGACAACCTTCAGGTGCTGGGTTACCCACCTGTGCCTCTTGGACCTTCTCTCCACTTGCCAAATAGCAGCCCCCACCACACAGGAAGGAGGCAGGATGGTGTCACCAGGAAGTTCACAGGGCTCCTCAGCAGGGTCCAAAAACTGGCAACCCAACTCTGTCGTCAAGAGAAAAATGCGCAGGGTTGGAGCTTGAGGTCGGGAAGTGAACTGCCCCAACGCCAGAGTCCAAAGCATCTACCAAAAAAAAACATTTTAACTTGGTGTAACCCAGGTTAAATTACTCACTCCGGTCAAACACTAAAAGAACTACAAATTTGGCGTCCGTAAAAGTACTGCGCACTTCCGGTTTCTTCTCGCGGGAACACTGGAGGCAATCACGTGCGTGGGAACCTGCCATATAAGCCCTGTTAGTCCCGCACTAGTTAGACGCTGGAAGCGAGGCAACAACAGTCGAGCTTTTTACTACCTCTGTCAACACTAGAGAGGGAAAGCTACGGTTTGACCCGGTTAGCACAAGGGATTTGGCCAAGTAATGCCTGGTCGGCTATGGAAAGGATGGTGAGCTAAAGTCTACGAAAGAACCTCTGCAACAAGGCCATTGTTCTGCAAACCTCCTGCGGTCTGTTAGGAGACTGTTGCAGCTTGTCTGCCAAAAACATTGATCACCGCAACTTTTTGCTCATAGACAATGCAAGTAGGACCATGGTAGTAAATGAAATGGACATTTAACAAATCGTAGCTGGAACCACAGTTCAGTTATAATAATAATAATAATCTTTATTTTTATATAGCGCTTTTCCACCACTCAAAGCGCTTTACACAGATTACACTCACTGGAGGCAATGTAGGTTAAGTGTCTTGCCCAAGGACACAACGACAGTATGTGGGGGAGAGCGGGATGTTATGATGTTTTGGGATGTTTCGAGCTGGTCGCGAACCGCTCACCCACCGGTCGAAGGACGGCCACTCTACCCACTGTGCTACTGCCGCCCGTATGTTATGTTACTCACACAAGCTGTGACGTACCCTTTTTCTTTTTTGGAATCATTTTTATCTGTCTATTGGAGTATATTGATTGTGAAGTTATTGAGTACATTCAAGGTTCTACTCTAACCTTATGTTCAACAAGCTTGGTATTTCATTCTGCAGAATTGTAAATAATCACTTGGGTTTTTTTGTTCTATGTTATCACTTAAATTTCAATACATGGCACCAGCCAGTTAAACCAAAACCATGTGTCGCTGCATTATTATCATCACTGCTGTTCTCCCACCTCCCAGAGAGCCGTAACCTAACCTTCTGACCAAGCCCAATAACCACCACCTGATTTACTATTTCATTTCTCCCTGGCATAGTCTATCCATATGCTACATTGGCAAAAGATAAATCAGCTTCAGGTAAGCATTCAAACTGAGTCTTAGTGGACGTTTGCTTAGTGAGAGGGGCTGCAACTCTGCTATAATCACAAATAAATCTACAATAAACATTAGCAAAACCCAGGAATCTCTGTAGTGGCTTTCTGTCTGATGGTGTGTGCCACTCAGCCACTCCCTTGATCTCATCTGGGTCACTCCTGATCTGCTCCTACTCAACAACAAAACCCAAACGCACACTTCTCAGCCAGTCTGTTCTCCAGCAGACATTGTAACACCAACCTGACATGCACATGTTCAGCCAAGAAAATCAAGATGTCATCCAAATAAACAAAAACAAATCTGTGGGGGTAGTGACAGGGCCCGATCCTTAGAAAACACCTCCTAACCATAGATTGCATGGACAAATAAATATGTGGGTTGTGATGCTTAAGCCACAGGAGACCCAGAATTACTTGTGCAGAAGGTGAGGGAAACAAGTAAAGGAAGAGTCTCGATGGTTTCCAGAGACCAGCAACAGGAACAGTCCGGTGAGGAACCACTGTCAACAGTTCACCACCCAGGGAGAGTACTCTTTTGGGTTTTTGGAGAAGCTCAAACGATACTTTATTCAGAGAGACCAAGTCTGAGTCAAAAAAATAGTCATCAGCACCCGAGTCAATAAGAGCACAAATGGAAAATGAGGTGTGACTCCAGGAAACAGTCCCATTTAGTTTAGAACCCATTTCGTAGAGGGGTCTATGAGAGAATGGCTCACCAGCGCCCCTCCTGCTGCTGGCGAGCCTGCTCTTTTGGCCGGGATGGACAGTTAATTTGGATGTGGCCTGTCAGACCACAGTAGAGACAATGTCCTTGGCGAAACCTGCGCTGATGCTCCGCAGGAGTGAGTTGAATTCTCCCCAGCTGCATGGGTTCCTTGATGTTGAGAGGTGGAGGGGACAAAGTCAGGGTTGAGGCAGAAGAGGATGGCTCAAGAGCCTGAGCTAGAGGTTTGGGCAGCCGCAGAATCTTGGGCTGGGAGGGGGGCAGGGGATAGCTAAACCCTGCGTCTCTCACAAAGACAATTATCTAGTCGAACGACCAGGGAAATTAACTGTTCTAGGGAAGTAGTTTCGTCCCTGGCTGCTAACTCGTTCTTCATTTCCTCACTCAATCTCTTATAAAAAATGCAGCAGGGCTTGCTCACCCCACCCACACTCAGCGGCTAAAATAAGGAAATCAATAAAATAAGCAGCCACAGATCCCTGACATAATGAGAGTAAATGGTTACTAGCTTCCTTAGCTTATAAAGGATGGTCAAAAACCTTTTTCATTTCTGACATAATTAAGTTTAAAGAGTGACAAACAGGCGAATTACTTCTGACTAGCGCTATTGTCCACGCCTTCTCAAAAAGTAGACTCATAATGAAAACTACCTTAGCCTTGTCAGCGGTGTAGATTAACGGTTGTTGTTCTTATACTAGCTTGCACTGGTGAATGAAAAGCTTGTCCCTATCTCACCTGAGGAGCGGGAGGAGTGGGAATGAATAGTTCATGGGGCTGTCCCGAATGGTGGTCTGTAGGAGCCGAAACAGAATGTGCCAGATTCAAAGCTGAAGCCGGCTCAGGAGTCTCAGCAGAGTCAGGAGTAGCGAGGGTGGAGAGATGGGAGGCGACTAGGTCCAAACGGCCACCGAGTTGGTTTACACCAGAAGACAGGTTCTGGAGGGACGAACACAAGCTCCTTGCAAAAAACAAAAAGTGTGCCTGATCTTTTCAGCCTCTGCGGGATCCATGTTGGTCAGATGATTCTGTTAAGTTTTTGCTAAGTGGACTCCAAATGCAGAGGCAGAGGCAGGATTAAAGTTCAACAGTTTATTGGAAAAACAAAAACTCAAGCAGGCATAGGAGGCAAAGAGCTAGCTGGCAGGAGGGCACAAGGTGCGAGACACGGGGCAGTTCTGGGAAGACGGAGAGAACAGCGAGTAAGTATAAGTAGGTCCAAAAATATTCCACAAATAACAGAGTTGCACACAAGCAACTCTACCAAACAGGACGGAATCATCTGACAGTGTGGAGGTGAGTAAAGCAGGCTTATATCCAGGGGCAATAAGGAGAGTGGAAACAGATGTCTTGTTTGCAGTCCTGAATAAAAAACAGTTACGCCCCCTGCCATACACATGAACTACTGCAAAAAAAGAAAAAGGAATCACAGCAAAAGAACACAACCTAAAACACAAACCTCACAGGATATGGATTCAAAAGCCCATTTTATGCTTCCTTCTGTGATATTGATGGTAAATGTATTACCAATGGCCTTTGTTAGTTTTGGTAACCCATTTATGCTTAACCAGACCTAATATGGCACCATGTTCTGTAACACTGAACTGTCTCTGTCTGCTCGGGCAGTCTTACTCTCTCCACAGTTTTACACCCCTTCTTGCACTGCACATTGTAGGATAAGATGACAAGTAAGGACAGGACCATCTAAAGTCCTGTCTACAGTGTCTATACAGTAGTGTGATAAATAAAGCTTTTTGTCCAATTGAGGTAAAACATTATGTTTAAATACATCCTACTGATGATATACCAGAAACATTATTCAAAGACAATAATTACATAAACTAATCCAATCTTGAAAAAAAACCTGATGAAACCTTTCATTTGTGCCATATTGCATTCTTATATTGTCCATGTTTCAGGAGCATTGTGTGTGACATGTTACAATCACACACACCTGATTCAAATGGCAGCTTTGAATTAAAGTCACAAGGCTAGTGGAAAACATAATGTAAATGATTGCTTTTCCTGCTGCATAGAGTCATTTTGACCAAGACACAAGGGTGACTGGTGAAAGATGTTGTGAAGCTGAACATTTATTTCCATAATGCTACATGCTCTGGTCGTGAAGTATACCCTTGACACTGCACCGTTCACAATCAGATATCTGACAGTTTCGTGCTCCAAGGCTGTGGGAATGTTAGCAGCAATGCAGAGAATGTAGCAGCACAACACACTAACCCTCTGTCAACTCTGGGTTCGATGTAATGATTGATCACATCATTCAACATGTTTGTCCCCGTCTACCTTCTCTCTCGGCATAACCTTCCCCCGAGCAAGATCCTTATGCCAATATGTTTATATTTAATGACAAATGAGGCACTCAAAGTGTGTGTATATATATATATAATTAATAGCTTAACCAAGTGTATATTCTCAGACAATGTGGAAGTGAATGTATTTGCAAATATTTCCCTCTGCCAGGATTTAGACAATGGCCAATCACTACTTAAAATTCATTAACTAGAAAAAGTGGATGAAGCTCCTGAACCTGAAAATGAATTTTAGCTGTTGGCAAGAAGATGGAAATGTGCTGTGGAACTGGGCCAGGTTTGTTTACTGAGTTTGTTTGGAGAAATATCTACTATTTACTTTTAAATTGTGAAATATTCCAAGCTACAAATACCAAAACACTAAACAAGTCACTTCATTTTACGTTGAAAAAGAAATGACAAAAGGAAGGAATTCCTTCAGCTTTGTATAATGTAATCATTTTCTTTTTAAAGCTACTTATGGATCCACATGTTTTCAGTTCATCATTGAGATTATTCCACAGTTGAACCCTGAACAGACAGACATGTTTGATGTTGGTTCTTGTTTTAGGTTTACTGAACATGAGTGTTCCTCTGAGCTCAGAAGAAGTGGATTTTATCTGAAACAGGTTCTGGACATAGTCTGTACATTTCTTATCTCTTATTTTGAACATTTCTTTGGCCAGTAGATTAGAATTTATGAATAGCTTGTTTGTTGAGTGATAATAATCTCTTAACAACTGGTTTAATGTTGTTTTGTACGCAATATGTCATGTATGGTATTAAAGAAAAGTACAATATGTTTAAGAACTTTGAATGATGATGTGTCTTATTTTGGACAGTTAAATCTTTGACTTTATGTAGGTTATGTGGGATTTCCAAAATTGTGGTCAATAATGACACCTAAGAATTTTGGATAAGACTTTATTTGACACTACCTCATTAAGAACAATGTAACGCACTGTGTAACAAACTGTTATAACATGTCATTACATAGTACATACATAATGTAATTCTGTGTACTTTCATATTGTAGGTAGGGTAGAGTCAGTGCATTTATATACTAAGTAGTTACATGTTATTACAGTTTGTTACACAAGAAAGATGAAAGTGTAGTGGAAAATAAAGTCTTCCTGAATTTGGTTTCGTAGACCATTTTCAGTGCACTCATTTCAATTTTGATCTGGAATTTTGTGTGTTTATATTTAATGACAATTTATAAAGTTTGGGGCTACTTTTATCGTTCTACTGGAGAGTACTGGTCATCAGTCAGTAGTTGTGATTAATTATAATTGTCCACACTTTCATCACAATGTTTTTTAAAACAGAACTTTCTGATACGCACACCCGTTGAATCTTCCTCATTCATCATTTAACCCCCATTGGTCTGACTTGACCTTATCATACACTGCCAGGTAACCCTCTGCACTTCAGTTACAGGAAGACATGGAACAGTAATGACAGCAGCTAACTGAACTAGTGGGATTGTTCTTTTTATATGTTGCATATATAGTACAAATATATAAGTTGTAATGACATCAATACATCAACAGCTGTCACCGAGAAGGACTCAACCACTTATCTGCCTCAGCTGTGTCATTTCTGCATCAGTACAAGCATGAAAACACAGGTCAGGAGTAAGTCTGATTGGGATTCTCCAGACATAATCCAGACATTTTTTCTGAGGCTGCAAGGATTTAGGATTTTGGGACATTTTTTCCCTTCCATGTCCATCCACCAAGCCTGAGTCAAGAGTAGTGCTATTACGACCATCTATGGAGTAGAATAGAGCAAACCTCATTGATCACAGATAAATATTGGTAAAAATCAGAATGGATTGTAGGCAACGTTTGAACGGTAAAGAGGTCATATAAAGCAGTTTAACTATAGCCTCTTTAACCCATTCTGACTCATCACAGTCAAGCTGAGACGCAGTGGCTCAGTGGTAGAGCGGTCGTCCTTCACCGGAAGGTTGGTTGTTCGATTCCCGCTCTCCCCACAGTTCATACTGTTGTTGTGTCCTTGGGCAAGACACTTAACCCACCTTGCCTCCAGTGGTGTTCCAGCTGTAACACTGGGGAATGGAACCTTGACTACATGTAAAAAGTGGCTTATCATACATGGAAATTGCCTGATTTTTTTATGTGTTTGAGGAAAACTGTTTATCATCTAATAACATATTGTAATAGGAATCATCTGGGAAAAAAAAAAAGTCATGCACGTCATGTAGACTTTATTAGTAGTATTTTGCTGAAGGAAATTGGTTCAATTTAACTTTTTTGTAAAATCAAAGCAGGAAAGGTTGCTATGCTGTTGTTGGGGGGCAAAGGGTCATTGGAAGGACAGTCCAAATTTCAGGGTACTGCTGATTTAATTGTGTGGACAGGCACAGATATTCCTTTTGCTTTACATAAGAATCGGAGCACTACGCAACATCACTTCTGAGAAAGAAGTGTATCTCTGAACTGTACTGAATATTCAAAAGTTCAATTAGGCCTGAGTATTTTGGAAGTAGAGGCCAAGCTGCACAATCCTCCTTCAAAGTGCTCCTTTGAAGCCTGACCCAGATTTTGGGGGTTTGTTATGCTGTTAATTTGAAGTATTTTTTTTCATTTCTATTTTCTTTTTTTGTGTGTGTGTGTTTTTTGTGGATGTCAATAAAAACTCAAAGAAAGCTCATTCAAAGCTCAAACACAACAGAAAAAATTGTGTGTTTCCATCAGAGCTGTACAAAGGCCACGACACTGTGTGAAGGCAGTAAACAAACAGACAGCTTTAAATTCAGCCACTGCTACTGGTTTTTTCCTCACACTTACAAGAAAAATGACTCTTCATCTCAATTTCTTTCCTCTCTTTATAGTCCATCTGAAGCTGTGATACAAAAACACTTCATTGCAATTTAGTAAGTGCAACAGTGTAGTTTATTCTCTGGTACTGTGTTCGAATAATAAAGAGACACAACAAATAAAAGTTAGGTTTTCTACAGAAATAAAAAAGGCATGTCTATGCACTTATTGTTATCAGGTTATTGCCTTGCTGGGGCAAATAAAAATAGTTTTTTTGTCTGATGAGTCCAAAGTAAATTAGTGATAAGTGGTCCATAATACACTTGACCATATTGTGTAGCACTGTACAAGAATAAAACCGTTTACCTACAATAGACTAGGATGTCTTGTGGTTAGGGCTGCCAGCTTTTAAAACATTTATTATCATCCTATTATTTGGGGTTTTGTGCCATTTTCTTTTCCTCTGACATCTTTGTACTTCAGATGCCAAAAAAGTGGCCAGTGAAATCTTAAAAACATTAAACATTAAAGCGGCAGTAACTTTTAGCTACTAGGGCCGCAGATCCCTCTACAGACTGACTGTCCAAAACCAGCAAATTTGGAGAAAAAAAAAACATGTCTTCCTGAAACAGTAGGGTCATTTTAGACCATTTTGTACAAATCCAACTCTGTAGGGTCCAGTGTATTTCTGCTCCCTCTGTCCGAGCTGCTGGGTGTGTCTCTCAGGAGAGGTCTGCTGGTCCCGGTAGCATGGGATTATATATAATTTTTATCAGTTTTCTGTCCAGCTGAGGGTACTGTGTCAGTGGAATAGTTATGATTCTACCAATCACATGTCTAAGAACCATTAAATCAATACGGGAATGTATATTTTTAGACTTTAAAGAAGCATGATGCTACTAGATAAAAGTTATGCAGTGCTATTTTAAATAAAAATAAAAAAAATACAGCCACTGCTGCCTCACTGAGCTCTCAGCGACAGGTAAAAAAACATACTACCTCCTAAAAAGAATTTACTGGTGACACTTTATAATAACTACTCACTATTAAACAGTAGTAAAGTATTATGGAATTAATGATAAATGAATGAATAAACTATATAGATGCAGAATTATCATTAGTTTATAATAATAATTCTGCATCTATAAAAACAGTACTTTATCTCTATTAAGGTAATCTTTTAAGTGTCAGCCCTGCGACCACCGGTCACGGTGTACCCCGCCTAAGCCCCAGGTGGCTGGGCCTCAGTCACCTGTGAACCTTAACGGGACCAAGCGGAAGAAAAGTAATGAATATATAACTATACATGCTTATTTTAAGACTAAAACATTAATAATGTTAACTTGACATAACGTGTATAACTTGATATATCGTGGTAGGAGAAATGCTTTGTAAATAATGAACAAAGCTGTTACAAATACTAAACTAATGCTTAATAGTGTGTAGTTATCATAAAGTGTTAGCCCAAATATTTTATTCCTTGAGCACTGAAACTTAATGCATCCACGCCAAACACATGTTTCCCTGAACATGGCTGTTCGGTTCTTTAAAAATATCCCCACCGAACGGGGCGTCAGGAGAGGACACGTTGTTACAACTCGTAGTGGATTTTATTTACTCTTGGTTCATTTTTAATTACAGTTGATTAGTCCACAAATATCAGCAGCAGGTTATAAACCTGGAGAAATAGAGAGGTTATTGTAAACAATACTGATAACCATAAAATCTAAATATAAATATAGATTACATAATATAATATATACAAATATAAATAAAATATAAATTTCAATATAGTCAGTATTTAATCTTATAAATATCATAATATACTTTGTGTAGTCATTTAGTTTAAACACTAAGCACATGCATATTAACACAGAAATGCAACAACTTCACACACACCAAATATACAATGTCAATGTTACACATTAAACCAATAGCGTTCTCAGTCTGTTGGCTCAAAGTGAAAAACAGTGAGTGTAGTTCTAAGTGGCATCGCTGAGCATAGTAATCCATTACAAAATGTAAAGTGATCAACTACATTTCCCATCCAGCACTGCAAACAGGAAGTAACTCGTGTGACAGTGAAACGCCCAATTTCAAACATTTGCCTTTTATAGCCACGGATACTATCGAAAGCCGACAATATTAACCATCAGATCGCACACAAGGTTTTATCAGCGTGACCAAAGTAACAGTTATCAATCATACAAACGCGCACATATATAACGGCAGCACAGCAGTAACGCAACAGACAACAAATTCAATGGATAAAACCAGCAGCTTACCGGTGGCGCATCTCTCCTGACGAGACAACATGCCAAAATGAATACTCGCTCCCACTTATAGCCCGCGCTCATTCATTACTGGATTTAACACACCTGTTTGGGATTTGACTGGTCCATGCTTCAATCAGGTAAGTGAAACCTCCCACTTATTATCCTGCGTTACATTACGAACACCCGTGACATAGTGAACGCAACACCTCCCACTTGACCGACTGATCATGTGATTTAAGGCGGTCACAGGCAAAACATTACACCACATAATATATACATATTTTTTATTTTTTATTTTTTATTTTTTTTCCTGAAGAATAGGACACCATTGTCATTGTTCAGGCACCTGCCCTGACAGATGTGTGGTGTTCTGCCAGGTTTGGTCATATGGGGTATGTACTCTTCATTCTTCGTGAATGGTGGTGCAAGTGGTGGTGAAGGCAGCATAGAAGCATACCAACCAGTGAGAGAGAAAAAGAGAGAAAGAGAGAGATAGAAAGAGGTATCCTGAGGTAATGCCTTCAGAATTGGGGTTTGGGTGTTTAGGCAGCGCCTGGAGAACTGGTGGCCGAAGAGACGAGGTCTAGGAGTCACTGGTCTTCCACAGGGATGAGGACTACCAGTCTCCCCCGTCTCGCCGTGGATGACTGGCGCCAACTGCTGAGTATTCCTCTTCAGTTGCCCAACTATAAGGAGGGAGGCAGGGGCCTGCACACGTCTTAACGTCCTGCGCCTCTCTCACAAGTCCTTTCTTGTCAGGGTACACAGCCTGGATCCGTCCGAGCCGGAATTGCCCTCGCAGTGCGTTTTGATCAGCAATCCAAACAATGTCACCTATCGCTACATTTCTTTGGGTCTGGTGCCACTTTGGCCGAATGAATAAGTTAGGTCCGGCCAGTTCACTCCACTTCTTCCAGAACATATCCACACCAATCTGGATGGATCTGAGACGGCGCCAGGGATGGGTGCACAAGTCAATTCCTCCTGTATCTCCCCCTTGCCTGGTCCTCCCGAGAAGCAGAGTATTGGGGGTCAAATACTCTATAGAGTCTTCTTGTTCTTGTGCTCTTGTGAATCCATTGCTTAACTTTAATGTGGCAGTGCTTCTCAAAATACTTTTTAGGCGGAGTAAGACCGCGCCACAGAGTTCTGCTTTGATCACATCTCCTTTTTGGTCGAGAGGGGTGAGTTTAGCCTTGGATTCCACCAACTTCATTACAACCTTGTCTCGGATTTCCCACCGCAGGTAGAGTACAGCTCCATAGGAGGATTCGCTTCCATCTGAGAACGTGATCCCTGTCGGTGGGCCTATGGCTCCAGGAGGCGTGAGGCTTCTCTCAAACCTTACCTGGCCAAGTCTCACAAATTCTTCAAAGAGCGTTATTGCGGCTTCTCTAAGTTTCAGTGAGAGAGGGGCATCCCATGTGTCTTTAGATGGGTTGTCCTTGCCAGCTTCCTGGAATGATTCTCGTACCAACATCACTCCCTTCTGTTTGGCTGGTGAGGCAAGACCAACCGGTCGTATAATGCGGCAATCTGGCTGAGAAGTATGCGTCGGGGATTTGGTGTTCCTTCCCTGACATCCTCCATGCTCAGATTAAATCCTGTCCTCATTTTCCCTCTTTTCTTAGAGAAATTGATATAAGTTAACAACCGGAGCTTGTCTGTCTCAGGTTCGTAACCGACCCCAAGTGCTTTGTTCTCCCCATCATGCATTTGGTTGGGCAGTACGAGGGTCGTGGGTACAGTTGTTTCAGAAGGGCTCCACTCTCCCACTTTGGCGTGACAGAACCCATGGTTTCAGGAAGAAGCCTCCCGCTCTCAAAATCTCCTCCACCCCTTTGGTGATCCTCTCCAGTGTCTTGAGGTCATCATGTGAGGTTAGGATGTCATCCACATAGCTGTCCTCAGTCAGAGCTCGCCGTTCTTCAATCATATCAGCAAACTGAGGAAGGTTGGCTGTCTCTTTCATTGCAACTTGGGCAATACATCCTGCGGGTTTATCGCCGATATTTACTCTGACGACTGCAAACTCCTCAATGTTGTCCTCAGGGTAGTCTCTCCAGAGAAAGCGGTGGAGGTGAACTTCATCATCTTTCAGCCACACTGAGTTATACATCTTTTTTACATCACCCAGTGCGGCATGGAGTCCACTCCTGAACCTCAGAAGGACACCTCTGATGGGATTGAGTACATCAGGACCCTTGTGAAGGAGATCATTTAGACTTATGCCTCGGAACTCTTGGCTACTATTCAACACAATTCTCACAGGGGTTGAGGAGGAGTGAGGGTTCGGTGCAACCAGATGGCTGATGTACCATTTAGGTCCTTCCCAGTTGTTAATTTCCTCCCTTGTGAGTTTTGCAGCAGCCCCTCTTGAAACCATTTCATGTATTTGTTCTTTGTATGCAGCCTTCCACACAGGATCTTTCTCCAGACGTTTCTCAGTGTTTCTGAAGGTCGCCTCCACTGCCTGCCGATTGTTTGGCAGTGCTGTGAGGTCTGTCTTCCAGGGATAAGCTGCGTCCCAGTGGGGAGAGTTGCTGTGTTTGTCCGCCAGCACGTATGTTAGGCATTCTTTTATCTTTTCCAGGTCCCGCTCTTCCTTAAGGGTCATTTCTTTTCCTCCAGGGGCACCTACCACACTTGCAGCCGCCACATTGAGGACTGCACGCAGCTCCGATGCTGTCCCACCTGAACCACTCAAGACGTCTTTGTTGGCTGTTGCTGTGCTCGACAAGCGCATTTCCTTCCTCTTCCCGAGGTATGATGGTCTCTTTATACGCCATCGAGGCTGATCTCATGGTTCTCGCAAGGTGAGTCTCGGAGCAGTACACGGCCATGTCAACTGTCTCAATGAGATCGGGATGGGTTCCCCAACGGTCTTTCCTAGGGGACCGTCCCAGAGAACGAGGTCTTCCACAATCCTGATTGGCTGGGGAACAAGACGACCTTCCCGATGACTGATAAGAAGGTCAATCTTTGTGGGACGGACCAGTTCGTCTCTGGGTACATTTGGGAAAAACTTCTGCAGTTGCTCGGCAGTGACTGATTGAGTCACTTCGGCGATGTTTTCCAGGCCATAGCAGAGAATTCTATGCTCTGCCACTTTTCCCTTGGATGTCTTCACCTACAGCCGCAGGGAATATCTTTTGGTCAGGACAGTCTTCTTCATTCCCCCGATTCCATGGACTATAAGCCTGATGTTCTCACCGCACAGTCCAAGTCGATTGGCAGTTTCATTGGTGATATAATTGGTATCAGATGCGAGGTCGATTAGGGAGCCAATAAGGCAACCCGAGTTTGTCGTCACTTCCATCAGCATCATCACAACTGGATGTTCTTGCAGTGCATCTCCAGCCTTGGCACATACCGTTGATGATATTTTGTTTGAGAATGCATTCTTGTATTTCTCTCTTTGTTCTGGAGTAAGTTCTGCCAGAAACTCCTCTTGTTTGTTGGTTAGGCCAAGTTTCTTTCCTCCTTTTTTTATGGTACTCTGCTCCTCACTGCTGTAGTCTTTCTTTGGAGTCGGTGGCTTAGGACACAGAAGGTAATTGTGGTCCGACACCCCTCCTTTCCGACAGTCTACTTTTGGGCAGAGGTATCTGGGTGTGCATCCTTTACCATCCTTGGGGTGGGGCCTCAAACACTTGGAGCACAACCCTAGCTTCTTCACATGGGCCCTTTTCTTAAGAGATCTTGCTCCCTGAAGATCTTGCACGCAAATAGCTTGCCAGCATGGGAGTCATCTTCACAGACAGTACAGCTGGGATAGTCGTCCTTCTGACCTGCTGTGGATTTAGTAAAAGCCTTCCTCCCTCTCTTATCTGGGTAGTCTGCAGCACCCTTTTCCACAGGGCCTTTGTCCACAGGGCTTAGCTCCAACTGATCCAATTCCTCAAGAATCTCCTCTTGCCTTTTCAAGAATCCTAGGAGGCAATCAAAATGATACTTTGGAGAGAACCTGTTTGCTGGGTCAGTTTTGTGCATAATCCACTCCTTCTTGAGTGAACTGGGAAGCTTGCTTTCAAGAGATTGAGCAACAACACGGTTCTTCACGGCATCCTCTTCACCGAGAATCTGGAGGTTGTACAGTGCTCTTTCAACCGCCTGGATCAGTTCAATGGTTCTTCTTGGATTGTTTCCTTTAACAGGGGGAAGAGACTGGACTTCGTTGGTGATCATTAGGACTATTTTTGCTTTGTTCCCGTATTTGCTGTCCAGCAGCCTGAACATATCGTCGGTGGATCCACAGCTAGATAGGACGAGATCCTTCTTGACCTTTTCGTGGAGACTATTTAATAAGTGGAACTTTTTTATACATTCCACACCTTGTGGGTTACCCAATTCTTGTAGGTCCTCCCACTCAGTCTTCCAGCGGTAATAGTCCCTCATGTCACCTGAGAAAGTCGGTAGCCGTGCTCTTTCAAGGCTGATTTGAGGCTTGAGATTAAAGTTTCCTTTGGTCCTTTCCGGGCTGCTCTGCTGTGAGAGGGGCCGTGTGTTCATGTTCAATGCCCCGTATCGTTTTGGGCTTCAGCTGGAGATCGGCAGACATGTCAGGGAGAGAGAGGAAAGGAGCATCTCGTATCGGATCACCAACCGCGCTGCTTTCATCTTCCAGGTTTCTTTCTCTACCCCTCACTTGGTCTGCTTCGTCCTCCTCCAGTTTGTCAGACAACGCCAGGACCCTCTTCTTTAGTGTCTTGTGGCGTGTCCTGAGATCTAATGCCCTCGAACCAGGAACCAACTCCTTCCACTCTACCAGCATTTCTCTGAGTTCAATGACCTCTCTCTCAAGACCTCTATTTCTTAGCCTACGGTCCTTGACTGACTTCCAGTGTTTACTTCCTCTTCCTCTGCCTGAGTGATGGCTGACTCAGCTGTTTTGACCTGCTTAAAAAACACCTCCTCTGCATAGCTGGTCCAAAAGGTTTCCTGGGTGGCATTCTTTACCTCGAGGAACCTGTTCTCACACTCCGCTGTCTTTTCATCAATTTGGTTTGCAGATTCTATGACCTCCTCATCCGTTGACTCTCTCAGGGCTTCAGCATACTCATGTCCCGCATCTATGACTTTAGAAAAGTCTGTCCTGAAAATCTTCCATTCACTGAGAACTTCAGTCGGTTCCAAGAGTCCCGGTTTGGTGAGAGTATGAGCCCTTTGGTGAATGAAGCCTGTGCTCTTGATCGCACATTTTAAGCTTTTCCAAGTCTGCCATTGTTACTCCTTTGTGTTGACTGGAGAGACGTCAATGCCAATGTGCACACGAGCTCCTTTATCCTTGATCAACGGGCAGTTTGATTAATGATAAACTTGGGGTCAGTCAAAGAAGTGAGAGGCCAGCTGATCCTGGGTTGATTGAGCTTCCTTAATGAAGCAGCCCGTGGCTGTTTTTTGCTGCATTCAATCCAGTGCAGTGGGCTTTATAACTGTTCGGTTCTTTAAAAATATCCCCACGAACGGGCGTCAGGAGAGGACACGTTGTTACAACTCGTAGTGGATTTTATTTACTCTTGGTTCATTTTTAATTACAGTTGATTAGTCCACAAATATCAGCAGCAGGTTATAAACCTGGAGAAATAGAGAGGTTATTGTAAACAATACTGATAACCATAAAATATAAATATAAATATAGATTACATAATATAATATATACAAATATAAATAAAATATAAATTTCAATATAGTCAGTATTTAATCTTATAAATATCATAATATACTTTGTGTAGTCATTTAGTTTAAACACTAAGCACATGCATATTAACACAGAAATGCAACAACTTCACACACACCAAATATACAATGTCAATGTTACACATTAAACCAATAGCGTTCTCAGTCTGTTGGCTCAAAGTGAAAAACAGTGAGTGTAGTTCTAAGTGGCATCGCTGAGCATAGTAATCCATTACAAAATGTAAAGTGATCAACTACATTTCCCATCCAGCACTGCAAACAGGAAGTCACTCGTGTGACAGTGAAGCGCTCAATTTCAAACATTTGCCTTTTTATAGCCACGGATACTATCGAGCCGACAATATTAACCATCAGATCGCACACAAGGTTTTATCAGCGTGACCAAAGTAACAGTTATCAATCATACAAACCGCGCACATATAACGGCAGCACAGCAGTAACGCAACAGACAACAAACTCAATGGATAAAAACAGCAGCTTACGGTGGCGCATCTCTCGACAACATGCCAAAATGAATACTCGCTCCCACTTATAGCCCGTGCTCATTCATTACTGGATTTAACACACCTGTTTGGGATTTGACTGGTCCATGCTTCAATCAGGTAATAATTACTGAGGACAAGAAACTCCTCAAACAAGAAAATGTGCTCATCTATTCGGCAGTGCAGGGCAACATATTTTTCTGCAACAGTCTTTGCATTTTGTAGTAAAAATGTACAATTACGGGCTCAGTGTGAGCAGCGGACCAGGCAGCAGACTGTCATAGACATTGTTTTTTAAGAGTGCAAAGAGAGACCATATACTATATGGGTTACCGTTATACTGCTAGAGAAAAT
>CM044554.2:1150000-1245000 GCA_024416835.2 Perccottus glenii
TTGTGTCTGCAGGTCGTGGCATCTTCACTTTGGCTGTTTTCAATCAAGGAGACTTTGTGGTAGAGTATAGAGGGAGCTCATTGATGCAGCTGAAGCTGAACATAGACGTAAAGTTTACAACAATGCATGCTCGATCTTCATGTTTGACTTCATATGGAAACGGAAGACATGGTGGTATGTTCAGAATGACTAATATGATTTCTATAGTATGAAGAAGTAAATAATTCATGTTGAACTTTAACTTATCAACTGTGCACGAACAACTGTACTTGTATTGGATTTTGGCATTAGTGTAGTTACTCACAAATTAAAGTTCAATTCAAAAGTGTGTCACTATAAACGTCTGTTTAGTGTATGATGTTTGTACATTTGCAGTATTGATGGAGCACTTGAAGATGGATCATTTGGACGCTTGGTAAACGATGAGCACAAGGCACCAAATTGCAGAATGAAGTTGATCGAAGCTGAAGGGAAGCCACATCTCTGCCTTTTTGCACTGAAGGAAATTACGGCAGGAACTGAAATCACTTATGACTATGGGGGGAAAGATTGGCCTTGGCGTAAAGAGGTGGGTCAACTAGAGTTTTTTCCCCATATGAATTGGTGTCAAGGTTTAAAGCCTATATTTTGACATCTTGATAACAATGAAATAATCTCTCTCTTAAAAGCTGCTGTGTCAGTTTCACGATGCCACAGAGATTACACTTATATTTATCACTTGTTAGTGCCAACAATTATAACCAAAAACAGAAGTCACTTCTTGGTGGTATTCAATATGGTTTTCAGTCAATTCTTGTCAGGTTAATCTTGAACTTTCATGACTCTCCCAGGTGATGCCAACAACCTTATCTGTATGTGTTGTAGATTCCCCCTAATGTTACAAGCACTAGTGCTCAAGAGTCTATTAAAGACTGTTTCCCAGAACAAACCATGCCATCCACAGTCTCTACTGAAGGTCAGGGACTATTTGACTTAATGTTTTATATTAGTTTTGGTGGGCATATAAACGTATTGTGTCTATAAAGGATGTGAAACAGTGATGGTGTGGTTGCTTCTCATCCCTGGCCTTCCTCATATTCTTTCCTGTATTCTACAGAGACCAGAGTGAGACCAGAAGTCCAGTCCTGCAATGTCACATCAGGCAGTTCTGCTTGTGAGGTTAGGTTGAATATGGCTGTCTTTTAAAGCAATAAGTACCATTGTTTTACTTTAGTCACTTCAACTGTACAATAATACAATTGTGTAGGTGATGTCCAAGTTCACATGTGCATTTTTCTGTTGAACTTGTATAGACACAGCTCAGTGGTGCAAGCAACCCTTCTAGCCAGCACGCCGTTGCAGAGCTTGGTGGCCACACCCATGACTTGAAACCTGATGTTTCCTCTACAGACTTAATCAGAGGTGAGTCCCTGCTGGAATAAGCAATGCCTGGTAAATACTGGGGTCTTGCAAAGCACTGTGCCTTCATGTCCTGTGTTTTCTTCAACAGACACAGAGTTGGGAGCAGAGTGGCAGTCATTCAATCCCACACCAGACAGCCCTGAGCATGAGGTTAGTTTGAATTCAGCTGTTTATTATGGGATGGATGAATGTTTATAAATGTAGTTTCGTAAGGGACATATTTATCAATTAATTACAATTATGCTGCAGATACAGTCTGAAAATCTTTGTTGCTTGTTGAAAATCGTATCATTTTTTTTCATCTTTTGCTTTACTTAAATAAATAGTCCATTGTAAATAAACCTATTTCCTTGCAGTTAGAGGTTATGTAGTGCTGTGGATAGGAAGAAGAGAATAATCAGTTTCCTTGCCCCTATTAGTTAGTTACCCGCTGCTTCACTAGTGGTCTGAAATAGTAGAAAATTCACATTCTTCTTCCAACCTAAAGCTCTCGCTGTCTTCAAACAACAGAGCTATAAGTTGATTTACCTTGAACCTGGAGTTTAACTTTTAGTGTTAAGCAAAACATTTGATTGGTAGAGATCCCTGTTACCATTTTTTTCTTTCTTTCTTTTTTATTATACAGATAATAGAAGTTAAGCAGGGTAAATCTAAATTTGGATTTGTACACAGGTTCAGAAACTAGATGTCTTGTGTTTTTTAAATGCCAGATGAAGGTTTACTTCATTATCTAGAGGAATTGTCTTCTTTGCCATCATCAAAAAGTTTCAAGTATATCATCCTCTTTTGAGTGTGTAATGAGTGACACCCCAACAGTTAGCCAAGCTAAACATAAGTTGTTTGCTATTATATCAGAAGAATCTCAACCCCCCCCCACACACAAACAAAATTATCCTGATGGTTTTGTAGAAAAGTAAAACAGCCAAATGTTTTTTTCATTTATGATATAATTTGTGTATGTAAAGGTGTTTTATTTATTTTGTGTTCTGATTTCTTTTCTTTTTTTTTTTCACAGTGTAAAATTCATAAGCTTGTTTTAAAATTGGTGAGCTTTGAAAAATGCCATTCACCTTTAACATCTGTCAGATGGCACGGTCTAAGATGCAAACGTAAGTGTGTTATTCATCTTCTCTTAATTAATGCATTTCTCAGTAAACCACAAGTAGTTTAATTTCATGCCATGAGTTAGTTCCAGACATAGACCTATAAAGCATAAAAACATGAATGAATGTTTTATCCCTTCAAACTGTCCAGTGGAAAACACTGGAGTGGCACATACTATACACCAGGCAAGTGTGTTTGCATGCTGAGGCAAATGGCAGAGAACAGAGAGCATACTGCAAACTAGTCGCCTTTTGGCAAAATGTACCGTTTTGTAATCAAAATAGGCCATTTATGTGAAGCGAAAGAGTTTTTTTATTTGGGGGTGGGGTCAGCGAGAAGCCGCATCGCAAATCTATCATGCATGGTTTTTCCAATCCCTGGAGACATTCACCTTTGGATGTTGAACAAGTTCTTAATTCCTTTGATATTATTTATATTTATTATTTATATTATTAGGCTATCTATATTGTCCTATTGCTCTTTGTCCTATTCTCTTCAAATCTCTTGTTAGGATGATTCCATATATCATATTTGTAAGTTTAAATCTGTCTGTAAATCCCATCAGAATACACCATTTGAACAGTACTTTTTCAAAAAATTCTGCTTTTCATTCTGAACTCACTTTATGCTTCAGTTTTCAGTTCACATTATACTTATGGTTTAGCTGCGTTAGTGAATTTAATGTGTGAGGTGTCGGATCACTACATACTTTTGTTTTACTTTGAATGGGCAATGTAAATGCTCTGCCACTCCAGTGGATTCTACCTTAAGGGTCAAAACTTGTACTTTTTGTCTAAAAATCTTTTTTGCCATCACTCAAACTGTGCATTTGTACTGAACAGTTCATTTTGTTAGCATTTCTTGATTTTGTATGTTTCATAAGTGTGAAGCTGTTTGCATTTAATAAGAAAGTGAGTATTTAATTGGTCAGCATGAGAAACTGATCAATTGTTGTCTAATGCTGTGGTTTGCTTAATTTTGTCTGTGAAGAATGCTGTGGTGTGTGGCATAAAATCTGCCTCCAGAAATCCTCAGAAGACTGGGATATATCAGATGTAAGTGTACATTGAAGTATAATATGCTTAATATCAATTTGATGGCTTTTAGCAGTTTAACATGTCATTTTATTGTGTATTTCTGTTAATTAAAGTATGCTGTATTTAATTAATTAATTAATTTGATGTACTTTACAGGATGATGTCTCATCTGATGATGAGTACATCCCAGATTCTGTATCGGATTCAGAAAGCTCAGGGACGGATTTGAGTGTCGAGTTGCCTGTACCATCCAAAAAGTCCAATACCACTAATATGCCTGATTTAGGTGTTAGTTTTGCTGAACAAGAACACCTCATCATGTGTCGTGCCCTCATGGAAGAGGACCAAGACGGGATTGATTCCATCAGGAGGTTTCAGACACTTCATGAAACAAAGTGGTCTGAATTGGTTTCCCATTCTGCCTTATCAAACCTGAGTGAGGCAAAATACAACAAGAGCACCAGGCTTCCACTGGCCAAAGATGTTCAGAAGCTACAGTTATATCTTGGTCAGCAAGTGCAATTGACTAAGGAGAAACTAGTCGACAACCCAACAGCAGGCACTTATGCAGCACTAGCAAAAGTGACCCTCTGTCAAGTCATTTTGTTTAATAGGAGAAGGGAAGGTGAAGTGGCACGGATGACTGTAAAAAATTTTGAAGATTGTGACATGTCCCAACTGAACGATGACATAAGCACTGGGCTTACAGAAGTTGAGAAGAGACCTTGCCAACAATTCGCCAGAGTGGAGCTGAAGGGGAAAAAAGGACGTAAGGTTGCTGTGATCCTGACTCCTGATATGACTGCTAACCTGTCACTCCTCATTAGTAAGAGGAAAGAGTGTGGAGTAACTGAAAACAACAATTACCTCTTCGCTATTCCTTGTAGTGATGGTCACTACAGAGGGCAGTTTGGCCAATTTGCAAATGCTTGTGGAGCCGAAGATCCTCAAAACCTCAGATCAACTAATCTTCGCAAACAGATCGCCACAATAAGCCAAGTCATGAACTTGAAAGACCAGCTGGCCGATTTTCTCGGCCATAACATTAGGGTGCATAGGGAGTACTATCGACTGCCCCAATCAACAATTCAGCTGGCTAAGATCTCAAAGCTGCTTATGGCTATGGAAAAGGGAAGTGTAAAGGATATTCAAGGAAAATCTCTTGACGAAATTGGTGGTATGCATCATTTACATGTTGTTAAAGCTACTTGCTGTATACATGTATGGTTGGCATAATATCCTTTGATAACATTTTTACAATGTCATTTAATAGATGACATAGATGATATGGATACCGGTCACAGCAATTCCTAATGTTTCCACATTGCAAGGTACTGTTTAATTTGGGTCCTAAGGCTACTGAAATTCTTGTATTCCAATAGGCTTTTGTATACATTTAGATAACAGCCTACTTTTATTTCAAACATGTATGAACTTTTTATTGCCTACCCTCCTCGCTGTGTAGTTGAAACCATTGTTCTTTTTTTTGTCGTCTTGATTTGTTTTTAGACAATGAAGAAATGTTGGCTTCTGGTACTTTTGGATCACCTCACCTCTCCGAGACCACAGCTCAAGGTATAATCCCAGTTATGGACCCAAAGTTGGCCCAACATATCTCATGTAATGAACTGGGATCTGTGGGTTCAATAGAGTATATAAAAATGTTTTACTCAGGAATTTTCCAGTCATACAATGGTTAGAAACTTTGTTAGAAGCTGAACTCTTTGTCATCTTTCTTCATTGTGACTAGGGATTGAACGGTATGAAAATTTCATGTCATAATTATAGTGATCCAAATTATCACGATTATCAATATTATCACGGTTTTGTTCAAATGAGATAAGTGTTCAAAAAGATGCACACACGGAAAAACTTTTATATTTCAAAATTAACAAACAACAAAAAAAACTGCACTTTTTAAAGCAAGATTATATTCTGTGGCATTTCGTTCCTTATAATGGGCATCGTCAATAGCAACACATTATAATGGCGCACATTCACATATCACAACAGATGAGCTCTCTCGTCTCATTAATGCAGCTTGCATCTTGCGTCTCTGTTTTTGATTGTATTGAGAATGAAATCAGACATTACTCTTAAAGGGATAGATCCAAAAATGTAAATGTGATGTTTATCTGCTTACCCCCAGGGCATCCAAGATTTAGGTGACTTTGTTTCTTCAGTCAAACACAAATTAAGATTTTTAACTCCGACCGCTGCGGTCTGCAAGTCGTATAATGCATGTTAATGGTAACATTCATCTATGAGAGTAAAAAAAAAAAAAAAAACATGCACAGAAAAATTTGTATTAAACCCTGTGGCTCGTGACGACACATTAATGTCTTAATACACCACTATGTCCAACAGCCTTGAGCCTGCGATCACTTCAGCGATCACTACATGATATGTTGCGTAAACTACTCCAGATCATGTACCGACCTCACTTACCAGAAGTGATCACACACTAAAGGTTGTTGGACATAGTTGTGTATCAGAGGTAAAAAATTATATAAATTCTGTACCAATCTTTTGGTGTCTTAAGACACCAATGTGTCGTCATAAGCCGCATGGTGCATGTGCATGTTTTTTTTTTTACTCTTATAGATTTTGTTCCCATTCACATGCATTATACGACTGGCAGACTGCAGCAGCTGGAGTTAAAAATCTTCATTTGTGTTCCACTGAAGAAACATACACACCTACATCTCAGATGACCTGGGGGTAAGCAGATGAACATCACATTCTCATTTTTGGTTGAACTATCCCTTTAATACTACTATAATTATTACTATTACTTCTTGTAATTATTGTCTGGATGATTGTTTTGTACGCTGTACAAAATGGATTATAAACAGGTAAGATTTAAAAGATTAATCTCATTTCAGTATGTCCTCGTGATTTAGGTGGTAAAGAATATCTGTAATAAGTGTATGATGAACATACATTATTATACCCTGAATGTCATCTTTAATGTCTGAACTTGTTCGTTTGTCTTTGGCTCAAAGCTTTGTTACGAACTTTTCTTCATGGAAGCTTCATGTTATTTTTTCCCAGACGTAGTTTTAGTATTGAGGTCAAAGTCCCACTTGCCTTATGCTCACAGATTGTCACTTCCTTCTGCCATTTCTACTCATTCAAAAAACACAGTTGCGCGTTGGGCCTGAACCAGACTGATGCTGGCTGGATAGGATTTACTGCAAATTTTCAAAATCATGATAATCAAAGATGGTTTTAATATTAATGTTTTAGACGATATTACTAACCTTCAGTACATTTTACCGTGGTTTATCGTGAAACCGGTAATCGTTCCATCCCTAATTGTGACGCATGCTTTGTGGATACTATTTTGATGTGTTCAGAGAAGTTTTCATTGTCATTTTATAACAGCAGGGAAGACTTGGCCTGTGTAAAATCTACATAATTTCCTAGTAAAATTATCACTAAAGGTATTGTTGCACATATTCACGCTCTCCTGACTTTATCTGGTTCAACAACTTTGCCATGAGTGTAGTTATTATAATAGAATTGGCTGTCTGTAGTTTTACATGTATCCCCTCCATGTTCATGGTGTTTGATTTGGAGGCCATACATTTATACTGTGCAATATATTTTTCAGATGAGCAGGGGAACGCTGGTTCACCTCATCTCCCTGACTCCGTTACTCTAGGTATTATGTAAATGTCAGTCCTCCCCTTTCCAAGATGGCGGCATGTCTTTCTGCTCTGCTCTTTGTCTGCTCTCTGACTGTCCATTTTTAACTTTTTTATAGGTTTTTAGGACACCTTTCACTGAAATAATCCAGACAGTGACTTCATTTAATCTTAACTAAGTTTTTGTTATTACGGATATTCTACCCTATTATTTTTTGTGACTATCTTCATGCTACAGCCCAGGGATCTGCTGCTGTGTGGCTTGTCTTCAGCCTAGATCTGTGACAGGTTCTTGAAACAGGATTTACAGCAAGATAACTAGCTGTTTTGTGGTTCGCTTCCAGCACATACTAAAACCTATGCCATCTGGCTACAGCTATTCTGAGAGGTTTTCGGCCTACTCCACCTGGTCTGAGGCCTACCTGCTTGTGTTCAAGAGGATTTCGGCCTACTCCACCTGGTCTGAGGCCTACCTGCTTGTGTTCAAGAGGATTTCGGCCTACTCCACCTGGTCTGAGGCCTACCTGCTTGTGTTCAAGAGGATTTCGGCCTACTCCACCTGGTCTGAGGCCTACCTGCTTGTGTTCAAGAGGATTTCGGCCTACTCCACCTGGTCTGAGGCCTACCTGCTTGTGTTCAAGAGGATTGCGGCCTACTCCACCTGGTCTGAGGCCTACATGGACCTGCTGCAGTGTGGCTTGCCTTCAGCCTAGACCTGTGGCAGGGTTTTCAATTCAGGATTTACATCAAGATACATCAAGGCTTTTTTCCAGCACACATTGAAGCCTGTGTTACACTACTAAAGTTCCTGAATCATGTTTTTCTTTATAAAAAATCTACTGGTTCTCTGGATTTTGTCATTCACCTTTTTGCTGCATGTACAGTATCAGGACCCCAGGCCTGCTGGTAAACACACTCTAGGGTCTGCCACAGCATTTCATTGTCGGGAACATTAGACTTCATTCTTCAATCGAGAGATGTCCCATCCTATTGGATTACTAAATCTGTTGGACTTTCTGTCACCCAGGTATTTCGAACCCTTCCATATTTTTCAACTATGCTATTGCAGGAACTGTTTGACTCTAATTTGTTACTGGCTTTGCCCTTTGTAAAAGACAGACAATGGATTTGTTCTGGTGTTGCTCTTAGACGCATGTTAATTATTCTCATGTTATTTATCTCTGGCAATGTTCATCCAAATCCTGGGCCAGCTAACTCAGTTACTGCCCAGCTGTCATTTGGTGAATTTTGTGACCGTAAATCATTGGGGTTTTTACATGTAAATATCTGCAGTCTGTTGAATTCTAAGCATTTTGACACTTTAAAAACATTGGTGCACACAGCTAATCCTGATGTTCTTGCTATCTCTGGATCCTGGCTTAAAAAAGGGAACACTGATCTTGACATCTTTATACCAGGCTATAATGTGTTTCGTCAGGACAGAGCTACCAGGGGTGGTGGTGTAGCTATGTATGTTAAAGATCATCTGCAATGCACTGTTGCTCTTTCTAAGTCAGTTCCTAAACAACTTGAACTACTGGTACTAAAGCTTAGGCTGTCAACTACTTTCTCTATCTCTGTTGCTGTTTGCTATAGAGCACCTTCAGCTCCAGTTTCTGCACTCACAGCTTTTAGTCAACTCCTAGCTCCATACATATCCTCTGAGTTTGTCCTTATGGGTGATCTGAACTGGGATATGATCAATCCCCCAGATACAGTTTTGCAACAGTTTGATGCTCTAAACCTTACTCAGATGATATCTGAGCCCACCAGACCTAATCCTAAATCTTCCTCATCATCCACTCTGATTGACCTCCTTTTGACTAACAATCCATCTAATTATCAAGCCGGAGTTTTCAGTCAAATAAGTGATCATTGCACTATTGCATGTATACGCTCTGGCCTTTCATTCAAAAGGCCCCCAGTAATTGTAACCAAGCGCTCTTTGAAAAAACTGGACATGCAAGCTTTTCTCCAAGATGTTGCAGCTGTGTCCTGGGACAGAATTAATTCCTTCCCCTCTTGGAAGAGGCATGGTCTTTTTAAAAACACTTTCAGTCTGATTATGAATAAGCATGCCCCTCTGAAAAAAATTAGAATAAAAAAATCAATATAGTCCCTGGTTTTCCAATGACCTGAGATTACCAAAGATTATTCATCATAAAAATGCCCTCTGGAGAAAGGCCCGCTCTACTCAATCTCCAGTTGACTGGCTGGCCTTCCGTCAATGCAGAAATAAAGCAACACAGGCTATCAGAAATGCCAAAATCTCGCATTTTAAAGAGAAACTCACCACATGTGGCACTGATGCTAGGGCCTTCTGGAAAACAGTCAAGGTAATGGAAAATAAAGTTATTTCCCCTCATTTACCAGTTTCCATGTTATTTAATGACATTATTATTACTGAGAAGTCTCGGATGGCCTCACTTCTAAACCATCACTTTATTAATGCAACCCATACAGTTTCAATGTCAAACCCTAATCCAGTCTCAATGGACACTTCAGTTACAATCTCAGCAGATGCCCAACTTTCTCCATCAAGCAACAGTGGCTTCTCCTTTATGCCTCTTTCCACCTCTGAAGTCCAGGATGAACTCACCAAGCTGAATACAAACAAATCTGCTGGCCTTTGTAGTGTCAAAACTGACCCCTCAGTCTTTGGCACTATTTGTGTGGAATAAGTTGTGAACGCACACCAGATTTCCATGCCATAGAGTCTTTATTGTTTCACAGCCAACACAATAATGACCCGAGTAGATGATGCCCAAGATCTACTAATGTTTGAACAGTAGACATAAGCTTTTATACAGTTTTGATATCAGAAAGGTAATAACTCTTTCTGATATCATTGTGCAAGGCTCTGGGACTGATGTCATTTTGTCT
Organism: Perccottus glenii; assembly: GCA_024416835.2. Taxonomy (NCBI): domain Eukaryota; kingdom Metazoa; phylum Chordata; class Actinopteri; order Gobiiformes; family Odontobutidae; genus Perccottus; species Perccottus glenii. Next base: position 1,160,076 of record CM044554.2, read on the forward strand.
GGCCTTGAGCTACTCCTAGTCTGGCTCTGTCACTTTTGCTGACAGACACCTGCGTCTTTATCTGGCCTTTCCTGTGTGTGTGTCTGACATTAGGTTTTATCTTTTATATTAAATGTTTAAATGAATAACTAACTGGGTCTACATAGTTTAAAACACATAACATATAAAAATTACACCACACCTTGATGGTCTTGATCCCATGTTCTTAAAATCAGCATCCCGCATTATTGCCGCTCCCGTCACTAGACTATTTAACTTGTCTCTACAGCTCTCTGAGTTCCCTACTGATTGGAAATCAGCCATAATTTTTCCCCTCTTCAAAGGGGGTTCTGAATCTGACCCGAATTGTTATCGCCCAATTTCCATCCTACCATGCCTTGCCAAAGTTCTGGAGAAACTCGTCCAAAAACAGTTAAATGATTTCCTGGACAAAAATCATATATTATCTGACATGCAATCTGGTTTTCGGATGGGGCATGGGTGCATAACAGCCACCACAAAAGTCCTTGATGATGTAATTACAGCACTAGACAGCAAACAGGTCTGTGTTGCCACCTTTATAGACCTCGCCAAGGCCTTTGACTCTGTCGACCATAGGATCCTCTTACATAAGCTTTCCAGTATTGGTCTGTCCTCCTCTAGCTGTGATTGGTTTGCCAATTATCTCACCAACCGTGTCCAGCAATTGAAGGTTGAAAACACTATGTCAGACCCACTTATTATCTCTAAAGGTGTGCCTCAAGGTTCCATCCTGGGCCCAATCCTTTTTTCTATCTACATCAATGATATAGCCAGAGCTGCTGGCACCTCCCGGATTCATCTTTATGCAGATGATACCATTTTGTACTCAGTTGGTTCCTCTCCCAATTCTGCTTCCAGTCTTAAACTTAGCTTCACCTCTATAGAGCAGTTCTTTGACAATCTCCACCTCCGTATTAACACCAGTAAGACAAAATGTATCCTTTTTAGCCGAAAACCGGTTACTGAGACTCCACCTACAATCACCTGCATGAATGGTATGGCTCTGGAGTATGTCAAAAAATATAAATATCTAGGTATCTGGTTGGATTCATCCCTGTCATTCATTACACACATCAATAACCTTCAAACAAAAGTCAAAGCTAGACTAGCCTTTCTCTTCCGCAATAAAGCTTCTTTTACTCATGCTACCAAATGCACCCTCGTTAAGATGACAGTACTGCCAATTCTGGACTATGGCGATATTATCTACAGAATGGCACCAAACACAGCCCTAAAAAAACTTGACACAATCTATCATTCAGCCATCCGTTTTGCCACTAATGCACCCTTTCACACTCATCACTGTGACCTTTATAAACTGGTGGGCTGGCCCTCCTTTATACCAGCTACATCATTGGTTTCTCTTCATATACAAGACAATCCTGGGCAAGACACCTCTCTATTTGTCATCTCTTCTTCATGCCGTTCATAACACCTATCACACAAGATCAAGTTATTTAATTAAATTTAGTACCCCCCCTACTTCTACTACCTTTGGACGTAATGCCTTCAGCTTTGCAGCAGTACATGACTGGAACACACTACAAAATACCCTGAAACTTACATCTCTGATCCCAATCTCCACCTTTAAGCAAAACCTCCAAAATTACATAGTTGACTCTTGTTCGTGTTGACAATCATGAACCATATTTGTACACACATATTTAAGCACTTTATTCTTTTTCTCTTTTCTTTGTTGTCTACCTTTTTTAATTCAATTGTTTGTTCTGTGTGTCATGTGTTTTACAATGTATAGTTGTACAATATATTCCTATTTATTCTTGTAGCCTCTTGGCCAGGTCATGTTTGTAAATGAGAAGTGGTTCTCAAACAGTTTACCTGGATAAATAAAGGTATAATAAATGTGGTGCCATGTCCATCACTAGGCACACTTGATATTATGCAGTCAACACTTACATTATGTATTACTTATGGTTAGACATATAAAGCATAAAGAAGCTGGATGTATTTTGTTTTTAACAAGCAGTGTAATGAAATGACATGTAATGAAAACAATCAAACTTTTAACTATTTTTTTTAAAGTAAATTCATTCTCATTCTCATTTTGTCTACACAAGTTCCAGCTTTTGAACAGTAACATCCCTACCTGCAAGTACATCTTGCAGGATCTTTTATCTTTTTTATCTTCTAATCTTTTTTTAATTGTTCAGGTTTCCGTGTTTCATCTCGGCGGTGTGTGAAGAGACCATGGTCTGAGGAGGAGATACAAGCTGTGATGAAACACATGAGGCCTTTTATTAAAAATGGTGTCACTGTCACCAGTGAGCAGTGCCTGAAGTGCAAAGAAAAGGAACAACCCATCTTAGAGACGAGATCCATTCAAAACATTAGAGATTTTGTACGCAACAGAGGCGTGGCCTTTAAAAGGCATTCAAATGCTAAACACTAAATGCCCTTTTGGACAGCCTGAGCCTTTACCTTTCTAGGCATGTTTTAATAGTTGGCGTCCTGTGTTCAGAAATGGTTTAGGTCACTTCATTTATTTTGCTCACAGGCCATTTGTTTTGCTATGTGGTTAGCCTGGGCCTTTTAACATTTATTTTCCTTATTTTTTACAATGATGTCCTTTTGTTAAGGAATTGATTGTTGAGGTGACCAAAATCAAATATAATTCAGTGATCAAACAAATGTTGTGTTGTGTGATTATAATGACAAACCTAGATTATCAAATGTTTTTGCTTAAATGCATATGAGTTAAGTTTAGTTCAAACATAATGAAATCAACTAATGAGCTAAATATACTTGGAGGGGAAGGGGAGTGGATGAGTGCATTTTCTTTAAAACTTTGACAATGTCAATCAAGACATTAAGTATGGAGGCCTTCAAGTTACTTAATATGCTAATTGAGGCTTCATTCTCCTTTATATGTTGCTGTTATTATGTGCTTCCTATTAAAATTGCTAGTAAGGCTGATGAACTGATAGAAATCCTTTTTAAATAGATTTTAACATGCCCTCACTTTCAGTAATTTGTGACTATCCCAAAGTAGATAAATATTTTTTTCAAGAGTGGGTTGGAATGGAGCAAGTGTAGATAGTTATCTTTTATGCATGTTGTTGATGTTAAAAGTCCAGGTCACTTCTAAAGGTAAATTTTATGGGCTATGGGCCAGCTAACTTTATTGTGTTTGATCAGAAAGTGAGAGAAGTGATTAAACTTGAACAGTTAAACAGTGTGGATGTGAAACAGGATTGGAGGTTGGCAGTTGGTTCAGGACATGGAAAAACTTCATTAATTCTAGAGAACAATGATATGTGCTGGTTCGTCCTAGTGGATGCAATAACTGTTTCTGATATGCTCCTAGTTGATTTAATGACTCTTGGCCCACCTGTAGGTAGACCCCATCAGATAAGAGCCGTGGTGTTTTCTGTACACTTGTGTAGCTTAACAGAATTTAATTGTAGGTGCTGATGTTTTCTAGAGGAAGAAGTGTAGAATGGAGTGATTGTCCTCCTTATGTACATTATCTGCAACGTATCCCGATGAGTTATTTACAACTTATGTGCCAAATTGTAATGCACAACAGAGGTCAAAAGAGAAAACAAAAATGACTTCCTAATATGTTCCATATTAATATGTGGTGTTCCAGCTGTGACACTGGTGAATGGAACCTTAATTTAAGTCGCACACTGGTGTGTGTGTATGCTGAACTGGCCTTACACACCATGTGTCCTCTCAAACCAGGTTATACTTGGTGTGTGTGTATGCTGAACTGGCCTTACACACCATGTGTCCTCTCAAACCAGGTTATACTTGGTGTGTGTGTATGCTGAACTGGCCTTACACACCATGTGTCCTCTCAAACCAGGTTATATTTGGTGTGTGTGTGTATGGTGAACTGGCCTTACACACCATGTGTCCCCTCAAACCAGGTTATTTTTGGTGTGTGTGTATGCTGAACTGGCCTTACACACCATGTGTCCCCTCAAACCAGGTTATTTTTGGTGTGTGTGTATGCTGAACTGGCCTTACACACCATGTGTCCTCTTAAAGCAGGGTATACTTGGTGTGTGTGTATGGTGAACTGGCCTTACACACCATGTGTCCTCTTAAACCAGATTATATTTGGTGTGTGTGTATGCTGAACTGGCCTTACACACCATGTGTCCTCTCAAACCAGGTTATATTTGGTGTGTGTGTATGCTGAACTGGCCTTACACACCATGTGTCCTCTCAAACCAGGTTATATTTGGTGTGTGTGTATGCTGAACTGGCCTTACACACCATGTGTCGTCTCAAAGCAGATTATATTTGGTGTGTGTGTATGCTGAACTGGCCTTACACACCATGTGTCGTCTCAAAGCAGGTTATACTTGGTGTGTGTGTATGCTGAACTGGCCTTACACACCATGTGTCCTCTCAAAGCAGGGTATACTTGGTGTGTGTGTATGGTGAACTGGCCTTACACACCATGTGTCCTCTTAAAGCAGGGTATATTTGGTGTGTGTGTATGGTGAACTGGCCTTACACACCATGTGTCCTCTCAAACCAGGTTATATTTGGTGTGTGTGTATGCTGAACTGGCCTTACACACCATGTGTCCTCTCAAACCAGGTTATACTTGGTGTGTGTGTATGATGACATCACTGTCCTTGTACACCACACTGTCCTTATAGACTCTGTTACAGAAAAGTCTTTACAAACCACCAGAAAGTCTGAAAAAAAGCCTGTTTTATATCTCAGTTGTGCTAAGAAAATCGTTTAATTTTAAGTCGTGTATAGGTTCGCTGATTTTTTTCATGATTTTTGATATGTTTTTTGAAGCTCTAGCACCACTGGAACCCAGTGTCCCCACAGCCCTGTGCCCAGTCTGATTTGCGCAAAATTTCAAAAATTGTCCCTATAGCCCGAGAAACGGGTATGTGTGTGTGTGTGAGTGTGAGAGTGTGTGTGTGAGTGTGTGAGAGTGTGATTGTGTGAGTGTGTGATTGTGTGAGTGTGTGAGTGTGTGATTGTGTGAGAGTGTGTGTGTCTGTGTGTGTGTGAGTGTGTGTGTCTGTGTGTGTGTGAGTGTGTGTCTGTCAGATCCACTCCGTGTCTCTCAGGGATCCGCTCCACTTTCCTTCTCTCTCCTTCATCTCATCACTGCCACCTGTCCCAAGCACCTGTAACCTATTACCATCAGTGAGGTATTTAAACCTCTCCTGTCCACCTCTTCCCTGCCAGATCGTTCAGCATACTTTGTGTGAATGTTTCCAGCGTTTGTTCCAGCTCTTGTCTCAGCCCTCTCTCCAGCCTTTGCTCCAGGTCTCAGGTTTGGACTTCAACTCTCAGCCCAGCTTCCCAGCTTGGTCCCAGTCACCGGCTCGGCTCCAGGCTTCGGCGCAGCTCCACGGCTCACTCCAACTCTCAGCCCAGCTCTCCAGCTTGATCCCCGTCACCGGCTCGGTTCCAATCCTCATTGCCACTCTACAGCTCCACTCCAGATCTGGGTCCAGCTCCTCGGCTTGGTTCCAGTTCAGGACTTCACTTCAGCCATCAGCGAAGTTATTCAGCACGGTCTACAGCTTCAGATCCCATATCCAGCTTCCTATCACAATCTGTACTTTAATAAAGTATCACTTACCTTCACTGTCTTGTGCGCATTTGAGTCCTCAGTCCCGCATTACTGTGTGTGTGAGTGTGTGTGAGAGAGTGTGAGTGTGTGTGAGAGAGTGTGTGTTTGTGTTTGTGTGAGTGTGTGTGAGTGTGTGTGTGTGTCTGTGAGTATGAGTGTGTGTGAGTGTGTGAGAGAGTATGAGTGTGTGTGTGTTTGTGTGAGTGTGAGAGAGTATGAGTGTGTTTGTGTGAGTGTGTGTGTGTCTGTGAGTGTGTGTGAGTGTGTGAGAGAGTATGAGTGTGTGTGTGTTTGTGTGAGTGTGTGTGAGAGAGTATGAGTGTGTGTTTGTGTGTATGTGTGTGTGAGAGAGTATGAGTGTGTGTGTGTGCGTGTTTGTGTGTATGTGTGTGTGAGAGAGTATGAGTGTGTGTCTTTGTGTGAGTGTGTGTGTGTGTGAGTGTGTGAGAGTATGAGTGTGTGTGTGTGTGTGTGTGTGAGAGAGTATGAGTGTGTGTGTGTGTTTGAGAGAGTATGAGTGTGTGTGAGTGTGAGTGTGTGTGTTTGTGTGAGTGTGTGTGTGTGAGTATGCGTGTGTGTGTGTGTGAGAGTGTGTGTGTGTGTGTGTGAGTGTGAGTGTGTGAGTGTATCTGTGTGAGAGTGTGAGTGTGTGTTCATTTGTGTGTTTGTGTGTGTCTTTGTTCATGTGTGTGTGTTCATGGGTGTTTGTGCGTGTGTGTGTTTATGTGTGTTCATGTGTGTGTGTGTGTGTGTGTGTGTTCATGTGTGTTTGTGTGTGTGTTCATGTGTGTGTGTGTATGTGTGTTCATGTGTGTGTGTGTGTGTGTGTTCATGTGTGTTTGTGCGTGTGTGTGTGTTCATGTGTGTTTGTGTGTGTGTTCATGTGTGTGTGTGTGTGTGTTCATGTGTGTGTGTGTGTGTTCATGTGTGTGTGTTCATGTGTGTGTGTGTTCATGTGTGTGTGTGTGTGTTCATGTGTGTGTGTGTTCATGTGTGTGTGTGTGTGTGTTCATGTGTGTGTGTTCATGTGTGTTTGTGCGTGTGTGTATGTGTGTTCATGTGTGTGTGTATGTGTGTTCATGTGTGTGTGTTCATGTGTGTGTGTGTGTTCATGTGTGTTTGTGCGTGCGTGTGTGTTCATGTGTGTGTGTATGTGTGTTCGTGTGTGTGTGTGTTCATGTGTGTGTGTGTTCATGTGTGTGTGTATGTGTGTTCATGTGTGTGTGTTCATGTGTGTGTGTATGTGTGTTCGTGTGTGTGTGTGTTCATGTGTGTTCATGTGTGTGTGTTCATGTGTGTGTGTATGTGTGTTCATGTGTGTGTGTATGTGTGTTCATGTGTGTGTGTGTTCATGTGTGTGTGTGTTCATGTGTGTGTGTATGTGTGTTCATGTGTATGTGTGTTCATGTGTGTGTGTGTTCATGTGTGTGTGTGTATGTGTGTTCATGTGTGTGTGTGTTCATGTGTGTGTATGTGTGTTCATGTGTGTGTGTTCATGTGTGTGTGTGTTCATGTATGTGTGTGTTCATGTATGTGTGTGTGTTCATGTATGTGTGTGTTCATGTGTGTATGTGTGTTCATGTGTGTGTGTGTGTTCATGTGTGTGTGTTCATGTGTGTGTTTGTTCATGTGTGTGTGTTCATGTGTGTTTGTGCGTGTGTGTGTGTTTATGTGTGTTCATGTGTGTGTGTTCATGTGTGTGTGTTCATGTGTGTGTGTTCATGTGTGTGTGTTCATGTGTGTGTGTGTTCATGTATGTGTGTGTTCATGTGTGTGTGTGTGTGTGTTCATGTGTGTTTGTGCGTGTGTGTGTGTTCATGTGTGTGTGTTCATGTATGTGTGTGTTCATGTGTGTGTGTTCATGTGTGTTTGTGCGTGTGTGTGTGTGTGTGTTCATGTGTGTGTGTTCATGTGTGTGTGTTCATGTGTGTGTGTTCATGTGTGTGTGTGTTCATGTGTGTGTGTTCATGTGTGTGTGTGTTCATGTGTGTGTGTGTTCATGTATGTGTGTGTTCATGTATGTGTGTGTTCATGTGTGTGTGTGTGTGTTCATGTGTGTGTGTGTTCATGTGTGTGTGTTCATGTATGTGTGTGTTCATGTGTGTGTGTTCATGTATGTGTGTGTTCATGTGTGTGTGTGTTCATGTGTGTGTATGTTCATGTGTGTGTGTGTTCATGTGTGTGTGTTCATGTGTGTGTTCATGTGTGTGTGTTCATGTGTGTGTGTTCATGTGTGTGTGTGTGTGTTCATGTGTGTGTGTTCATGTGTGTGTGTGTGTTCATGTATGTGTGTGTTCATGTGTGTGTGTGTGTGTTCATGTGTGTTCATGTGTGTTTGTGCGTGTGTGTGTGTGTTCATGTGTGTGTGTGTTCATGTATGTGTGTGTTCATGTGTGTGTGTTCATGTGTGTTTGTGCGTGTGTGTGTGTGTGTTCATGTGTGTGTGTGTTCATGTGTGTGTGTTCATGTGTGTGTTCATGTGTGTGTGTGTTCATGTGTGTATGTTCATGTGTGTGTGTTCATGTATGTGTGTGTTCATGTGTGTGTGTGTTCATGTGTGTGTGTGTTCATGTATGTGTGTGTTCATGTATGTGTGTGTTCATGTGTGTGTGTGTGTGTGTGTGTTCATGTGTGTGTGTGTTCATGTGTGTGTGTTCATGTGTGTGTGTGTTCATGTATGTGTGTGTTCATGTGTGTGTGTGTTCATGTATGTGTGTGTTCATGTGTGTGTGTGTTCATGTGTGTGTGTGTTCATGTGTGTGTTCATGTGTGTGTGTTCATGTGTGTGTGTGTTCATGTGTGTGTGTGTTCATGTGTGTGTGTTCATGTGTGTGTGTGTGTGTTCATGTGTGTGTGTTCATGTATGTGTGTGTTCATGTGTGTGTGTTCATGTGTGTGTGTGTTCATGTATGTGTGTGTGTGTTCATGTGTGTGTGTGTTCATGTGTGTGTGTTCATGTATGTGTGTGATCATGTGTGTGTGTGTGTTCATGTATGTGTGTGTTCATGTGTGTGTTCATGTATGTGTTCATGTGTGTGTGTGTTCATGTGTGTGTGTTCATGTGTGTGTGTTCATGTATGTGTGTGTTCATGTGTGTGTGTGTTCATGTGTGTGTGTGTTCATGTGTGTGTGTTCATGTGTGTGTGTTCATGTGTGTTTGTGCGTGTTTGTGCGTGTGTGTGTGTTCATGTATGTGTGTGATCATGTATGTGTGTGTTCATGTGTGTGTGTTCATGTATGTGTGTGTGTGTGTTCATGTGTGTGTTCATGTGTGTGTGTTCATGTATGTGTGTGTGTGTTCATGTGTGTGTGTGTGTTCATGTGTGTGTGTTCATGTATGTGTGTTCCCTGTCAAAAGCTACACTCGATGCTGCGTAGCATTACGCTATGGGGAACATTCTTTGTGTGACCGGTTGTGAAGCACGTGTGTGTCAAACACGCCAAGAATTGGCTTATAATACCTCTGTTGGTGACGCAGCTCATCAGTGGCAGCTGTGTGATTGCGCACCTGAACAGAGGGTATAATAACACGACGCGAGCGCCCTCAGGTTTCTTTGTCTTCAGATCGCATTGTGTGAAGTGTGAGCAAACCTTTCTCTGTGCCAGTACGAATATATATAAAATAATAAATACAAAAGTATCATGGCTGGGTTCAGAAAGAAATGTGTTCCTCCTTGCCAGAGGCACATTGCTGACGATGATCAGCATGAATTTTGTTTTGAGTGTTTGGGGAAGAACACGCAGCCCTCGGACTTTCTGGGGAGTGTGAGCACTGTGATCTTTTGCCTGCCAAGATCCTCGTGCCCGGCTCGCTTTCTTTGCAGAGGAGCGAGCCGCCTCCACTCGGTCGTGGGGTTCGCGTGTTGATCTGGCTGAGGCGCAGGGATCAGATAGTCTTATGCCCCTCGCGCCTCACCAGATGAGGCAGACACCGGCTCTGTGCTCGGGCGGGCGCACGGCGCTTCCCGTGAGCACGTCGATGAAGCCTCATCCCTGGCTTCTGGGCGCCGCAGCCTCGGAGCGCTCTTCCCGCTCTGACACGGCGTTTGAGGAGCTGCTCGAGGTGGTTACAAGAGCAGTGGCGAGGCTGAATATTGAGTGGCCTCAGGAGCAGGGCCCCTAAATACTCTAAACTGGATGACAGGTTTCTGTCAGGTGGCCAGGGGAGGGATCACAGCGGCGGTCTCTCCCTTCTTTGGGGACCTCCATGAGGAGCTGGCACGCTCATGGAATAAGCCCTATTCGTCCCGTGTTTTGTGCCTTCGACGTCGATTTATTCGACTATCGTGGCGCACAGGTGCGGGTTATGGGTCGATGCCCCAGGTGGAAGAGACGCTTGCGCTATCTCTCCCCGGGACATCGTCCTCCTAAGAAAACCTACACTCCCAACAAGCCATGCCGGTTCACGCCATCACTGGTGGGGAAGGCTTTCCAGGCGGCGGGTCAGGCTGGTGCAGCACTGCACACCATGGCGGTTTTGCAGGCATACCAGGCTGAGCTGCTCAAAGATTTGAGCACAGGGGTTCTGTGGACGAGGACGCGCTTTCTGAGCTACGCCGTGCCACAGGCCTCTCTCCGTGCAACTAAGCAGACGGCCCGCGCTATTGGCCGCTCCATGTCTGCTTTGGTTGCGACGGAAAGACATCTGTGGCTTAACCTCACGGGCATCAAAGAGAAGGACCGCGCTTCCTCCTGGATGCACCCATCTCGCCTTCCGGTCTTTTTGGCAGCGGTGGACTCCGTCGCCACTAAGTTCCGCGAGGCTAAACGCCACGAGGAGGCGTTTGTGAGGTTCCTTCCTCGCCGTGCTCAGCAGCCGGGACCGTCGGCCACCCTGTCCCGGCCAGGTCCAGCCCCTTCCAGAGAAAAGCGGGCTGCCCAGAAGGAGTGTGGCGAATCGTGCCCCCCCTCGTAAGGACTGGAGGGCGGATTCTCTCGCTGCTCAAAAGAGAACAGACCTGCGGAATGTTATCTCCGCCAGGAAGCAGAGGCCCTGAAATTGGCGCGCCCATGGCGGTGTTCTCCCACCGGGTGGGGCGCAACAAAATCCAAGAGAGTCTAAAGACTCCATGTCGACACCCTCAGGAGTCCGCTGTTTTTTCTCCGCCGCCACTGGCGTTCCGGGGAGCAGCAGTCTCCAGCGCAATTGTAAGTGTCCGGCCGTCTCCTGCCTTGGCTCAGGACGGCGGATGTCTTACATCCCCCCCAAGAACCGAGGTGACAAAACTACTGCCCCTTTCAGAGAAATTGGCAGCATGGATGCTCCTGCCAAATATCTCCCCGTGGGTAATAAGGACTGTGGCCAAAGGCTACAGACTCCAGTTTGCCAATCGTCCTCCGCGTTTCAACGGCGTGGTCTCCACTTCCGTGAAACCGGAACGAGCCCATGTATTGACACAGGAACTGCAGGTTCTGCTGGACAAAGGGGCCATAGAACGTGTTCCCCCACCAGACAGACAATCCGGGTTTTACAGCCGATATTTTCTAGTTCGAAAAGATGGGGGCTGCGCCCGATTTTAGACCTTCGCGGGGTTAAACCGCTACCTCAAAGGCATTAAAATTCAAAATGCTCACAATAAAATGATTGTGTCCCAGATCCGATTAGGCGACTGGTTTGTCACCATCGATCTAAAGGACGCGTATTTTCACATACAAATCCTGCCACAGCACAGAAAGTTCCTGAGGTTCGCCGAGCGGCGCATCAGCATCGGGTTCTTCCGCTCGCCTGGCCTTGTCACCGGACATATACAAAATGCATGGATGCAGCCTTGGCTCCTTTGCGACTCCAGGGCATCCGCATTTTGAATTACATAGACGACTGGCTGATATTAGCTCAGTCTCAGGAGCTAGTGCTTCGACATCGGACGTCGTCCTAGCTCATCTCGACTCTCTAGGCTTGAGACTCAACGCCGAGAAGAGCGTTCTCTCGGCCGCCCAAAGGACAACATATCTAGGGGTTGTTTGGGTCTCAACCGAGATGCAGGCACATCTGTCTCCTGCTGCGTGTCGGGTCCATTCTAACTACCCTGAAAGCTATCAGGCTAGGCCAGGAAGTGGCTGTGCACTTCATTCAAAGAATATTGGGTCTCATGGCATCTGCATCCACGGTAATTCCTTTGGGCCTTCTGCACATGAGACCGTTTCAGCTGTGGCTCAGAGCCAGGGGTTTCATCCAAGGGCCAACCCCTGAAGCAAATAAGGGTTACTGCGAGGGCTTACCCTATCTATGTGGTTCAGACCCCAGTTTCTCACTTTGGGTCCCACCCTAGGTCCATGTTGTCGCGCATGATGCTAACGACAGATGCATCCTCACGGGCTGGGGCGCGGTCTTAGATGGCCGTCCAGCCCAAGGGATATGGAGAGGCCATCTTCTCGCATGGCACATCAATTGCCTCGAGATGAAGGCTGTATTTCTGGCCCTGAAATACTTCCTCCAGCAGCTAAGGGGCTACCATGTCCTAGTACAAGTAGACAGCACAGCGGTGGTCTCTTACATAAATCGTCAGGGCGGACTGCGTCGTGCCGCTTGAACAAGCTAGCGCAGCAGGTGCTGCTTGGGCTCAGGACAAGTTCCTGTCCCTCAGGGCGATTTATATCCCGGGCGCATGAATGTGGGAGCAGATTTATTGTCCAGACAGGCTGTGACACATGGGGAGTGGAAACTCCACCCGAGGTAGTGAGCCAAATCTGGGAAAGATTTTACGAAGCAGAGGTGGACCTCTTTGCTTCACAGCAGACAGCACAATGTCCCCTCTACTTCTCTCTGACTCCTCCAGCTCCCTGGGTCTGGACGCAATGGCCCATGTGTGGCCCAGACTGCGCTTTATGCATTTCCCGGTGGCTCTGCTCCCGGGAGTCCTGGCGAAGGTCCACAATGCGGGTTGCGCCTCTTACTAGTAGCGCCCGTTGGCCAACCAGAGTGTGGTTCTCAGACCTAATATCTCTCTCGACGGCTCGCCATGGGCGATTCCGACCAGGAGGATCTCCTTTCTCAGGCACAGGGACAGTGTTTCATCCCCGGCCCGAGCTCTGGAACCTTTACGCCTGGCCCCTGAGGGGGACCACTTAAGAGATGTCGGGCTCCCAGCCCCTGTTGTAGAGACTATTCTGAGCGCTAGGTCTCCTCTACTAGGAGAGCCTATGCCTGCAGATGGCGTGTCTTTGATGCCTGGTGTGCTACACATCATGCAGACCCAGTCCACTGCCAGATTGTTTCAGTGCTGGAGTTTCTGCAGGACAAACTGTCCTCGGGCACTAATCCTAGCACACTCAGGGTTTCGTGGCCGCCATTTCGGCTTGCCACGCCCTGATTGACGGGGGTCTCGATAGGAGACATCCTCTAGTTGCCCGCTTCATTCGAGGTGCCAAGCGGTTGAGACCCCAAACTAGAGCTAGAGTTCCTTCCTGGGACCTAGCTATAGTGCTGGAGGGCTTAGTAAGCACTCCTTTTGAACCACTGGAGTCAGCCTGTTAAATTTCTGACTCTAAAAATGGTTCTTCTGGCGGCCATTACCACTCTCAAGAGGGTTGGAGATTTGCAGGCTCTGTCAGTTTGCCCTCCTGCCTAGACTTTGCTCCCGGGCTGGTCAAAGCCATTTTGCATCCTCACCCTAACTATCTTCCAAAAGTTCCATTCTCGACCTTAACCGGTCATTCTTGAAGCCTTCTGTCCTCCGCCATTTACAACACCGAGCAGGAGAGACTTCACTTACTGTGTCCAGTCGTGCCCTCCAGACTTATGTCCACCGCACTAGCCAGTGGCGTAAGTCCGAACAGCTGTTTATATGTTACGGGGCTGCAAGCTGGGGTTGCAGCTACCAGACAAACTATATCACGTTGGGTGAGGGATGCCATTGCCCTGGCCTATGACGTGCGCGGTCAAACTTCGCCCATAGGTGTGAGGGCTCATTCTACTAGAGGGGTTGCAGCTTCAACAGCTCTAGCAAAAGGTGCCCTCTGCAGCAAGTTTGTGATGCGGCAGGCTGGTCCTCTCCGCACACATTCATCAGATTCTATAGCTTGGATGTTCATGCTACTGTGGGCTCGCATGTCCTTGAGTCATCATCCCAAAATTGTGTTTGAGACCTCTTTTGTGTTTGTGCACACTTCACAACCCGAGGGGTCCAGACACTTACAGTGCGGCGGCGTTGGTATTCTCGTTCCCCATAGCGTAATGCTACGCAGCATCGAGTGTAGCTTTGACAGGGAACGCCTCGGGTTACTTGACTGTAACCCTGTTCCCTTAAAAGCGGAACGAGATGCTGCGCTGCAATGCCGCACTGGGCGTGTCCGGCGCTCTTCAGACAAAGTTGACCTGAGGACGCCCCGCGTCACGTGTATTATACCCTCTGTTCAGGTGCGCGCAATCACACAGCTGCCACTGATGAGCTGCGTCACCAACAGAGGTATTATAAGCCAATTCTTGGCGTGTTTGACACACGTGCTTCACAACCGGTCACACAAACGCAGCATCGTTCCGCTTTTTAAGGGAACAGGGTTACAGCCAAGTAACCCGAGGCGTTCATGTGTGTGTGTTCATGTGTGTTTGTGCGTGTGTGTGTGTGTTCATGTGTGTGTGTGTGTGTTCATGTGTGTGTGTTCATGTATGTGTGTGTTCATGTGTGTGTGTTCATGTATGTGTGTGTGTGTTCATGTGTGTTCATGTGTGTGTGTTCATGTATGTGTGTGATCATGTATGTGTGTGTTCATGTGTGTGTGTTCATGTATGTGTGTGTGTGTGTTCATGTGTGTGTGTTCATGTATGTGTGTGTGTGTTCATGTGTGTGTGTGTGTTCATGTGTGTGTGTTCATGTATGTGTGTTCATGTGTGTGTGTTCATGTGTGTGTGTGTGTTCATGTGTGTGTGTTCATGTGTGTGTGTTCATGTGTGTGTGTTCATGTATGTGTGTGTGTGTTCATGTGTGTGTTCATGTGTGTGTGTTCATGTATGTGTGTTCATGTGTGTGTGTTCATGTGTGTTTGTGCGTGTGTGTGTTCATGTGTGTGTGTTCATGTGTTTGTGCGTGTGTGTGTTCATGTGTGTGTTCATGTATGTGTGTTCATGTATGTGTGTGTGTTCATGTGTGTGTGTGTTCATGTGTGTGTGTTCATGTATGTGTGTGTGTGTTCATGTGTGTGTGTGTGTTCATGTGTGTGTGTTCATGTATGTGTGTGATCATGTATGTGTGTGTTCATGTGTGTGTGTTCATGTATGTGTGTGTGTGTTCATGTGTGTGTGTTCATGTGTGTGTGTGTTCATGTATGTGTGTGTGTGTTCATGTGTGTGTGTCTGCAAAAATCACTCTCACGCACCTTCTCTGGATCTGTTCCACATTGGTGGAATGATCTACTGCTGCTACAAGATCAGCAGATTCTGTAGCCATCTTTAAAAAACACCTGAAAACACATCTCTTCCGTCAACACCTGACTGACAAACACTGAGTCCTACTTCCTTTCTATCGATTCCTTTCTAAAAAAAAAAAAAAAAATTCTCTTACCCTTAGCATTGTATACTGCGCTGAGTTTAAACTGACTAGTTTTTTGTGCACTTATGCTTTTTGTACCTTGTGTTGTTAAAATTGCTTCCATTGTTATCCTCACTTGTAAGTCGCTTTGGATAAAAGCGTCTGCTAAATGACTAAATGTAAATGTAATGTAAATGTGTTCATGTGTGTGTGTTCATGTATGTGTGTTCATGTGTGTGTGTTCATGTGTGTTTGTGCGTGTGTGTGTGTGTTCATGTGTGTGTGTTCATGTGTGTTTGTGCGTGTGTGTGTTCATGTGTGTGTTCATGTATGTGTGTGTTCATGTATGTGTGTGTTCATGTGTGTGTGTTCATGTATGTGTGTGTGTGTTCATGTGTGTGTGTGTGTTCATGTGTGTGTGTGTGTTCATGTGTGTGTGTTCATGTATGTGTGTGTTCATGTGTGTGTGTGTTCATGTGTGTGTGTTCATGTGTACGTGTGTGTGTGTTCATGTGTGTTTGTCGTGTGTGTGTTCATGTGTGTTTGTATGTGTGTGTGTTCATGTGTGCGTGTGTGTGTTCATGTGTGTGTGTGTTCATGTGTGTGTGTTCATGTGTGCGTGTGTGTGTTCATGTGTGTGTGTTCATGTGTGTGTGTGTGTGTGTGTGTTCATGTGTGTGTGTGTGTGTGTGTTCATGTGTGTGTGTGTGTGTGTGTGTGTGTTTGTGCGTGTGTGTGTGTTCATGTATGTGTGTGTTCATGTGTGTGTGTTCATGTGTGTGTGTTCATGTGTGTGTGTTCATGTGTGCGTGTGTGTGTGTGTTCATATGTGTGTGTATGTGTGTGTGTTCATGTGTGTTTGTGCGTGTGTGTGTGTTCATGTATGTGTGTGTTCATGTGTGTGTGTGTTCATGTGTGTGTGTTCATGTGTGTGTGTTCGAGTGTGTGTGATGATGACAGTCTAAACATTATGGGCTGACTGCACTGTCAAGGCCATTACTTTTGACCTTCTCAATCCTGTGGCAGCTGTAACTGATGGCACTAACAGACTTAATGGTTGTAGAAGTCCACTCAACCAACAGTTCATAAATCAGGCTGCTGGGTTTGTGAAGAGGCCGGGACACTGCCACTGTGACTTTAATCAACTGGAACACAAAGAGGGTTCAGTGGGTGCACATAAGATTATATGTGTTCATAGTTCAAGAGTAATAAACCTAATGTTTCTGCTGTTATATATAAATATCCTAAGGAGATGTCGTATTAACATAGTTTAGACTTTATATTATATTTCAGTAATAACAAGGTAATATTGGGGTAGTATTTGATGAAAAACTGTTTTGCCTTTGCATAAAAAAATTACCTGTTCTGGGGCATAATATGGTTTTACAATGCAATGGTATTACAATCACTAACAATTTCCACCATATTGCTCCTGCAAATTATGAGATGCCCCAACAAGGATATGCAGGGCAGCTTTTGTAAATAAATATACCCTATTTTTGGCAACTAGTTCACACCCTTGAAAAAAGGTATCCCAAAAATTCAGTTGTTTAGACTAAGGAGAGTGTGAAACACTGGCACATTCTCAAAACTGATCCAGAACTGACAGAAGTTTTCAAAGATCCACCCCTCTTCACAGACAGAAGGAACCATCTGGTACACTCTACACACTATTGGCCCCTTTACTAAATCAAAATTATAGATGTGGAAGTTGCACTCAATGCCATAACACACCAAAATATTGTATTTCTGTCATCCATTAACTGGGAAAAGTGTAATTACCTGTGCATCCACACATGTGGTCTACATTAGAGACCTGCACGG
Source organism: Perccottus glenii (assembly GCA_024416835.2). Taxonomy (NCBI): domain Eukaryota; kingdom Metazoa; phylum Chordata; class Actinopteri; order Gobiiformes; family Odontobutidae; genus Perccottus; species Perccottus glenii. Next base: position 1,176,963 of record CM044554.2, read on the forward strand.
GACTGTCTTTTCAATCCCGGTCCCGTCTGCTCTCGAAGCCTCTCGTCACGGTTCCACTCGACTCCTGCCCAAAACCAATCTCAACTTTCCCGCCCGCTATCGTGTCCCGAGTAATACAAATTTTAAATAAAGCTACTACAAAACGATTATGTATACATGTTGCCCTTTTGTTGGACTTGCTTGTATCATAACACAATAGCGCTATCAGTTGACAGGACCAAGACTCTCCGATAGCGGTCTATTTTTAAACAATTAAAGCACAACGTATCATCACTCTGTTTCTGTGGGATTGAGCGAGTGTCCCTCCAACCCACCTTTGTTTTAAAAAGACTGTCCCGTCCACAAAAGGGCTCAATAATGAATTTCTAAATGTAATGTTGTAGACTAATTGTAAGGCAGCGGTTTGGTGTCTTTCCCTTTGGGTTATTTGGGATTGGACGTGCTGCTCCGACAAAAGTCTGTGATAGCTTGTTTGTGTGTATTTTGTTGTTCCTTTTTGGGTGTAAATGGTATGAAATGAATGACATCATAAAACAGTAATTGGGTGTCTTGCAGCACTCCCGCCTATAAAAGGGTGTTGCACAAACAGTCTGTATTGAAGCTTGACAGGTCAGTTGACCGAAACGTTGCTAAAATAAATGTTTGGAATAGGAGTGAGACAGTGTGTGGTAGTTTTTTCTTGTCTTCTACATTTAAAATGTGAAAAACTTGGACATATAACTAATTGAATCCACATACCGCTGATCATAAACCTTGGTCCGACAATGTTTTGGCTAACAAGACCAAAAATCCCACCCACAGACAAAGTTTCTAAAGTTTTAACTAGCTCAGGTGAATAATTAGGGCGCCACAGCCGACATAAACATATACTCCTCCACGGCCATGAATCAACTCTGAACCACAGTTAAATACCGTACGCAGAGAGCATTTAGCAGGGAGGCGTGTTGGCTTCCTTTAAAAAGGCTCATTATTGCTGTCGGTCCGACTTTTGCCAGATGGACACAAATAAACACTTCTGATCTCTGCTCACCATATGGAGTCATCATGATCATGGATTTATAACACATTTAATCTCAGAACATATGTTGATAGATTTAGTCATTTTGGACTGTGTGAACAAGTGTGTTAGAGGAGTTTAGCTAAATTCCTCTATTATTGTCTCTTTCATACTTAATTTTGTCCTTAACTTTAAATATTAACTTGTTTTATACTGTACTCGTTTATAGGCAAGGACTGACCTGAGGGTCAATTTGAAACTTTGACCTGTTCATTAGGTCATTAATTGGGCTAATAGCATACAATATGGTAAACGTCTACTGCTATTGATGTAAAGGGTCTGTATTTGTTGATTCTGATTGGATTAACTTTAACTGTGGTCAGTATAATGTTTAAGCAGTGGTGGACGAAGTACACAAACCAAGTACTTGAGTTAAAGTACAGATACACTAGGTAAAATATTACTTCAGTAAAATCCAAAGTACTCCTTTTAACTTTCACTTGAGTAAAAGTACAAAAGTATTTGCCTTTAAATGTACTAAATTATCCAAGTACTATCATTTATTATGGCTATAATGCCCTTATAGATTTTGTCAGTCTCTTGCTTAAAATAATTTAATATGCTTTTTGCATGTCATAGATGTAATTGATTTCAATAAATCTAGTGATATATTTAAAAATTATTCTTAAAGTAGATCACTACGGAGCCTCAGACGTGACATGCAAGAAAAAAATAAGCTAAATTGTGCGCACGATTTACTAATACGTTCCCTCGAGTTTCAAAATCATGCACATAATTTATAAATCGAGGAAGCGAAATAGTAATGTATTTATATAATGTGTATTTATCTATCTATTATTATTTAATTTATGATTATAAAGGGGTGCACTTAAGACAGTATGTTTATCATAAAATAATTAATGAATGTTTTATTTAAAAAAAAAGAAAGAAAGACAGTTTTAGAAATGTTTGTGTACTATTCATTCTTAACATGAAGACTTGTTTTGGTGATTTTATTATACTATGCTTTTTGCCCAAAATGGACTTTAAAGATAAAAATAATGACTAAATAACAACTCTCTCTCTCTCTCTCAAAAACAGCCCGCGCCAACTGTGTTAAAGTAGCCCGCGGACTTGGCAACACGCCATCACTTAACTGTCATAATTAATCGGAGCAAACAAAGTTTTACTAAGTTTTACAAAGTTTTACTTTCAGTTTATTTTAATTATCCTAAATTTATACTCACATCATTACAACCTTTTTAAAAATATATAAAAATAATAATCATAAAAAAATAAAAAGAAAAAAGAAATGCATAAAAAATTTTTTTTTTAAATATGGAAATCATCTCGCGACTCCCCGCTCACCACACCGCGACCCCGGTCGCGACCCCCACTTTGGGAACTAGTGCTGTACATCACAGTCTTTGGAAGCTGAACTTTTGAAAAGAACGATCTCGGTTTATAAGCAGCACTCCACTCCACCTTTCAACTGTTTAGCATCATAAGCTGCATATACAACTAGTCAAAATTTAATTTATATTCTACCAAAAGTGTTAACATCACTCGACTGTCATTTCACAAATCGAATCACTTAGTTTAAAATAAATACTACAAACGTTGGTGAAACAGCGAACTAACGTTAACTTAAACACAATGGTGTGAGCTACTGTTAGATTACTCAATAAAAAATGACCACCAGAATGAAAATGGCTTACTTCAATGTGTTTCCTAAGATTGGAAGGAGAATTCCAGTACGAAGAAATTCAGTTTTTTTCTATCCACTCATAAATAAAAAGGAACGACTAATTTTGCAAAACGTAACTGAGTAAAAAGTCAGATATTTGACTTTGAAATATAGTGAAGTTAAAGTAAAAATTATCCCTGAATGGAAATACTTAAAGTACAGTTAAATGTAAAGTACAGATACTGGAAAAAACTACTTAAGTACAGTAACGAATTACATTTAATTCGTTACTGTCCACCACTGTGTTTAAGTTAAAATCCGATTCAAAGCCAGGACAAGAGATTTTCCCACAAATTATTTTGACTGACATGCAGTCAAAATAACATGAGCTTTATTACTTCATTTAATTTCACTTAGGTAGTTCCAACAATGCTTTAGCTCTTATTAGCCTGAGCCACTAACCGGAGTTAAGGGCTGTATTGTATATCTTTTTTTTGTATTTATTTATTTTTTATTTTTTATGCACCTGAAAGCACTAAATTGATCCCCTGAACTTGCTCAAAAAACTCAGCAAACGTAGCCAAAAATTCAAGATTGTCAAAAAATGGAAAAGTGAAAAAATATTATTCAGTAGGAAGTACAAGTGTTTTGGACAAGAGTCATGAAATCTAACCCTAACCGATTCTACACATCAAGGCAATCAAAACATAATATTATGGCTTTGCCTCCTGACAAACAGGAAGTCATTACGCGCGACCCCCTAAATCGTACCCCTCTTGCTAAATGTTTCTCCTTCTGGGATTTTCATCCAAAAGGCTCTAAATTTGGTCATAGTCATCTACAGACCTGGGGCATCAAAAGTTAGGTACGCTTTTTTTAAAAGTTCCACGTGTCCCGTGGCGTTGCCGCAAACTCTCTGTTTTGTTTTGTGATCCAATATTTTGTGCAAACATTGTCGGATTAAGTTGGACCACTGTGCACAATGACGCCCTGAACACACTGATATGCCAAAATAACAAAGCTATGTTTTGAAATGGCTCTCCGGTGCCCCATAATTATTTTTTATTTTATTTAGTTTGACATTCGTTTTCCAAAAATTTTACAGCTGTTTTGTTTAGAAAAGCTGTTCTCCCGAGGTTCTCAGGCCTGTTGGTCACAAGGGGGCGAGGGCTGTTTGACACTGCTTGCAGTTTTTATTTAAATTTGATTAGTAAAAAATGCAGTACTTTATGTCTTTAAAGCAGTGAATAACCTCCTTTACTTGAATAAGTGCATAAACAGATACAGATACCAGTTCTCCATATTTTAGTAAATTCCTATGCTATATTATTTCTGGACTGAATGTTATGAGGCAACGGCTTTGGGTTCATGCACTACTAAATCGAGGGGACATTTTCATGGCCCTGGGCAACTGTGCTCTATCAGCTGTGGTCACTACAGTCGTTGGGTTAATTTAGCATGGACAGATGCACTGTTTTATGATGATGTGCCCGGAGGCATGGGCCCCCCTGCCAGGTTTGCTGAGGCTTAAAAGAGGCTGGAACAGGCAGATTTTCCAGGTCAGGGTGCCCACAGGAAATGTCCGAGAGCAACAGAACATCTCGCTCTCTGACATTTTAGTGAAATTACCAGAGATGGGCTCCAAAATGCAGGAAAATACAGTACAGTTCAGCCAAGTCCATTAAAATAATTAGGGAAAGCTTTATAGAGCAATAACAATAACAGGCTGCAGCACAAAACTGCACCAAAGCATGACTTCCCTTTTTGTTTTTCAACCAAGCCACTGACATCATACACTGGGCAAACGACCTGTGCGAGATCTGAACCGGGTCTCTCACGTTTTTGCATGTGCTCTACCGACTAAGCTGGGGGGCCCCACCCCCCAAAATGGGGCAGTGAATGGGACATACATTTTCAAACTCTCAGACGAAGGCTTATTAGAGCCACTGCATATTTCTCAACATTAACCAGATGCGGTTCTTTCCTAAATATAACCGTGGAGACATTTTTTTTTTTTTTGCTTATCAATGAAATTCAGCACAAATGTGATATTTTTCCCAGTGTAAAATAAATTGCTCAATTGGATTTGTAAAATATATATAATCACTGCCCAGTGTGTTTACACATGACAAACCTGCTCATTAACCTGTTACGGTGCACTAGAAACTGGGGTCATTTTGGCTGTGTTGAATTATGGACTGCTACATGCTTAATTATACACATATACACTCTATTTTCACTCAAGTTTGTACATATACCCATAATACTTACAGAGGAATATTCTCCAAGGCAAAACCTTGAGAGACAACATTTAGCATTTATGGGGAGAGAATGGAGCACTATAGAAGTCTGAGTATTTATTCTGATATTGTAGATATCAGCCTTATTATTTTTTACTACGAAGCCTTTTTTTTTGCCACTATTGGCCTTTAATTAGCCCTCGTAGTGTTACTAGTAGGATCAAAAGGCTTACTAGTGGTACTAGTGCTCCTGTTTTTAGCCTTACTACCAATTAGAACAAAAGGTCTACTAGTACAACTAGTGGTGACCTACAGGCCTACTAGTTGTACTAGTAACACAAATTTGGTCTTCTACTACTGAGATCCAAAACAGTCACTAGGGCTACTAGGGACACACATATCTACTAATGTAGTACTAATAAACAAAAAGTATTTTTGTCTTACTAGTAGCCAGGAGTGTAACCACCACCAGCGGGCCTGGGGGTGCATTGGTTACCCCTAGAATCTCGCTACTCAACCAGAGCAGTATTGTAGAGTATTGTTTAATGTTCACAAATAAAATAAAAATTGTATTTTTAAAAAAGCCTCTACAGTTCCTCTGCTCCTTTGTTCCTCCTCACAGCGGTGAGCAGTGCTGCGTGATCTCAGACCTGTTTTCATTAGTCCTGCCTCCCCAACTTTCTTAATGATGTTTCTGTTATTGCTCACATGCAATCTGTTATGTTTTTAATATCCGCAGACACAGAGGTTACAGAGGTGACGTGAGGCTGGAGACAGACTAAGGTCAGAATAAGACCAGGTCAAAAGTGGATTCAGAGCCATTTACAGCAAGAACACAAACAGTAAGTAGCCCAACTTTGCTACTGTTTAGAACAGGAGTCTCCAACACATCACTCGACCACTTTCCGAGTAGCTCACCAGAGACAAATTTCGCGAACGAGCCGGTACAAAGAACATTGTTCTCTTTCTTTTTAGTGAACGATGGGAGTCATCTCCCGTGAGCAGCAGTGAGTTAACTAAATGTTACACAATGCTGTGTAACCAATCATGTGAGGACAGACAAGGATCATACTCCCAGAAGATAAAAGAGGCTATGACCGAGATGCCTGAAACTTGACTCACAGATGAACATTTAAATGAGTCCATAAGAGTAAAGCTGAGTGGCTACACTCCACAATACACCTCTCTCGTTGACTCCATGACGCCATGAATACATGAAAACACAGGTATCTGTGCATTTGGAATGGCATTGTTTTGTTTAGACAGCATTTATGTTTTCAGTTAAGTGTGAAATAGGAATGAACAGCATTTACATATACAAAACGCACATGCAGATGAACTAAATGTTTTTGGATGACACTTTATTTTACACTACACTTGATACATTGTATCTACCTTCTTGTGTAACAAACTGTAATAACATGTAACTACATAGTACATACATAATGTAATTATGTGTACTTGCATATTGTAGGTAGGGTATGGTTATGTACTATGTAGTTACATGTTTTTACAGTTTGCTCAGCGCCAAAGTACATCTCTGACATGTTAGTCCCATATGAACCATTTCGGACTCTGAGGACCTCATGGACAGGTTTCCTGCTGTTGCCCAGGGTCAGGACTAAACACGGTGAGGGAGCGTTTCAGTTTTCTGCAGCTAAAATCCAAAACAGTCTTCCAGAGGATATAAGACAAACCGCTGCTGTAACTATGCTGGACTTATCTGAGCCTTTCTGAAGCACTACTAGAGAAAAGGTTTTATTTAAATGTATAAATCCAAGTGGGGTTGGTTTCAGGATGTGTGCATGTAATCAGGAGGGAGAAAATAGTCATAATTATTAAGTATTATTATTATTATTATTATTATTATTATTATTATTATTATTATTATTATTATTATCCCCCTCCTTGAACCGCAAACCTTATCGTGGTGGAGGGGTTTGAGTGCCCGAATGATCCTAGGAGCTTTGTTGTCGGGGGCTATATGCCCCTGGTAGGGTCTCCCAAGGCAAACAGGTCCTAGGTGACGGGCCAGACAAAGAGCGGTTCTAAACCCTTTATGGATAATAAAATATCAAGGACCGTGATGTTGCCCGGTATGGCACCCCTGGGGCCCCACCCTGGAGCCACACCCGGGGATGGGGCTCAGCCCAAAGGAACAACGTGGGGCCAAACCCCCGTGGAACTACCACCTGCGGGAGGAGCCGTAAGGGGCCGGTGCAAAGTGGATTGGGTGACAGTCGAAGGCGGAGGCCTCGACGACCCAATCCCTGGACACGGAATCTGGCGCTAGGGACATGGAATGTCACCTCGCTGGCGGGGAAGGAGCCTGAGCTTGTGCGGGAGGTTTAGAGATACCGACTAGAGATAGTAGGGCTCACCTCCACGCACAGCTTGGGCTCTGGAACCCAAATCCTCGAGAGAGGCTGGACTCTCACCTACTCTGGAGTTGCCTGCGGCGAGAGGCGGTGGGCTGGTGTGGGTTTGCTCATAGCCACCCAGCTTAGCCGCCATATGTTGGAGTTCACCCCGGTGAACGAGAGGGTCGGGTCCTGCGCCTTCGGGTCGGGGATAGGTCTCTCACTGTTGTTTGTTGTCGTTTGTGCTTACGGGCCAAATGGCAGTGCAGAGTACCCGGCCTTCTTGGAGTCTTGTTGTTCTACTGGGGGACTTCAACGCTCACGTGGGCAGCAACAGTGACACCTGGAGGGGCGTGATATGGAGGAACGCCCCCCCAGATCTGAACCCGAGTGGTGTTCTGTTATTGAACCTCTGTGCTAGTCACAGTTTGTCCATAACGAACACCATGTTCAAGCATTAGGTGTCCATCAGTGCACGTGGCACCAGGACACCCTACGCCGGAGATCGATGATCGACTTTGTAGTTGTTTCATCTGACCTCCGGCCGTATGTCTTGGACACTCGGGTGAAGAGAGGGGCGGAGCTGTCAACTGATCACCACCTGGTGGTGAATTCAGTTCACTTCAGTTCACTTTATTAGCCATTTGCAGTATAAAACCACATTGGAAAAAATGTGCAAGAAGCTCAAAGTACAATGTCAGACACATAAAAGACATAACATAAAACAGACAAGCAGATGCCACATAAAAGCTCAAAAGTAAAATGCAGTAATAAAAACCACACATAAATATAAAGTGCCTAATTTAAAGGGCTTTGTTTAAAATGATTACAGCTTGGGGAAAGAAACTGTTTAAATGGCGATTTAAACGTAGAACATTTGACCGAGCGATACCTTCTCCCTGAGGGAAGCATCTCAAAGAAGGTCCCTGCAGGATGGCCTGAGGCATCGTTAACAAGTTTTAAAGCTCGATTCAAGAGTCTAGCTTTATATGTAACCTCCAGGAGCGGCAAAGTGCAGCCAATGATCCTGCTGGCTGAGTGAACCACTTTGTTCAAAGCCTTCTTCTCTTTCAAGGTGAGATTACCAAACCACAAAGTAATACAATTAGTTAGAACACTCTCAATTACACAATAGTAAAAATTCACACCAGACACATAAAAAAAAACACATCAGAATCATAGATGGTAATAGGCAACTGATTCCTATTGTGACAAAAATCAATAACAAGTTCACACGTTTTTGAAGTGTTCAAAAGCAAGTTTTTTTTTTACTCCATTGAACAACATTCTCCACCTCCTTGTGATACTGAGATTCATCGTTTGAACTTATCAGCCCAATGATAGTTGTATCATCAGCATATTTGATTGAGTTGGATCCGATGGCGGGGGAGAAAGCTGGGAAAACTCAGCAGACTCAAACGTACTGTGAGAGTCTGTTGGGAACGTTTGGCCGAGCCCCCTGTCAGAAAGATCTTTAACTCCCACCTTGGCAGAGCTTCGACCAGATCCCGAGAGAGGTTGGAGACATTGAGTCCGAGTGGACCATGTTCTCCACCTCCACTGTTGATGCGGCCACTCAAAGCTGTGGCCATAAAGTCTCCGGTGCCTCCGGCATCCCTTACTTCCGGTGGTGGACACCGGAAGTAAGGGATGCCGTCAAGCTGAAGAAGAAGACCTACCGAGCCTGGTTGGCTCATGGGACTCCTGACGCAGCTGATAGGTACCGGCAGGCCAAGCGGACTGCAGCCCGGGTGGTCGTGGAGGCTAAAACTCGGGTCCAGGAGGAGTTCGGTGAGGCCATGGAAAAGGACTATCGGTCGGCCTCGAAGAAATTCTGGCAAACAGTCCGGCGCCTCAGGAGGGGGAAGCAGTGCCCTGCCAACACTGTTTACAGTGTGACTTCAACTGGGGATATTGTTGGATGGTGGAAGGAAGCAGAGGCCGAAAGGCTCAGAGGTGGACTCGTCCATCACCAAAGCTGAAGTCACTGAGGTAGTTGGGAAGCTCCTCGGTGGCAAGGCACAGGGGGTGGATGAGATACACCCTGAGTACCTCAAGTCTCTGGATGTTGTAGGGCTGTCTTGGTTGACACGCCTCTGCAACATCACGTGGCGATTGGGGACAGTACCTCTGGACTGGCAGACCGGGGTGGTGGTCCCTCTTTTCAAGAAGGCAGGGTTTATGGGAGTTTGCCCAACCAGTCCACATGTGTTTTGTGGATCTGGAGAAGAAATTCGACTGTGTCCCTCGGGGGGTGCTCTGGGAGTATGGGGTTCGGGGCCCTTTGCTAAGGGAGGGAGTCTGGTTTGGGGACCACAGGATCTCGTCGCTGTTTTTTGCAGATGATGTTGTCCTGTTGGCTCCATCAAGCCAGGACCTTCAGTGTGCTCTGGTCCCGCCTCTATGAACAATATGCTCTTCTCTGATAGACTGGATGATCATTGTGTGTGATTGGCTTGTGCTAATTTTGTCTTGTCAACGAGCAGAACCCGCTACCGAGAACAGGCTGTGTTCTAATGCTATTGGGAATGCTTCTGAGCCATTTACACCATGTCGTAAATCTGTAATGTGTAGATTCACAACTAATAATCAAATTCAATCAAAATAACATAATGTAAGTCCATGTTCTGTGTCAGGCTGAGGGAATAGCAGCAGTAGTTCAGAGGAGAAGAGGCTGAAGGCCAGTCTGAGGTGAGCTCTCAGTTTCAGGAGCTACAGGGACATGAGGCTGGGTCTGTACAGTAAAAAGTCTGGAGAAGGAAAGTCTAGTCCATTTCTTATTTATAGCAGTGAGAGGGGGAGATCACCTATAGTTTTCTTTTTTTAAATCCAAATGCTTAAGAGAAATTTATATCACAGTTTACAAAGTGTGTGCAGTGCAAGGTAAAATGGTTATGAATATTTATATTCCCAGGCCAAAAGCTGCTGGGATAGGCTCCAGTTACCCACGACCCCTAACGGGACTAAGTGGTAGAAAATTAATAAATGAATGAATTAATTTTTTTTTTAACCATGTTAGAGTCTAATGCCACAGGACTGTTTTTAGCCATTTATGTATACATGTCTAATGATCCACATGAAATTAATTTTCCCTTGCGGATCAATAAAGTTCTTCTAATCTAATCTAATCTAATAATGATACACTTAATTTCTGCAAATACATGGTTTCTTTTAAGTAAAGCTGTTTTGGCCGACACCAGCTGCAGTGAGTGGCTCTTGTCAAAGCCTTATAACACCTGTTCTCCTGTTGAGTAGAAATAGAACCAAATAAACCAACTCTGACAGATGTACAGTTTCACAGATGGTGTGATATACGTAGGCCTAAACTGTAGCACAACCAATTATTGTGTCCAACATCTTTCACAACAGAGGCCTTACATTATGAGAGGTCCACTATGTGAGCTTTTTCCCAGGTAAGGTCTGAAGTCTTGGTTAAGTTCTGAGGTTTAAAGCTGGTTTAGTCTTAGTTTCTAAAAGTTTTTTTTTAGTTTAGTTCTTCTTTTATTACCTGATAAAATGTCATTCTCTCTCTGAGTTATATCTCTGCCGTTGCCCCGAACCTCTGGTCTTCAGAGATGTTTTTCTGTTGTTATTGAGAAGTCATTAAAGCAAAACTATGGAACTTTTTTCTTAAAATATGAAGTTTATTTTTTTTGACCAATAAACTAAAACTAAACTTAAGTCCACTGAAACTAACAAAAGCAGACCTCAAAGCCAGCCTGAAGGGACTGAACAATTATCCATCGTTCAAAATTTGCAAGCGGCATGCATTATGAGAAAGGATCAAAACGGCACAAAGAAATCACAAACGTAATCACCTATTGTGTATGCAAAGACGTGATGTATTTTGGACCATTTGTAGTCTGTGAGTACTTTTCCTTGACAGTCCAGAGAATAACACATTGCAGTAGTCCAGCCTGGATGTGACAAATGCATGAATGAGAATTTCAGCATCAGCTAAAGAGAGGCAGGAGTGAATTTTTGAGATATTGCTCAAGTGAAAAAAGCCCAGTTTAGTGACCTCACTAATGTGCTGCTGCAGTGATAGTGTGGAGTCAAAAATGACACCAAGGTTCCTCACAGTGTTGCTGTGCTCCAACACACAGTTGTTGATCGAGACAGTAAGATTGTTGAACTTGTGCCGATGACTGGCAGGACCAATTAACAAGAGCTCTGTTTTATCTGAGTTCAAATGGAGGAAGTTTTGAGACATCCATGTTTTATTTGAAACGAGGCAGGCCTCTAGACGCTTGATGTCAGTAGTATTATTCGCTTTTATTGGTAGATACAGCTGTGTATCATCGGCATAACAGTGGAAGTTTACTCCATAACTTCTGATGATTTGTCCCAATGGTGTAACATATAGTGAAAAAAGTATGGGACCAAGCACAGACCCTTGTGGCACACCGAATTTCACTGGTGCCGTGGAGGAGAAGGATTTATTAAAAGAGACAAAATGAGACCTATCACACAGATAGGATTCTAACCAAGCAAGAGCAGAGCCAGAGATGCCAAACACATCCTTTAGTCTGTTTATTAGCACTGCATGATCAATCGTATCAAATGCAGCGCTGAGATCTAGCAATAACAGTAGAGCTGATGAGTCCTCGTCAATCTGAAGGAGGAGATCGTTAGTCACTTTAACTAAAGCTGTTTCAGTGGAATAAGAGGCCCTAAATGCAGACTGAAACGACTTGAGGAGGTCATTTTCCGATAGATATAGAGTAAGTTGTTTTAACACAACTTTTTCGAGGACTTTAAATAGAAAAGTTAAATAGGAGACAGGATGGTAATTATTTAGGCATCCAGGATCCAGAGTAGGTTTTTTGAGTAGGGGTTTGACCACAGCCTGTTTGAAGAGGGAAGGAACGGTGCCAGTAGACAGGGACAAGTTTATAATGTTTAACATAATTTGCCCTACATAGGGCCACAGTTCTTTAAGCTGTTTTGCTGGCAGGATATCCAGAAGGCACGTAGTTGCTTTACATGAAGAAACCACCTTTGTCAGCTCATCGAGGGATACAGGATCTAGGACTGAGAGACGAGAGGTCAGTGGATCCAAGTGAATGGGACCCGGAGCTGAGGAAGACAAAACCAAAATATTATCCCTGATATCTTCAATTTTATGTTTAAATAAATCTAAAAAGTCTTGTGCACTAAAGGGAGAGGAGTCTTCAGTTGTTCTCGGTTGGATTAGTTTAGCAACTGTCCCAAATAGAAATCTGGGGTTATGCCGGTTTTCTCTGATTAGAGATGAGAAATAAGCCGTTTTTGCAGTGCTGAGGGCGTGCTTATAGGTGTTTACACACAAACACCACTTTTGATAATTTAGATTAGTTTTTGACTTGTGCCATATGCGTTCAAACCTCCTGCAGGCCTGTTTTAAATCCCGGGTTTCCTCGTTATACCATGGTGTAGGTCGTCTGGTTGGTCTGGGCTTTGTCCTGAGGGGTGCCACTGAGTCAGTGATGGCCGAGAGGGTTGCATGGACCTCCTTTGTGTAGGCTTCTATTGAGTTTCCAGGTGGAGTTAAATTAGGAAGAACATCTGACAGCGGTGTGGCAAACATTTTCATTGCAGTCGCGCTAAAATTCGTGTAGACACTACGCAATTGTCGGAATTTGAGGGGAGTCTATAACTAATCTCAAATTCCACCAGTGAGTAATCTGAAACAGCAGATGAAAGAGAGGAGACGAAGAGATGGGAAACATCTATTCCCCGAGCCAAAACAAGATCCAGATAGTTTCCACTAATGTGTGTGGGCTCATGAACAAACTGGTTGAAAGACAGGGTTGTAAGCAGTGATTGAAATGCTCTGGCCAGAGGATCACACTCCTTATTTAGATGAATATTAAAGTCACCAACTAGAAGGATGTTATCAGCGTGGGTTATTAAGTCCGAGAGGAAAACTCCAAACTCATCCAAGAAAAAGAGTAGGGACCCGGAGGTCGATAGACTACAGCTAAATAAAATGGCTTTCTTCCGTTAATTTGAGAAGGAAAATGTTTGATGAATAACACTTCGAATGAGTTAAATTGTGGCTGTGATGATGGACCTGTAAAGCAAAATGCAGCTTTATGAATGGCTGCAACACCACCACCCTGCTTTGACGTGCGACCTACCTGTGCAAATGCATAATCAGGGGGAGAGGCTTCATTTAGTGGCAGAAAAACATTGCCAAACTAAGCCAAGTTTCACAAAGACAAAGTAAATCCAAGCAATGAGAAGTAATAAGATCATTAATTAAGAGTGCTTTGGAGGATAGAGACCGCACATTCAGGAGACCAATCTTTAGTCTTGACGTAGAGCCTGCATTTGAGGGCTGGTCCAGTGGAGCGATAGTAACAGGAACAAGCTGTCGAGCTCTAACAGTTCTGCCGGGTTTAAAAGAATGCCTCTGAGTTATACTAACATGAGGACATGATGCTTTTGGGTCACTGACTCTGTGAGTTTTCAGATGTGTTTGAGGACTAAATAAATTCACCCTATCCAATAGATTTGGGAAGTAGACATTGGATTGATATGGTCTAACCAGACAACTAAAAGCTGCTACATTATCCAGTTCCACACCCGCACTATCATGACTAGCAGGTTCTCTAATTCCTGCGACCTGCTGAGATTCCTTGTGTCAAATGCATTGAATGCACCTGTCTATATTACTAGACAAAATGGCAGCACCTTGTCCAGTAGGATGCAGGCCGTCTGCCCTCAGCAGGCCTGGGCGGCCCCAGAAAGAAGGCCAGTTATCCACAAAACCATAACCTTTCTGACTACAATGCCGGGCCAGCCACCGGTTCATGGAAACTAGTCTGCTATACTGTTCATCACTACCCCTTACGGGGAGGGGGCAAGAGACAATTAATCGATGACGACTCATCTTGTTCCCTAGTTCAAAAGTCCTAGCTAGGCTATCTTTGGTTACCTCAGACTGCCTCATTCTCACATTATTGGTGCCGACATGAATAACTATCTGCTTGTATGTAGTGCGAGTATGTATCCTGGGAAACTCTCCCTTCCTGTGTGATGTCAGCACCCTAAGGTTAGCCTCTATGTCGGAAGCACTGGCCCCCGGTAAACAGTGGACAATGGCTGGCGTCTCAAGTCTAACATTGCGGGTAATGGAGTCCCCTATCACCAGAGTACGATGCTCGCTCCGGCTGGCCGGCGCAGAGGGAACAGGCCGGTGATCTGCGCGGACAAGCGGACTTGAAAGTGCCGAAAACTGGTTCGCGGTCAGAGGGGATGACCGCAGACAGGAGCGGACAACCGGAGGCTTGCGCCTGCCTGAACCACTCCGCCGACAGACCGAGAGGAAAGCAGGACTCTTTGCAACAGCTGCCGAAACAACTGAGCCGCAACTGGAGCTATCGCTAGCAGGACTGCTATCAGACCTGCATCTGATACTATCCAGAAACCCTGACACATCTAAATTAACCAAACCCTGTCTATGATGATCTAGCTGCTCTAACTCACAAACACGTCTCTCTAATAGAGACAGTCTGTCTAATAATACCGAACAAAAATGGCAATCCATTGCCCCAAGCAGATGAAAAAACAGAAAAAGCTTAGCTAAGCTAGTGTAGGTACAGCTAAGTCAAGCCAACTGTTCACAACTCACAATGATAAATTCTAACACACAAACACACACAGCAGTACAACCACAAGTTACAGGGAAAACTCAGAACACACAACAGGACTAACCACCAGTAGAAAACAGTAACAAACACAACAATCGAGGTATGCTAAGCGCTAACTCAATTGCTAAAAACCCGCTAGCATGTTAGCTAGCGGGCTAGCTAGCACAAACAAAAATGCCCTGTTCACAAAATGACAGCAACTCTAGTACTAACCTCTAGCAGAAATATAATCAGTATAACAATGAATGAGGTGTGAGACAATGCCAGGAGAGATTCGTCACCGGGATGCGTCCGACTCCTTCGTCCACCGGCAGACAAACAAAGTGAAAGCAGTGCTGTTCTTGTGGTTCTGGGCAGAGGCCGGAACCACTCATGGTGCGGCTTTGTGAATCTGTCCAAGTCCTTCAGAACTCCATTTCAAGGAGACAAAAAAGTTGAACTTCTTATTGTTAAGAGTTTGGAAGCCATGCGTAACCAGCATGGTTCTGCTGCGTTCAATTGTACTCCGTAAAACTGTGCAAAATAGGCTTTGGAACAGCAGTGTTGGGAAAGTTCACTTTCTACAAGAACTAGTTCAAAGTTCAGTTCACAAATTTTAAAATGAACTAGTTCAGTTCATAGTTCAAACTTCAAAATTTTGAACTAAGTTCACAGTTCCAAAAATGAACTAGTTCATAGTTCTTTTTTTCCATATGTTGCTGCGAGCTATTATTTTTCAAAATTATTTCCACAGCCCATATACAGTAGAATCACAGACAGCAATTATTTTATCAGTTTTAACAATGAAGCTATGCGTCAGATTTAATTTTCATATCCAATTTTCAATCCTTATCCAACCAGGGTTTACATTAGCATTGAGGGGACATTATTGCTTTAATACTTTGTTGCTGTCCATTCACTCCACACTAGTAGCAGCTGCAGTTTTCAACCCTACAGTACATTCTCAAGAACATGAGGACAAACGTGCTGCTTGAATGGTCTTTTTTAATGAGGAATTATTCAAAGAAAAACAGGACAGTAATCATTAAGGTGAAAACGTTTTTAAATTTTAATAATTTTCCATTGTCCACATGCTAAAACAGAATATTGGAATCCTGGGAAAATAGACCAGGCAGGTTCAACAAACAAGTTACATGAATGAATTTAAATGATCATACGCCTTACTACATGCTGCTGTCGCCTCCATGCTTTATTTATTTTGATGACGCGTCACGCATGCGGCGGACGGCGGTGCGACACTGGTGGCTGGTGTTGCCAGGTTTGGTGTTTTTCCACTACATATTAAGACCCGTTTTGCGGTGTGTTTTAGCCGGGTTTTCGCCTGGAAGGCTCTATAGAAATCTGGCACCCTATTGAACGAAGTTAACCTGAGAGAGCGTGCCGTTCACAGACACCAGAATGAACAAGTTCACAGTAACGTTCATCAGGCAGTAATACAGCACGTTCAGTTCACGTTCGCCCAAAATATGAACGAGTTCATAAACTATCGTTCAATGAATGCGTTCAGGCACAACACTGTGGAACAGTTTACCACTTAAAAAAAATAACTCCAGCTTTTTTACGTCCACAACATGTCCCTGGTTATTTCTGTTGCCCCTGCCGCTGCAGATTGAGCTTGTTTAGATGGCCAAATTAACATCTAAATAAACCTATATATTATTTATTTTGAGTCAGACTTTTAGAGACTATATTTAAACAGGGTTTGACACGCATTGTGAAAAGAAAAATGCATTAGCTACCATTAGCTAACAATGAACAGTTTTGTTTTTCAGCATTTATTAATTCTTGTTTGTTAGTTTATGTTGGCTCAAGGCCATGACAGAATTGGACGCTAGACAAACAAATAAACCAAAATAATGCTTTTTATTTAAAATAAAGTTAACCAATATTACATTTAGAATAAATAATGATAAGCTAACCCAAAGATAAGCAAATACAGACTCAACGGTGAGATCGCTCACTCTGTGACTAAACTTTTGCAAAAAGGTTGAGGTTTTGTTTTAAGAAACTCTACTAAACGCCCCAGGCCAAAGTCACATACAGTAGTGAAGTAATTGGCACTAAGTAGGAATTGTGTATAGGCTATTGATCAATTTATGTCGTAACGGAGGGCGTGAAATGGTCCAAAATAGATTGTAAAATTGAGGCTGTAAATGGTGTGCATTTATATAGCGCTTTTCTTTAACTTTCTCGGGCCCCCAACGCGCTTTACATGATGCTTCCTTTCACCCCATTCACACACATTTACACCTGGGGCAGACAAAAACGGGGGCTGCCATACACACGGTGCTCACAACCTTCTCTGACCACCCCCAATCTCACCTCTACACTCACACACATTCATACACCAATGCTACAGACAGTGGACACTGGAGGCAAAATGGATAAAGTGTCTTGCCCAAGGACATGACAGTATAAACCAGAGAGAGCGGGACTTAAACAGAGAACGTCCGCTCTACTATGAGCTTTTTTGTTATTCTGGTAATAAAACACATGGCAAAAGTCACCTCCTAAATGTTAGTATGAGCACATCAGCCTACACTTAAAACGTTATTACAAATATTAGCAGAATTCCCTTGACAAATCCAAACCCACAACATGAGTGCTGTATTTCTATGTGACCCAGTGCTTTGTGTCAACATTAAACCTGTCCCAGCAAATGCTTTGTGAATAATAGAGAGCCTAGATTATACAGTGCACCTGCTGTGCGATGCTGAGCACCAGGACCCAGTTTTAGAAGTGGAGCTGATTGTGGGACTGCATTGGCTTTTCATCTCAAGGTTGGCGTTTTATTCCTGTACATCAGGGGTTCCCAAACTTTTCAGATTGTGACCTACAAAATAAAAATGTGAGAGTCCCGCAACAGGCATAGCAACAATAATAATATAATAACAACATAATAACAATATTATCATTTTATTAATACGAGAGTGGTGAAAACATCAGTAAAAGTAGCCCAAATGTAAAAACTTACAATTATTAGGGATGAGCGAGTACAGCATTATCTGTATCTGTTAACCATATGAATTATCTGTATCTGTACTCGGAAGTGGGCGGGATTTAACCCAGAAGTGGTCGGGTTGACTTGAAATGGGCGGGGCTTTAACTGGTATGTTATTTTTAATTATGATAATAACAAACGAACTATATACAGTTCGAACTATGTATGAACAAGTTTTGCAACAATAAATACAACACATGCATTTGCAATTATGAAGAAAAATGTAATGAACAAGAGTTTACATAACTAAATATAGCTAAAGCTAGCATAGCTAAACAGAACTTTCTTTTTTTTTACTTTTACTTTTTTTATTATCAGTGTGAAATTTTTTTTTTTTTTTTTTTTTTTTTTTAATTTCCACACCAGGTATGTGTGTGTGTGTAGCATATTCATTTGTATTATAGTTTCATTTTGACGGATTATTCTGAGGGTGATCTATTGTAATTCCTACTCCTGACCAGTTGGTGGCGAATGTACAAATCAATCAGCAATTATCTTGAATTGTGTCATCTTTGTCACGCTGCATTCAGTTGCAAAAAGGTCATGGCAGCAGTTTTTCAAACTGCCAAATAGTTCTGATATTGTTAATAAATGTCAAAAAAGAGGACATGATGCAGTGGAGGATGAAGAAGGACAAACGGGAAACACTGAACAGTCACCGACAAATGTTACGGGGCAAGCAGCAAAAAGGAGGTGAAGAAGAGGGAGTATCGTGTTCAGTGGGAACAGGAGTTTACGTGGCTGAGGTGAGAAGGAGGAAAAATGTTCTGCGAAATCTGTAGAAAAGCTAACACAAGTAACGGACTTGTCGGGGGTGCACAACAACAGCGATGGAATTAAGTTTAGTTCATTTTTGTCAGAATCAAATTAATGTAATATACTGCGTGCTCAAGAGTTTAATCACAAAATATTCTTTCACTTTTTGTGTAACGTTATTTATTGTACTTAAATAAAAAAAATAATCTGTCCTCTATGCTCGTCTTGAAATTTCTTGAAACGTGAGTAAAACAAAAAGCCATAATAAGTATTGAAGTATGAAAATTAAAAATGACAGGTAATAATAGACGAGGACGGAAATTTTACGACTCCGTCAGTCAAAATGACAGAGAGTGAGAAAGACTAGTGCGACCTCTGGTGTGTGTAGCTAATTAATTTGTAATATAGTAGCTTTTATACCACTACTTTATTTTTTGTGTGAAGTCAAAAAACTGGTTAGAGCCAGCAGACGGTTTAAAAAAAGAAAAAAAAAGATCTCCGACAGGCAGAGACTACCTCTACCTGACTAGCCAGTCGCATTCTACCAATCACCACGTCTGAACAAACCCCACATTTACCAGAACTCTACTGGTTAATAAGTACTACAAACAAACCGAAATAAAAAACAAACCTGAAGCTGAAGAAACCTTAAACGTTAACGGAAAAGACCCGCAAACCTGAGTGACTGAGGGAGAGACAGAGAGAGAAAGAGCGCTTCTTCATCGTCCAACTGCACTAAATGAACCACACTCCAGTTTCTAGGCGAGTACATTTACATTTACATTTAGTCATTTAGCGACTTACAAGTGTGGAAAAACAATGGAAGCAATTTTAACAACACAAGGTACAAAAAGCATAAGTGCACAAAAAACTAGTCAGTTTAAACCCAGCGCAGTATACAATGCTAAGGATAAGAGAATTTTTTTTTTTTTTTTTTAAAGAAAGGAATCGATAGAAAGGAAGTAGTGTTTGTCAGTCAGGTGTTGACAGAAGAGATGTGTTTTCAGGCGTTTTTTTTAAAGATGGCTACAGAATCTGCTGATCTTGTAGCAGCAGTAGATCATTCCACCAATGTGGAACAGATCCAGAGAAGGTACGTGAGAGTGATTTTTGGTGGCGTTGTTTGTGTTTAAAAGAGAGAGCTCCTCAGAAGAGGGGAGTGCAGAAGAGACAGCAGAGGAGAAACGGGAGGGACTGAGTGTACGCAGGTTGCGTCGGAAAGTGACCAGCGGTAAAACAATTGCAGTGTCTGGAGAAGTTAGGTCGAGGTGTCTACTCTCACCTGCAGCGGGCAGGTTTCGTTTGAGTTGTTTGTGGCCGTCTAGAGGCGTGACCAAACGCCAGCTCCGCTCTGCTATATAACCCCGTGGTTTAATCGAAGTCAGTAGGAGAAGTAACTTAGCAGCAGAAGCCTACAGAACTGTGTGAGTGTATGTAATTCTTGTCTCTTTGAGCTTATAGTGCCGTGTTATTGCTGAGAAACCGCGCAGTGTTTTACTACGACCCTGTCACGTGTCACGTGGTGCACCCGTGCCTACTCTCACCTGCAGCGGGCTGGTTTCGTTTGAGTTGTTTGTGGCCGTCTAGAGGCGTGACCTGCTGAATTCAATTACTTGAATAGAAGGGTATTTAAGTGGAAGTAACCACCGCGGCAGCGGTCGCAGCAGCTGTCATCGCGTGAAGACCGAAGAGAGTAAAGACCATCGACTCTACCTGCACGCGACTCCACCGAGCAGGGACACACCGACAGAGGACCTGAATATTGCACTTCTTTTTTGTACTAATTGTTTGCACTTATAATTTATTATTTCTACTTTTACTTTCTTCTTGCATATTACCTCTTTGGCTCTTCAATGTGTTTTCAAATTACTACTGTCATTTCAACACGGACATTATCATCTGTTTCACGCAAAAGGCGACGCAACCATAATAATCTGCATGTTGTATCACTGTCAATAACTGCCCCTTCTACTTTCCCAATAGGCTTGTGGAACTGCCAGTCTGCTGTGAACAAAGCTGATTTTATTACAGCTTTTGTTCAACATTTTGGTCTTTCAGTTGTAGCACTTACAGAAACATGGATCAAACCAGAGGACTCTGCCACTCCCGCCGCCCTCTCCCATAATCACACTTTCTCCCACAGTCCTCACCTCACTGGAAGGGGCGGAGGGACCGGACTACTTATTCCTACTGACTGGAAGTTCAAACAGCTATCACCCTTGTGTGACAACAGCTCCTTCGAGTTCCATGCTGTTACCATCACCCACCCTGTTAAAAGTCATTTTGTAGTTATCTATCGGCCCCAGGTCCGCTTGGACATTTCTTGGAGGAGTTGGATGCGCTTCTTTCATCCTTCCCTGACGATGGTACCCTCTGGTGGTATTAGGAGACTTCAACATCCACCTTGAAAAGCCACAGGCTGCTAACTTCATTAACCTAACTGCATCATTTGACCTCAAGCAGGTTTCCACATCGGCAACCCACAAGTCTGGTAACCAACTAGATCTTATCTACATAAGATACTGCTCCACTCGCCACACTCAGGTCACGCCACTGCACACTTCCGATCACTTCTTCATTACTCTCGAACTTGACCTAACTTCTCCAGACACTGCAATTGTTTTACCGCTGGTCACTTTCCGACGCAACCTGCGTACACTCAGTCCCTCCCGCTTTTCCTCTGCTGTCTCTTCTGCGCTCCCCTCTTCTGAGGAGCTCTCTCTTTTAAACACTAACACCGCCACCGACACTCTGTGCTCCACGCTTACATCCTGCTTGGACAACTTATGCCCCCTTACATCTAGACCAGCCCGTACATCCTCGTCTGCCCCCTGGTTATCCGATGTTCTACGCGAGCACCGAGCCAGCCTCCGGTCAGCTGAGAGAAAATGGCGCAAGTCAAAAGATCCTACTAACCTCTGTATCTACCAGTCTCTCCTCTCTACTTTCTCCGCTGATGTCACCTCTGCAAAAGCTGTCTACTACCATTCTAGGTTAATCAACTCACCTGACTCGCACACTCTCTTTAAAACCTTTTCTGCCCTCCTTTGTCCGCCTGCTCCCCCACCTTCATCGGATTTAACAGCTGATGATTTCGCATCTTTCTTTATAAAGAAAAGGACCGCCATCAGCAGTCAGTTCTCTGCGCCACCACCTGTCGAGCTCATTCAGACCCCTGATATGTGTTTGCTCACTTCCTTCTCTCCTCTAACCGAAGCAGATGTTTCCAAGGTCATTAGTTCTAACCACCCTACTACCTGCCCGCTGGATCCCATCCCCACACATCTCCTTCAGGCCATCTCTCCATCTGTCGTGCCTGCTCTCACCCACACCATCAACTCCTCTCTCTCCACTGGGTCATTCCCCACAGCTTTCAAAGAGGCCCGCATCACACCACTACTGAAGAAACCCACTCTTAACCCTACACTGTTAGAAAACTACAGACCGGTTTTCCTCCTTCCCTTCATTGCCAAAGCTCTGGAGCGAGTTGTGTTTACCCAGCTCTCATCCTTTCTCACACGGAACAACCTCCTGGACCAGAACCAGTCTGGGTTCAAGAGCGGTCATTCCACCGAAACTGCCCTGCTCTCAGTCATCGAAGCCCTGAGACTGGCAAAGGCAACATCCAAGTCATCTGTACTCATCTTACTGGATCTGTCTGCTGCTTTTGACACTGTTAATCATCACATCCTCCTGTCTTCTCTCAGGGTGATGGGTGTCTCTGGAATGGTGTTGCAATGGTTCAAGTCTTACCTCTCGGATAGGTCATTCAGAGTATCCTGGAGAAACGAGGTCTCTGAGTCCCAACATCTCAATACAGGGGTGCCGCAGGGCTCAGTGCTTGGACCGCTACTCTTTTCCATATACATGACATCCCTTGGCTCTGTCATCCAGAATCATGGTTTTTCTCTGCTCGCGTCTCGGCATGTCTGAGTGACATCTCACTTTGGATGAAGGACCATCACCTGCAGCTGAACCTTGCAAAAACAGAACTGCTTGTGATTCCGGCCAATCCAAAGACCCACCATAACCTCTCCATTCAACTAGGCCCATCAACCATTAAACCGTCCAGCACTGCCAGAAATGGGAGTGGTAATTGATGATCAGCTAAACTTCACAAGTCATGTCGCCAGCACCACCCGGTCCTGTAGATTCATCCTCTACAACATTAGGAAAATTAGACCTTTCCTATCAGAGCACTCTACACAAATTCTAGTCCAGGCTCTTGTCTTGTCCAAACTGGATTATTGCAATGCTCTACTGGCTGGACTCCCTGCCTGCACAACCAAACCTCTGCAGCTGATCCAGAATGCAGCGGCAAGAGTGGTCTTTAATGAACCAAAGAGAGCGCACGTATCTCCTCTATTCATTAGGTTACACTGGCTCCCGGTTGAAGCCCGCATCAAGTTCAAAGCTATGCTCTTGGCCTACAAGACCACCACTGGTTCTGCACCCTCATATCTTCACTCACTAATACAGACCTACGTTCCTACCAGATCCCTGCGCTCTGCAAATGAACAACGTCTGGTGGTACCGTCCCAAAAAGGTACAAAATCACTCTCACGTACCTTCTCTGGATCTGTTCCAAATTGGTGGAATGATCTACTGCTGCTACAAGATCAGCAGATTCTGTAGCCATCTTTAAAAAACGCCTGAAAACACATCTCTTCCATCAACACCTGACTGACAAACACTGAGTTCTACTTCCTTTCTATCGATTCCTTTCTTAAAAAAAAAAAAAAAAAAAAAAAAATTATCCATAGCTTTGTAAACTGTGCTGGGTTTAAACTGACTAGTTTTTTGTGCACTTATGCTTTTTGTACCTTGTGTTGTTAAAATTGCTTCCATTGTTTTTCCTTACTTGTAAGTCGCTTTGGATAAAAGCGTCTGCTAAATGACAAAATGTAAATGTAATGTAAATGTAAGGTCGAGAGTTATGAAGAAATGATCAGAAGTGTGCAGTGGCGTGACCTGGGTGTGCCGAGTGGAGCAGTATCTTATGTAAGTAAGTAAGTAAGTAAGTATTATTTATATAGCACCTTTCACAGATATAGATCACAAAGTGCTTTACATCGTGCTTACCACTCACCCCATTCACACACATTCACACCTGGGGTAGACAGAGATGGCGGCTGCCACACAAACGGCGCTCAACCTCCTCCGACCACCACCAAACACACCTCTACAGTCACACACATTCATACACCAGTGCTACAGACACTGGAGGCAAGGTGGGTTAAGTGTCTTGCCCAAGGACACAACGACAGTATGAACTGTGGGGCGAGCGGGAATCGAACCTACTACCTTCTGGTTGAAGGACGGCCGCTCTACCACTGAGCTACTGCCGCCCCCGCTTATGTAGATAAGATCTAGTTGGTTTCCAGACTTGTGGGTTGCTGATGTGGAAACCTGCTTAAGGTCAAATGATGCAGTTAGGTTAATGACGTTAGCAGCCTGTGGCTTTTCAAGGTGGATGTTGAAGTCTCCTAATACCACCAGAGGGGTACCATCGTCAGGGAAGGATGAAAGAAGCGCATCCAACTTCTCCAAGAAATGTCCAAGCTGACCTGGGGGCCGATAGATAACTACAAAATGACTTTTAACAGGGTGGGTGATGGTAACAGCATGGAACTCGAAGGAGCTGTTGTCACACAAGGGTGATAGCTGTTTGAACTTCCAGTCGGTAGGAATAAGTAGTCCGGTCCCTCCGCCCCTTCCAGTGAGGCGAGAACTGTGGGAGAAAGTGTGATTATGGGAGAGGGCAGCGGGAGTGGCAGAGTCCTCTGGTTTGAGCCATGTTTCTGTAAGTGCTACAACTGAAAGACCAGAATGTTGAACAAAAGCTGCAATGAAATCAGCTTTGTTCACAGCAGACTGGCAGTTCCACAAGCCTATTGGGAAAGTAGAAGGGGCAGTTATTGACAGTGATACAACATGCAGATTATTATGGTTGCGTCGCCTTTTGCGTGAAACAGATGATAATTTCCGTGTTGAAATGACAGTAGTAATTTGAAAACACATTGAAGAGCCGAAGAGGAAAATATGCAAGAAGAAAGTAATAGTAGGGATGCACCGATACCACTTTTTTGGAAAACGAGTACGAGTACGAGTACTTGCATTTCAGTACTCGCCGATACCGATACCGAGTACTTAATAAAAAAACATGATTTAAATTTACAGGTAACAGCTTTAGTCATATAATTTAACAAAAAAACAAGGCACGGGGCAAACACTGCTTGTCCAAATATCCGTGGTGAAACTAAAAGAAGAGGAGGCTTGCAGTAGGCTGTGGATGTGTTTGTTCACGGAGTCGTGTAGTTTAGGCAGCTCCGTGTCAGTCATGTAGCGGCGGCTTGGGACATCATAACATGGAGGAGACGCATGAATCCCACATTTTCTACCTCCGAAAGTGGCTGGTCACTCAATGCAATGTACTCGATGATTGCCTGTGTTATTTTCACAGCACGTGGATTGTCTCTGGACATTTTCTCTCGTCTTGCAAGAGTTTGCGGCAGTGTGAGTTGTGTTGGTTTAGAAGCGTGGGTAAACTCTTTATACTCGTTGTCGTGTATGGATTTTAGGTGCTTGATTAAATTACTTGTGTTAAATGCGCTACCTTTTGAGCCTCCTTTGGACAATTTAGCTGAGCACAATTTGCAGTCCGCCTTTGTTTTGTTTTGTCTTCATTCACTTTGAAATAGTTCCACACGGCTGACATGTCTCATCTTTCCTTCGTTCTCCCCGCTCTGAGCTGCAGCCGGGGCCTGGGGGCGGGCACTCGGCGCCTGTGATTAACCCCTTACACGCCGCTCAAACATAGACATTTCTCAGACCGTGGTATCGGCCCCTGGTATCGGGGGACTTTTAACAAGTACGAGTACTTATGAAAATGTGGTATCGAGGCCGATACCAGATACCAGTATCGGTATCGGTGCATCCCTAGTAGAAATAATAAATTATAAGTGCAAACAATTAGTACAAAAAAGAAGTCCAATACTCAGGTCCTCTGTCGGTGTGTCCCTGTTAGGTTCAGTCGCGTGCAGGTAGAGTCGATGGTCTTTACTCTCTTCGGTCTTCACGCGATGACAGCTGCCGCGACCGCTGCCGCGGTGGTTACTCCCACTTAAATACCCGTCTATTCAAGTAATTTATTTCAGCAGGTCACGCCTCTAGACGGCCACAAACAACTCAAACGAAACCAGCCCGCTGCAGGTGAGAGTAGACACCGGTACACCACGTGACAGGGTCGTAGTAAAACACTGTGCGGTTTCTGAGCAATAACACGGCACTAAGCTCAAAGAGACAAGAATTACATACACTCACACAGTTCTGTAGGCTTCCGCTGCTAAGTTGCAGCATGTGCCATTTTGGTAAATACATTTGACACATGCCTATTTTATAAAAAAAAGATATTGTTCTCTCTCCACAGATTTCCTAAAGGTGATACTGTCAGGCTGAGACTGATCAGAAGAAAGGCTCTTGGTTGTGGTGTGAGCACTTTGAAGAGGATTTTCAGACAAAGGTGGGTGTTACATTACATTTAACATTACACCTGCAATGTCCACTAACCTCTGAGACTTTTTACTCTAGAAAACACTTTCCTTACTCTACAGTCATACATTCCTTAAACATTACTGTAGCTAAAGTGCATATGTTAGTTTTATATTTGTACATCTGTCATCTGTAAATCATGACAACAGTAGACATGTAAATGTTTATGGCAGTACAGTTCACATTTACTAAAGTATTACATTTAGGCAAATGTCAGTTCAAATCAAGTCCACTATTTTCTAAAAAACAGTCCTTAAACACACAGTAGACTACAGTGAGCTGCAGAATAAAAGACCAAGATTAATGTTGTAATTTGTTCTGTGATTAACAGTAAATCTCATGAACAGAGGTGACCGGTCCCAACAGCAAGACTTGTTTTAAACATAAGTTTTTACTTTGTTCTCTGTCTTTGCAGAGCCCCTCTACAGTTACCTGTCTGCTGCTGCTTCTGTCGGCCCGCTCCAGTCCCGTCTAGTCCAGTACTGTCCAGTCCAGTCCAGTACTGTCCAGTCCAGTTATCAGTCCTCTCTGCTCCTGCACAGCCTCGTCTTCCTCAGCTTCATCTGACTTCACATCCTGGTCCATCTACAACTTCAGCTTCTTTTAAATAAACTTAAACTCAATCAAATCTCTATTCATTTATGTGCTTCTAGGTTTGAAGGCATATATAAACTGTATTTCAAGCTCATAAATCTGACATAATTTATACACTTTGTATTTAAGTGCACAGGGATAATAACTTGTAAAAGGTGTTTTCATTTTTAAAGAAACTTTTAAATAACATGAAAGTAGATGGAAGCAAACAGACAAAACTTTTAATCATTTTTAAATCATTTTAAATTCATATTTATCACTCTAGTGTTATTTTAGCATGCCATAAGCAATAGAATTTATTGTGGTTTTTGTTTCATTTTAAAATGTAATAATAAAGTAGTGGTGCAAAGATGGAAGGGTTTCTTGAACTTTCAGGTTGCTCCTGAGGTCTTTGACCTGCAGCTGTAAGAAAACTGAAAAACAAAAATCAAAACTGGTTTAACACATATTTACTCCATCTCAAAAATACAGCACTTGCTTCTTTCACTACAATTTCTAAATAACCAGTTTCTTAAAAAGGGTATGCAATGTGTCTATTTTATGTATCTATAAGAATAAGTTGAAGAAAACTATTATTAACCACAGATGCTAAGATAGATTTCATACAGAAAATATAATTATAAAGGATCAACTTTATATATCTTTACAACATACAGTTTATAATTACGAGGAATCTATTAATAATATAGCAGTTTAGTACTACAGATGTGTTTTTGAACAGTGTTGACAAAGATGACAAACAGTGATAAGTAGGAGAATATAAAAAAACGTAGATATTGTTGTAAAAGTGAAATTCACCTGAATTAGAGCAGCCACCAGAGGGCGCCGATAACACAGGGACAGTGAAAGAGCAGCGATGCTAAGTTTAGCTCAGGTCTCTGTCGGAGCTTTGCGGCTGTCTGCAGGAGCGAGCACGTGGTCAACGAACAAGCGAGCTTCTGATTGGCTCACTGGTTACCATGCAAACGGGCACTCAACTCAGTCCATATGCCCAAATTGGGACTTCTGGCTCAATAAAATCAACGCTATGGGTGACGTCACACTCCTTATGTCCAGCCCTTATACAGTCATTGGCCATACATAGCCTCCTGAGTCAAGTCAAGAATATGTCTAAACGCCACCAATACATTGTTACAGATTCATTCAAAGCTGAGGTGTTGCGTGGTGTGCACGATGAGGCAGGTCACCAAGCCCAATCCCGTACCCTTTGTCTGACCCGTCAAAGGTTTTTCTGGTTGTCTTTAGACAGGGATGTGAGGGACTATGTCTGCAAATGCCAGCGCTGTGTTAGTAAGACAGCTGACCCTGAAGGCAGAGCTCCTTTAGGGGGTACTCACACTAGCCAGTTTGAACCGTGCCCGAGTGCGTTTGACCACCAAAGCGCGGTTCGTTTGACTAGTGTGAGTGCTCCGAACCGTGCCCGGGCGCGGCTCGATTAGCCGGCCCTGGCCCGCTTGGAAGAGGTGGGCCAGAGTAGGTTCAGTTGGACTCGGGCGCGGTTCGCATGTAGTGTGAGCGCTAACCGTGCTGGAGCATGGAACAGGACGCGTGACGTCACAGTTTTGCGACGCTTCAAAACCAACATGGCAGGGAAAGGGTCGCTTTGGTCTACGGCAGAGGTGCAATGCTTGTTGGAAATTTGGGCAGATGAGAGCATACAAGAGCAGCTGGACAAAATGCATAAAAACTCAGATATCCACAAAGAAAACAGAGCGATGGACTCCATTGTGTTCAGAGAGCGCCGCTCTTCTTGTTTATCCCGAAACCGTCGCACCATAATGACGTAAGCGTGCTCCGGCACGAATGCTGAAACCCTATGTGAGTACAGGCCAGAGGGGGAGTGGGGAGGGGGGACAATCGTACTCGGGCCCGGTTCATGGCAACCGTGCCTAGTGTGAGTACACCCTTAGAGAGTATCGTCACGTCCCGACCACTTGAGCTAGTGTGTATAGATTTCTGGTCTGCTGAAGATTCCCGTAATAAGTCAGTTGATGTGCTTGTCATTACAGACCATTTCACTCGCATGGCTCAGGCATTCCCCTGTAAAGACCAGACAGCCAAACAAGTTGCAAAAGTCCTCTGGGACAGGTACTTCTGTGTGTTTGGGTTCCCAGAGAGAATCCACAGTGATCAGGGGCCTACTTTTGAGAGCCAGCTAATCAGTGAGTTGCTGGAGGTTTCAGGTGTTCAGGTGAAGTCCCATACTACGCCATATCACCCCATGGGTAATGGTTCGGTAGAGCGCTTTAACAGAACTCTGGGTGGGATGATTCGTGCATTGCCCCCTGAAGCTAAAGTTGACTGGCCTCGTAGGTTGCAAACTCTGACCTTTAATGATAATAATGGATTGGATTAATATTGCGCTTTTCTCCCGAGAGACCAAGGGACTCAAAGCGCTTACAGGTCGTCCATTATTCATTCATACACAGTCACACTGGTGATGGTAAGCTACAACTGTAACCACAGATGCCCTGGGGCAGACTGACAGAGACTTTGCAGCCATTTTGCGCCTACGGCCTCTCCGACCATCACCACATACATTCACTCAACATTCTTACACATTCATACGAGGCAAGGGACCACGGGATTTCTATCTTATGTTCGGTCGTGTCCCTCGTCTGCCTGTTGACGTTTTGTTTCGTTCTGTTCTCCATGACTCCAATGTCTCTGGCTATGATAAATATGTCGAGTCCCTTGTCTGCGACCTTAGGGAAGCAATGGTGGTTGCTCAGGAACATGTCAAAAAGGAACAAAACAGGCATGCTGGGCTCTACAACAGAAAGATTAAAGGCTCCAACATTGGTATCGGAGAACAAGTGCTGCTTGCGAACAAAAAAGAAAGAGGAAAAAGGAAACTTGCTGATAAATGGGAGTCGACTGTCTACACTGTAATGGATTTTAATGAGAAAACTCACACTTACAGAATAAGAGACAACCCTTCTGGAAAGGAAAAGATTGTTCACAGGAATCTGTTGATGGCAGTTAACGTCCTCCCAGTTGAGCTTTGCGACGCCTCAGACTCTAGCAAGTGGCTGCTCTATTCCTAGTGTGGACGGAGCCAGATCGGACTATGGAAGTGGACACAAGCTTGTCCAAGACCCCTCTGAGACAGCAGACTCTGAGAGACAAACTGTAGTGTGGGTTACACAGTTGACTGAGCGAGATGCGTCTCAGGCCGACATCTCTGACCTCATGACTGTTTATTCTGCTCCCTGTGACATTGACCTGTCCCCTGTGGACAGCCCGAGCCTGCCGTGCAGTGACTCTAGACATACGCCTGGTCCCACTTCTACTGCTAGAACCAGACTGTCTGACTCTAGTTTTGATATTCAGACTGTTCATGTTGAACCTACTGTTGACCGGACTTCGACCGTCTCTGCTAGTCAGTTCCAAGTGCGCACCCGGTTTGGTCGTTTGGTTAACCCAGTGAACAGGCTTATTCAGACTATGTCTCGCCAAGATGTTCCAGATACTTTCAGTGTTAAAGATGTTTTCAAATCTGTGTTTCAGACCCTTACTAATTAGATTTGTGTGAGGGCATTTCCAGGGTTGTATTTTACTTTATTTATGTGTGAATTTGATCATTTTGGCATTTTATTTTGAAAGACCGGAAGTACACTCTGCTCCCGGGTGTTTTATTTTGGTAGCGTGACTTCCCCTCTCAGTGGCGCGTTGTAAGCTGCAGAGGGTAGGTTTTAGCGCAGTGGAAAATAATATATTTTACTAAATTAACTTGCTGTATTCACCAAAACATAAACATGTTTTTACACGTAATGAATGTATTTTGGTGAGAGTTCATGTGTTAATTTAAAGGTTTGTACATTTTATTTGAACAGCTAAATTTTCTGTTAGCTTAAAATGTGTGCAGCATGGTGTGCAGCCATCTCATGTGCTGTTCTCATTCCATAGGGAGCTAGTGTGCCTGCTGTATGTGGAGACATACGAAGTATTTTTATGTCTGTCACAGGTATGTTTTATTTTTATTTTTACTCTGTAAAACGGTTATATTTGTGCATTATAACTACAATTAGTTACTCTACTGCCATTAATGTGAATTTAAAATACTTTTATTGTTCATACATGATTTATTTTAATGGAGAGTCAACGTAAGAAAATTGTGAAATATAGTAATAACACACATTGTTAGCTCCTCCCCTCAGTGGCGCGTTGTAAGCTGCAGAGGGGAGCTAGTGTGCCTGCTGTATGTGGAGACATACTAAGTATTTTTATGTCTATCACAGAAGTAAAGTTGAACAACTCCACACTGTGTCCCGTCTTTCGTATAAGGCTTGACAAAGAGTTTGCAGCCGTTACACATGGTTTATTTAGAAATAAACTACAGTTATGACTACCATATGACATGTACAGTATTGTTCAAAATAATAGCAGTACAATGTGACTAACCAGAATAATCCAGGTTTTTAGTAAATGTCTTATTGCTAAGTGGCAAACAAGTTACCAGTAGGTGCAGTAGATTCTCAGAAAACAAACAAGACCCAGCATTCATAATATGCACGCTCTTACGGCTGTTTAATTGTGCAATTAATTGAAAGGGTGTGTTAAAAAAAATAGCAGTGTCTGCCATTGACTGTACAAACTCAAAACTATTTAGTACAAACGTTTTGTTTCTAGAATTTAACAATCCTGTGAATCAATAAACTAATATTTAGTTGTATGACCACAGTTTTTTAAAACTGCTTCACATCTGTGTGGCACCAACTTGTGGCCCCTCTCAGCTGTTATTCCACTCTATGAGGGACTTTGCGGGGGATTCTTGAAAATAGATTAGCTTCACACAGACGTCTTCTAACTGTCGCAGTACTTACAGGTAACTCCAGACTGTCTTTGATCCTGGAGCTGATCATTGACTGAGCCTTTGTCATTCTGGTTATTCTGCGATCCATTTTGATGGTTGACTTCCGTATTCTTCCACGTCTCTCTGGTTTTGCTCGCCATTTTAAGGCATTGGAGATCATTTTAGCTGAATAGCAAATAATTTTTTGCACCTCTTTATAGGTTTTCACCTACTCCAATCAACTTTTTAATCAAAGTATGCTGTTCTTCTGAACAATGTCTTAAATGACCCATTTTCCTCAGGCTTTCAAATGCAGGTTCAACAAGTGCTGCTGGCTTCAACCTTAAATAGGGGCCACCTGATTCACACCTTTTTTTTCCCCAAAATTGATGACCTCAGTGATTGGATGCCACACTGCTATTTTTTTTAACACACCCCTTTCAACTAATTGCTCAATTGCACATCCTTAAGAGCGTGCATATTATGAATGCTGGGTCTTGTTTGTTTTCTGAGAATCTACTGCACCTACTGGGAACTTGTTTGCCACTTAGCAATAA
Organism: Perccottus glenii; assembly: GCA_024416835.2. NCBI lineage: Eukaryota > Metazoa > Chordata > Actinopteri > Gobiiformes > Odontobutidae > Perccottus > Perccottus glenii. The sequence goes on from CM044554.2 coordinate 1,209,138, forward strand.
AAAAATATACCAATAAACCTGTGTTATTCTGGTTAGTCACATTGTACTGCTATTATTTTGAACAATACTGTATTTAATACATGTATATACAGTATATTATTTATTTTATTGTCAAACAACTGTGTTTACTTTAAATCATAATGACAACAGAAACTACCCAAATGACCCTGATCAAATGTTTACCCTGGTGATTTTGGCCTGATAACATTGACACAAACAGGTTTGAATGGCTACCAAAGGTAACTATCCTCACCTGTGATCTGTTTGCTTGTAATCAGTGTTTGTCTAAAAGGTCAGAGAGTTTCAGGGCTCTTGACAGACCTTTGCATCTTTCATCCAGTGTTGCTCTAAAATTTCTGTCATGGGAAAAGCAAAAGAATTGTCAAAGGATCTGCGGGAAAAGGTAATTGAACTGTTTAAAAAGATATCCAAGGAATTTAGAATGCCAATCAAAAGTGTTCAAAATGGATTCTGTCGAAAACATACCACGGTAAGGTAGACCAACAAAAAAAAAAAATCCAGCCACAACTGCCAGGAAAAATGTTCAAGATGCAAAGAAAAACCCACAAATAACTTCAGCTGAAAGGACTCTGGGTGTTTCAATGAACAATAAGGAGACACTTAAAGAAAAATGGGCTGCATGGTCAAGTTGCCAGAAGAAAGCCATTACTACACAAATTCCACAAAGCATCCTGCTCACAATACGCCAAACAAACTGAAACAAGCCTCAAAACTTCTAGAACAAAGTCCAGAAGACCAAAATTTAACCTTTTGGCCACAACCGTAAATGTTACATTTGGAGAAGAGTCAATAAGGCCTATGATGAAAAGTACACCATTCCTACTGTGTGAAACAGGGAGATGGATTGCTGATGATTTGCAAAAGTGTGAGCTACAAAGGCACAGGAAACTTGGTTAAATTTGGTGGCAAGATGAATCCAGCATGTTCTTAGAAAATACTGGAGGAACATTTTGTTATAAGAATTCTTTATCCTTATATTATTCAGAGAGACACGTAGACAGAGTATAATTTAAAAAGCAATGGCCAGGTTTAATTCTTGCAAGAATAAAGCATAAACATGACGCAAGTGGTACAGGGTAAGGTTTGCTTAGGTAAGTAAACAAAACATTAGATTTTATATCACTGCAGTGGAAGATGTAGGAGGCGTATCTTTCATACACCCTCCCCAGCCCAAGATCCAGCTGCAGAAGTCCTCCCGTGGCAAGTTATGTCTAGTTCCTGCTTGGATTAGCATGAAGGACATGACTAGCTAAAGAAGGAGACCTATCGAGCCTGGTTAGCTTGTGGGACTTCTGAGGCAGCTGAAAGGTAACGCCAGACCAAGCGGACTGCAACCTGGGTGGTCGTGGAGGCAAAAACTCGGGTCTGGGAGGAGTTTGTTGAGGCCATAGAGGAGGACTATCGGTCAGCCTCAAATAAATTCTGGCAAACCGTCTGGCGCCTCAGGAGGGGTAAATAGTGCTCTGCCAACAATGTTTACAGTGGAGGTGGGAATTTGCTGAATACTTCGAGGATCTCTTCAAACCCACTGACATGTTTTCCACAGAGAAAGGAGAGGCCTAGGACTCAGAGGTGAACACGTCCAGCACAGAATTTGGCCGATAGTTGAACCTCAGATTCAGGTGGAACAATGTGGTTTTTGGTCCTGGTTGTGGGACACTGGACCAGCTCTATATCCGCTCCAGGGTGCTGGAGGGCTGTTAAGGGCTGTCCGGTCCCTGTACGACCGGAGCAGGCTCTTAGTTTGCATTGCCAGCATCACCTGTTCCAGCTGCATGGTAAATTCGGGCAGGGCTGCCCTTTGCCACTGGCCCTGTTCATTATCTTTATGGACAGGTTTTCTAGGCGCAGCCAGGGGCCGGAGAGAGTCTGGTTTAGGGACTACAAGATCTCGTCTCTGCTTTTTGCAGATGATGTTGTTATTCTGTTGGCTCCATCAAGCCAGGACCTTCAGTGTGCACTGTGACGGTTTGTAACCGAATGTGAAGCAGCTGGGATAAGGCTCAGCACCTCCAAGTCTGAGACCATGGTTCTCGGAAAAGGGTGGCTTGCCCCTTCAGGTTGGTGGAGAGCTCCTGCCTCAAGTGGAGGAGTTCAAGTATCTTAAGAACAGAGTGAGGGAAGGAGGGAGAGGGAGGTTGACAGACAAAATGATGCAGCTTCTGCAGTGATGCAGTCAATGTACCGGTCTGTCATGGGGAAGAAGATTTACCTGGTCGATTTACGTTTCTAGTCTCACCTATGGTCATGAGCTTTGGGTCATGACCAAAAGGACAAGATCCCAAGTCTGGCAAAAATGAGCTTCCTCCACAGGGAGGCTGGGCCCTCCCTTAGAGATAGGGTGAGGAGCTCGGTCACTTCAAAGCGGTGCAGTATTCTTTGAGGAACTGGTATTCCCTCTCATTCATGCATTTAACCTTCTAGGTTTGAAGCCAACCACTTGTTAATCTCATTAGTAGCAATCAGGTTGAGTGTGTAGGCTGCACACCTATAATGTGAAGGCAGCACACACATGCTTTGGTGCATGGGAGGCTCGACAATCTTGGTCTGTTTTAGGCTGTTCAACCAGGCCCGAATCCTCGCCATCTAGTTTAAAAAGGCCATGCTGGCCATGTCACTCTGCCCCACCGACATGAAAGCCACGAAACATTCGAATGCGGAACATCTTGGACACCAAGTTGTTTTGCAGTTTATTGGAGGGGTCTTCGCCCTCCTGGTGGCCCCAGTACTCTTCCAGGAGATGGAGGGGCTGGTCCTGGGATACGGGTCCTTGTCATCTATCGTTGTTCCCTTCCCTTGATCCTATGCAGCGGCCTTCAGTGTATCCGCTCAAGTGGCGGTCCATCCGTGTGGTGGACTTGCCACAGGTGGGCACTGGGCAGACGCCGCTCTGGATATCCACCCTGCTGAAGGTGAGGGAAAAAAGAAGCCTCCGCTCCTCCTGGTTATGAACCTGTTGGCTCACCCTCAGGTGCTACCTTAGCTGGTGGTAGGCACGGTGGCACAATGGGCACTCGTCCAATCTCATTCTAAAAAGCAGATCAAACTTGTGTAACACATTAGTAATAAAGAATGCATTTTATTTGCATTAATCCAAAGTGACTTACATTAAGCTTCTATTCACCAGTGTTACAGCTGGAACACCACTGGACGCAAGGTGGGTTAAGTGTTCTTGCCCAAGGACACAACAACAGTAGGAACTGGGGTACACATCAACCAGCAGGTCAGAGGTTTGCGTCCACCCTAGGAGGAGGTAGAAAAGAAAAAAAGTGCAAAATGCGAGTGTAAAAATATGCAGGTGTAATAATAATAATAATATGAGAGGTTGAGTGTGTACCTCCAGCTTCAAACAGTGTAAACATATACCTATGATCAATCGGTCTCCATACGTTTGGTGAAATAAAGATGTTTTGAGTTTGCTTTTGAAAACCTCAACAGAGTCAGCTCGCCGCACTTCCACCGGGAGCCCATTCCATAAAAAAGGGGCTTTATAAGAAAAGGCTCTGTAGCCAGCAGACTTCTTTATTCGAGGAAATTGAAGGAGGCCAGCGTCCTGAGAGCGAAGGGTACAAGCTGGAGTATAACGGGTGATGAGGTCAGATAGGTAAGAGGGCGCGCGTCCACAAAGGATTTTATATGTTAACAGGAGAACTTTGAAATCAGCTCTAACATGAATAGGAAGCTAGTGTCATTAAGCCAGGACCGGAGTAATGTGATCTAACTTCCTGGTCTTTCTTTAAAAGTCTGGCGGCTGTATTTTGGACCATTTGTAGTCTGTGAGTACTTTTCCTCGGCAGTCCAGAGAATAACGCATTGCAGTACTGGTAGATACAGCTGTGTATCATCGGCGTAACAGTGGAAGTTTACTCTATAACTTCTGAGGATTTGTCCCAATGGTGTAACATATAGTGAAAAAAGTATGTGGCCAAGCACAGCCCCTTGTGGCACACCGAATTTCACTGGTGGAGAAGAAGGTTTTATTAAACGAGACAAAATGAGACCTATCACACAGATAGGATTCTTACCAAGCCAGAGCAGAGCCAGAGATGCCAAAAACATCTTTTAGTCTGTTGATTAGCACTTGTAGTGTATGAGCTATAATATAATGTGATAAGAAATATTAATTTATTAATTTGGGTAAATTATTAATTAATATTTTATTATCAAATTGTCTCGTTAAAAGGGGGCACCACCAGATGATTCTGGAAAACTGATTATATTGATTAAGTCTCAATTAATCTGAAGGAAGAGAATTCTAAACCTGTTTTCGGATATAATTCTGAAATAATCAAAAGAAAACCAAATCAAATCTTTAACATTTTATGGGGTTTTATTAAAAATTATACAAAATTAAAATGATGGATTGGGAAGGACACAAAGGATGAATTATTGACATATAATTGGGATAATAATTGAAAACAAAGAAGAAATAAAATTATTGACTAGACTTGGGATGATATTTTGTTTGATTAAAACTCGGCTGAGTTTTTAAGGAAGGGGCTTTGGAAAAGGGTTGGTGAATTGATTTGAGCTTATCAAATACAGTTTAACGCCAAACTCTTGCTATGTCTGTGCGGCTTACTCAGTTTCGCTGGCAAAGATTCCGGAGGGTCCGTGGCAGGTCCAAAGTTTTGCTTCGGTCTTGAAGCGGGCCGTCGGGGAGATGAGGATGCCGCTGGTACAAGTCGCCGTCAGAGACTGACCGGGGGCCGCTGGCTGGTTTCGCGGGCTACCGGTTGCTGGAGTAGTGGGAGGCGTCAACTGTATAAGTCGTGGAAGTCTATTTCCTTGCCATTGGCATCAGGCAAGAACGAAGGCAAAAATGAGGCTTTAGGCCTCAAAGAAGAAAAAGCTTGCGAAGCGGAATAGGCTTCAACAGATTTGAAAAAGGAGCTCGAGAGAGGTTCTTCCTGCGCGCTCGAGAGTTTTGTTCGGCTCGCAGGGTGTGTGTCTCTGGGGCGTTCCTGTTGTTGGGGGAAACGCCTAGAGTTTTAATTCAAACAAACTATTATTGTCCACAAAGACATTTAAGTATTTTAAACACACTTATAAGCATACACATATGTTAGGTAATGCAGCTTTGTAACGGTGGAATGCATTGTAGACATGTTATTAACACATATAAATTCATTCAACCATTTTGTTGCCTGTAAACTTGTAAAGCTGGGAGAGAAAGGATTCTCCGTCGTGACTCGGAATCCTGTGGGGGAAAAACATTAATTCATCATTTAAGCATTTCCTTTTTTATTAAACACAAATGTTCATTTGTGAGAAGTCCGATTCTTTTGTAAACTTTTCGTTTACAAAGAAGTTAAAAGTCAGTTTTGTCTGAAAAAGAATTCACCAGAGTTCCTCTCTGCTGTCGCTAGGGGGCAGTGTTGTAACGTTCATACTGTCTCAGGCCTTCGTCCTGACCCAATACACAATAAATTTTCAAAGAGCAGATGCTGTCGCCTTGGCGCCAACAGGTCTCCTGCTGGTGGATAACGCCCCTTTGATCTGCTTGGTCTGGAGAGAGTTATTGTTATTGAGAGAGTTATCTCGGAGTTTTCTGTCCTTGGAAAACAAAGAAAACATCTGTGGTTGATTAGCACAGAGCTGTGAAACGTTGGTTTGAGGCAAAGTAAACACTTTCTTGGTCTGGAGAGGATTTTACGGCATAAATCGTCGTGGTTTGACATTTTATGGCCTGTAAACTTTCGTTGAACTGTGGGGTGCTCACTGTGACCGCCAAATGGTCACTACACACTGCATGATCAATTGTATCAAATGCAGCGCTTCTCGTCCATCTGAAGGAGTAAATTATTAGTCACTTTAACTAAAGATAGATAGACTTTATTGGTCCCCAAGAGGAAAGTATACACAACAAAGATTACAAGCCACACTATGCAGCCCATTTTTTCAGGCGCAATGATCTTCAGGAAAATGAAATAGAGCATTTTACAGACATACCAACATAACATACATAGTCACAACTACAGTTGCCGTTACAACATACATAACATAAACATATAGACATCAGACAACAGCAGAATAACAGCACACATGGTCACATGACAGGATTTTCAGTGGCACTGGTCTCAGAACTTGCCAGTTCTTCCAGGCGTCCTGTGAGTATAGCCTGCCGCAAAAGTCCCGCCAGGTTCTCCCGGTGCACCCTTCTTATGGGAAAAATGGTGTCAATTGTGAACAGAGACCAGGTAATCAGATCCATTGCCAGTTCTTAGGAGTCCAGCAAGCAGTAGAGTCAAAGAAATAAGAGAAATTTAGTATGATGAGACGAAACACAAGAAGCATACACCAGAGGCAGGAGGAGCAGTAGAAGACGTCTGCCTTGTCCGAGAGCAGGAAGTGTTAGCTGAAAGCTGTTTCAGTGGAATAAGAATAAGAGGCCCTAAATGCAGACTGAAACGGCTCGAGGAGGTCATTTTCCGATAGATATAGAGTAAGTTGTTTTAACACAACGTTTTCAAGGACTTTAGATAGAAAAGGTAAATTGGAGAAAGGACTCCCAACTGGATCAACTTGCTGTCATGACAACATATTTGTGTGATTTGTTATGGGGCTGGTCCACCTTCTTTCCCCATAACATGTGAAGGCCTTCTGGCCTTTTTGCCAGGCTGGTCTGGAAATCTCCTATACAAATCTCTGGTCAGCTCAGGGTCCAGAACGAGCTTACGAGAGACCCAGGAGCGTTCCTCCAGACCATAACCCTCCCAGTCCACTAGGTATTGGTTGTCACGCCCCCGTCGGCAGACATGCAAGATGGTGCTGACCGTGAATGCTTCATGACCCTTAATGACTAGGGTAGGAGCAGGGGGTTCTGGAGGGAGGACACAATGGACTTACGAGGACAGACTTAAACAAGGAAACATGAGAGACTGGATGAACCCTGAGAGAAGCTGGCAACTTGAGCTTGACAGACACTGGGTTAACCATTTTCTCAATCTCATGGTCCAACATACATAGGGTCCAGTTTCTTACATTCCACCTGCATATGCTTCGGCAGATGGTACTACCACCTCTTCTTTCTTTGTGGGAAACAAGGGTGGCAAGAAGCCCAAGGAAGCCATTAAGAGGACATATTGGTAGCTGAGCTACTCATGGAATTGTGGGCATACTCAACCCATGAAAGAAACATGGACCAGGCAGAAGAATTGCAAGCTGTCACACCACAGAGGCAGTCTCCAGACTCTGGTTAGCTCGCTCTGTTTGGCCATTAGACTGGGGATGGAACCCAGAGGAAAGGCTGGCTGAGGCACTCAGGGCTCGACAGAATGCCTTCATGACCTGAGAGGAGAATTGGGGGCCCTGATCTGACACTATGTCCGAGGGATTCCCTAGCACCCGAAAGACCTGTTGGACCAGGATGTTGGCGGTCTCTAGAGCTGACGAAAGTTTAGGTAAAGGAGCTATACGTTTCTGGCTGAAGTTCAAAAACAAGCTCACATTTGAACAAGAAACCCCCACAAGAGCCCAAATCACCTTAATAGGGTTGTGAGGTTGGAATGAAGGGCTCACGTGGAGACAGGAGTTGTGCAGGTTGCTGACTAACCTCTGGCGGATTTTAAACTGGGGAGCTGGTGGAGCCTCTTTGTACTGTGGTTGATGAGAGGTGAGGAACAGCTGCACCTGCCTGCTGACCACTCCCACCTAAGAGCAAAAAATGACCACATGAAGGAGACAACAAAGACTAGGGAAACAAGACAAGACCCCCTCTCTGTTTGTTTTTTTTGTTTTTTTTGAGGCTGAGTAACCTATAACTAAACCCCTTACAAACGCCTTAGATGTTTCCTACAGCAGAGAGAGGTTATTAATAGAGTGGAAATTGATGAAGAAGATTTTAAATTCTGGTCCAGTAAGAAATCAATTTTTTATTTCTACCCAGCCTCACAATGTGTGATGCCATGTGCCATGTCTACAAATTGTGTGCAAGCACAGGGCACAGGGTATAGTTTTTGCACGCCTTCACACAGTTTAATGTGTAACATTTAGCAAAAGGCATTAACCGTATACATGAAATGCCAAAGATGAAACATTAAAAACTCAGATTAAACACTCCAACTCACTCACCTGCACAGACTTGAGACTATCCCATATCTCATAGTTAACACTTAGGACCATCCACTTGCATTGATGGCTCAGACGCAGAAATATCTCTGTCAAGTGCAGGAAAATGTTTTATATAAATAGCTTACAGCCTGCAGTCACAGCTTGGATCATCAGTTTGGCCTCTAAGTCTTAATAATCCACAATCAACATGACAAAATCCCAACAGCAAACAAATACATAACCCCGCAGCTGTTCAAGAGGAATATTAAGAGAGATATTCATAAGCAGATATTTAGAAAGACAGATGAAAGGACAACTACTCCATAAGTGAGACTGATAACTAGACGAGAAGCAATTATCCAGCAGCAAACTGACAGACAGCTTTTCTCAGAAACATCAGTCTGTCTGTGAAGCTGTTTGTCCTTTATGCTGGACTTCACAAATCCTTCCCTTGGAGAACCAGGGGGCTTTAGGAAGGCGCAGTGGATGGCTGGGAGACCAAAACAAATCAATGGCTGTAGATGTCATTTACACTGGGTGCACTGACGTAAGAAATCAACCACCTCGGAACATTTTTTTTTCCATTGCATTGTAAAAGCATCATATGGAAAGTTTTTCTAACGTTCAGTTTTAAAGAAAGCATCATGCAGTAAACAAGAGTTTAATCAATGTACTTGATGAAAATAAATTATGAATATTGAGCTAATGTAGCATTTCTATTCAAAGTGTGTAAAATAATCAGCCTGACAAATGATTAAAGCAACACTAAACAACATCTTAACTCACTTCTTAAAACATATTGTGAAAAGGGAGCCCCTGAGACACAGCTCCTACCTCACCAGATACATTTATAGGTAACTTTAGGAGGCTGACTACACAATTGCACTTAATCATATATTTGTAATTTTGTTTTCCCGTTTTTTTCTCTGGCACATAGTTTCAATATTTCAAATGCTTTTTTGTAAGTGTGTTTGAACCTGTTGTCTGGTTTACCAGTGGTAAACAATTCCATTTGTCTGATCTGTTCCACCATGTTACCATCTGGAAGGCCATTAAAAGACCCAATATACAGGTGCTGGTCATATAATTAGAATATTATCAAAAAGCTATTTATTTCACTAATTCCATTCAAGAAGTGAAACTTGTATATGATATTTATTCATTCAATACACACAGACTCTGCACGTGGCAGAGTGGTTAGCACTCCTGCCTCACAGCAAGAAGGTCATAGGTTCAAAACCCGGCCGACTCAAACATACTTGGCCGACTCTGGTCTTCCTGTGAGGAGTCTGCATGTCCTCCACGTGTTACTGTGGGTTTTCTCTGGGTACTCCAGTTCCTCCCACCGTCCAAAGACATGCATGTACAGGTTAATTGGCAACTCTAAAGTGTCCCTAGTGAATGAATGTGAGAGTGAATGGTTGTCTGTCACTGTCTGTCTCTAAATGTTAGCCCTGTGACTAACTGGCCACTGTCCAGGGTGAACCCCGCCTCAGGCACAAAGCTGCTGGGATTGGCTCCAGTCACCCGCGACCCCTAACGGGACTAAGCGGTAGAAAATGAATGAATGAATACACACAGACTGACATTTCAAATGATTATTTCTTTAAATTGTGATGCTTATAACTAACAACTAAGGAAAATCCCAAATTCAGTGTCTCAAAAAAAAAATAGAATATTGTGAAAAGGTACAATAATGAAGACCCCTGGTGCCACACTCTAATCAGCCAATTAACTCAAAACACCTGCAAAGGCCTTTAAATGATCTCACAGTCTAATTCTGTCAGCTACACAATCATGGGAAAGACTGCTGACAGTTGTCCAAAAGACGACCATTAATACCTTGCACAAGGAGGGCAAGACACAAAAGGTCATTGCAAAAGAGACTGGCTGTTCACAGAGCTCTGTGTCCAAGCACATTAATAGAGAGTCAAAGGGAAGGTGAGAAAAGTGTACAAGCAATAGGGATAACCGCACCCTGGAGAGGATTGTGAAACAAAACCAATTCAAAAATGTTGGAGAGATTCAGAAAGAGTTGACTGCAGCTGGAATCAGTGCTTCAAGAACCACTTTGCACAGACGTATGCAAGACATGGGTTTCAGATTTGCATTCCTTGTGTTAAGCCACTCTTGAACAACAGACTACAACAACAGGGCTCGCCTGGGCTAAAGACAAAAAGGACTGGACTGCTATTAAGTTATGTTCTCTGATTAAAGTAAATTGGAAATCAGGGTCCCAGAGTCTGGAGGAAGAGAGGACAGACGCACAATCCCCGTTGCTTGAGGTCCAGTGTAAAGTTTATACAGTCAGTGATGGTTTTGGGCTGGTGTTGGTCACTGTCTTTTCTGAGGTCCAAGGTCAACGCAGCCGTATACCAGGATGTTTTAGAGCACTTCATGCTTCCTGCTGCTGACCAACTTTATGGAGAAGCAGATTTCATTTTCCAACAGGACTTGGCACCTGCACACAGGGCGAAAGCAACCAGTACCTGGTTTAAGGACCATGGTATCCCTGTTCTTAATTGGCCAAACTCGCCTGACCTTAACCCCAGAGAAAATCTATGGGCTATTGTGAAGAGGATGATACGATATGCCAGACCCAACAATGCAGAAGAGCTGAAGGTGCTACAGACTGATCAACTCCATGCCACGCAGCATTACTGCAGTAATTCAGGCAAAAGGAGCCCCAACTAACTATTGCTGTACATGCTCATACTTTTCAGTTGGACAAGAGTTCTAAAAATCCTTTCTTTGTAGAAATAAATAAATAAAATAAAAACAACATTTGAAATATATCAGTCTGTGTGTAATGAATTGTTATAAGAATTCTATATTGTAAAAAGAATTCTGTTCGTCAGAATAATGAGGAGACAGTGAGACCGTATTGAATTTAGAATGAATGGTCAGGATTTATTCCTTGCAAGGAAGAAGCGAAGTACAGACATGTCATGAGACTGTACAACAAGATGAATCTGCTCGCAAAGTAAACAATACATATGGGTTTTATACATATCAGTCCACAATGTGAAGGAGGAGGAGGATGTTCACTCCCCTACAGTCTGCGACCTAGAGGCCAGGTGGTAATAGCTTAGACTAGGGACATGTTTGTAATAGCATGAGAACAGAACATAAGCAGACAGAAGCATAACATATAAAACTAAAAAATAGACACTTAATAAAAACATACAATTCCCATAACATTCCCCCCTGTTTATGCTGAATAGGCATAAATCAAAATATCAACCTTGATGTGAATTTTATTAAGTCAGGAGCGAAAACCCAGAGGCAGCTGACCTAGCCTAAGTACATTTGACCATCCGGCTAAATGACCTATCGCTGGGAAAAAGACCTCCTGACCGCCCCTCTGCCAAGGCGGCGCACATTCAAGGCAGATACATGTAAACAATAAAATATAAACTGATTTCTTCTGACACACATGTCCAATCAATGACAGAAATGAATATAATATTGCAAACAGATAAATCGAAAGGAGATTAACATACTGATTCTTAACATCCAATAATAATTGATTACATCAAAACATAGAATCACTCCAAAATAAAGTAGAAAAAGATGCCGGAGGTTAAGCTGGTCAACCCATCGAACTCAACATCTCCAGCCTGACCCTGCCTGTCCAGTCGCTGACCCTGCAACGCAAAGAAACAAAACAGGAGTGAGACATCATCACAAACTTAATGATTAAAATCAATTCTCTTAAGCAAAGTAAATTCAGTGAACCATACTGCCCTTCGGACTTGAGTGTGGTCACGTCATGGTGCTGGAACTTGACTTTAAACCATGGACCCCTCATCGTACATGAGTTCAAAGGCTTCCCTCCAGTCAGATTGAGTCTCATCATCTGCGTCTGGGGTTCCTGCCTCGTCAATGTCATCTGGCACTTGCATGTATGCCAGTGCTGACTTAGTAAAGGGCGTGTCGATCAGTCTCGTTAGGAGAATCCGGAGGCATGGAACACAACAACAAAGAAACAGGATTAAGCATACGAATGTCACTGTCAGTGCTACAAACACTGACTTCAGAATTCCACCCCATTTCCGAAAACTTGTTCAAACCAGGGTGTAATATGGTCCTCTATGCCTGCGTTTCCAGTCAGTTCCATTGATAAGGAGTTGAGTCCTTCTAAAGCCCTGGTGACACTGCCATCAGGAGCTGTGTTGTTGGGGATAAAGGTACAACAGACTTGTCCGATCATTTTACATACCCCACCCTTTTCAGCTAAGATCATGTCCAGTGCCATCCTGTTTTGCCAGGTCATGAGGCTGGTTTTATCCAGCTGTTCGCCAAACCGGAAACTGCGTCCTCGGGTGTAATTAATGAACCTCTGTTGGTTATAATAGATATAGTTAATCCAATCAACATTTTTATTTATGGTTACCCTCCAAAAGAAAAGTGATTCAAATCCAGCTGCGATCTGATTTCGTGCCTTAAACTGGTCAGGGACCCCTCTAGGGACCCCAATTGCATCAATGTATATGCGATCATCAAATGAACCAGAGGAGCTTCCTCTTGCTCCTCTCGTGGGCCCTTGCTCACACTCCCATCAGTTTCAGGGTGTGGGAGTATGTAGAATTGTTGGACCAATTGAATGAGTGCACAAGTACCAGTCCAGTCAGCAGGTAACAGTTGTCGAATGGTCTTACCTCCGCAGAACCACCAGACGTCCGCCCTGCCTCCTATGTGGTTTCGCACCCAAGCATCATTAATTTCTCCTTTGGTTGAGTTCAGAGTGGTGTAACAGGAAGACAGGTGTCCCACATCCACTTTCCCGCTCGAGTGATGCAGGTGTAGTTGCCCTCATAAGGAGAAAACCAAGGGGTTTAACATTAATCTTTACAGGTGGGTAACGATAATGCAAATTTATACAGAGCTCTGGTGGAGGAGCCTGAGTATACAATTTCAACATGCATTCAAAACTTTTGTAATCATTGAATGGTGTAATGGGAAAAGGTACTGTAGCTAATAGTGGTCTAGCCCCAGCACATGCATAACAGTTTTGTCTTGGGTCATTGTGTTCAACAGTATAGACTAACCAATCAATCCATTCATTTTTTTCAGCATAACCTGTTTCCACAGCGATGGTGTGCTGAACAGTCTCTAAATCAGTGTTATCAGTAGTCTTACCAGTAGCTTTAGTAACATTTATTCTAAATAGACCCAATGGATCTCTACCGAGATGTGAACCCCATAACAAACATGCCTGAGTCCCCACCCTTGGTTTTTAAGGTGAGTGTCAGTACGCTCATCATCTCGGTTAAGGACAGTCTCTGTTTCAGGTCTGGTGCAGATGGAGGCTGAGGATTGTATCCCCAGTCGTGTGGACCAGTGTTTGTGATCACATTGCTCCAGGAATCACAGGCTTTGTGACCCCAGTGATGCAGACATACTTCACCGCTCCGATCCACTGTATCTCTCTACCACTCTCACAGTCTATAACAGAGCAGAGATTAATCGAGCAACACAATCAGTCTGTACAATACAGGTTATTGTCAGTAATGAATCTGGATTCCCTTTACCTCCTCTTAACTCTAGTGAGGTTCCCATTTCTCTCTGTGTGGGGACTGTCTCTAAAATACCAAAATATGGGGATGGTAATTATAAGAGAAAATGATACCAGCATACAGAGGGTGCCTCTCATGCCACACCCTGTACTCGGAATGGATGCCATGGTCTGACGGGTTCTGCATGGTGCCCGTCTGAGTCTGGTACTTATCTTACTGCGGAACTCTGGCTCTTTTGCAGTGAGTTAGATGTACCCAGGTTCCACGCTCAGCTATCCTCACAGCCGTGGGAGTGGACAGTAGAACCTGATATGGGCCCTCCCAGCGAGGTGAGGACCAGTTTTTCCGTTTCAACACCTTGATGAACACCCAGTCTCCTGGATCCACAAGTTGAGTCCCAGCTTCGACTTGTCCTGTGGGGGAAGAAACTGTAGACATAGTTTTTCTGCATTTCAACATTTTAGCCATGTAGTCTGAAATGTGTTCTATATCTTCTGTGTCATCTCCCTTCCACTGTATAGTCGGGATTTGGAAAGGTCTGCCATACAGTATTTCATATGGTGAGAGACCTTTAAGGCTTGGCTGTATATGTAAGCTCAACATCACGAGTGGAGACAGTCCACCCAAGTCTTTCCTGTCTCCTCCATTGCCTTCCTGAGTTTTGCTTTAATTGTCCCATTCAGCCGTTCAATTCTCCCAGCAGACTCAGGGTGGTAGCTGGTGAAATACTTCATCTGAATAGAAAAGATCCGTGATAGTTCAGATATCACTGTGTTTCTGAAGTGTGTCCCATTGTCACAGTAAATTCTAGTCGGGAATCCAAACCGTGGTGCAATCACTGTGGCCAGTGCTTTTGCCACTGTCAATGCATCGTTAGTTGTAGTCGGTATGACTTCTGCCCAACCAGAAAACAAATCAATGATGGTTAAACAGTATCTTTTGCTTTGACATTTATTCAGTTCAATAAAGTCCATAGAAATGTATTCAAAAGGGTAACTTGGATCCGGAATACGTCCTGATATTGGCCTGAGCCTACCCTGGGTATTATGTTTAGAACAAATCAAGCACGATGCACAAAAGTTTTTGGAATAGTTGTGAAATCCATATGCTGCAAAGTACTTATTTATCAACGATACCATCCCCCCTGTTGAGACATGCGTCAGCCCATGGCTCAAAACAGCAGCATATCTGAAGAGTGCTTTGGGAAGGATTGGTTTGTCCTCAGGGTCCACCCAAACAGAAGAGCTGTTTAGAATAGCATTTTTTTTCAACCAGAGTTGTTTTTCAGAGTCAGGTGCATTGGTCTGCATGTCCCTGAGTAAGTCCTGGTCAATGTGGTCTGTTGTGTCTATTGCTGTGTAGACAGAGTCCTTGACTAGCGGCTTTCCGGCTGCTCGTTTAGCTTCTAAATCTGCCTTGTGGTTGCCAAGGGAGACTAAGTCTGTGTTCGATGTATGTGCTGTGCATTTACATACCGCCACTTCTGAAGGAAGTTGGATGTCCTCCAACAGTTGTAAAATCAAATCTTTATGTGTAATGGGTTTTCCCGTGGATGTAATCATCCCTCTGTTTTTCCACTGTTGGGCAAACACATGTAAGGTTGAAAAGGCATATTGACTGTCAGTGTACACAGTGATTCTTTTTCCCCTTCCCAATTTACATGCTTCACTTAAAGCAACAAGTTCAGCTGCTTGTGCTGAATAATGTGCTGGTAATGAGCCTGATTTAAGTACTCGGTCATTAGTTACAACTGCAAATCCTGATGCATTTGTTCCGTCTTTGTTTTTCTTACATGAGCCATCCACGAACATTACAATGTCTGCAGGATTTAAAGGCATGTCCTTTAAGTCTGGTCTGGGTAAGACTGTCATTTCGGTCTCAGCTATACAGTCATGTTTTTCTCCGTCTGAGTCATTAGGTAACAAAGTAGATGGATTCAAAGTGTTACATCGCTCAATTGTTAAATGAGGCTGTGTCATTAGTATTGTCATACAACTTAAGTGCCGAGCTGGAGACATAAAAGCTAATTTATTCTGTAGCAACAGCACTGCCACTGCATGTGATACTTTAAGTGTTAAAGGATGGAACAGAACCAGTGTGGATGAGCTTTTAACAGCTAAAGCTGCTGCTTGTACCGCTTGCACACAAGGAGGCATGGCTCTGGATATAGGGTCTAATCGCACTGAGAAGTACCCTACAGGCCGTAGGTTTCCAAATGGCTGGGTCAGGACACTGGTCATGAAACCATTCCTAGAGTCACTTGTTTGAACAAATGGTTTAGAGTAGTCTGGGAGAGCCAATACTGATGCTCCAACTAATGTCTGTTTTAGTTGAGTAAAAGCTGCTTCTCCCTCTGCAGTCCATTGAATGACATCTTGTGCTGCCATTGGGACATCATAAATCAACCCTTGTAGCGGTTGTGTTGTTTCTGCATAATTTGGTATCCATTGTCTGCAGAAATTAGTCATGCCTAAAAAAGACATCATTTGTTTTTTTATTACTGGCTTTGGCGCCTGTAAAATAGCAGCTTTCCTATTTTCATCTAATTGTTTTCCATTTTGTGTGAGCTGAAAACCCAAATACATGACCTGAGTCTTCCACAGCTGTAGTTTGTTTTACTCACTTTGTGACCTTGCAAAAGGAATGTGAGCAGAGCCAGAGTGTCCTCTCTGCATTGCTGCTCCGTTTCCGAGGCCAGTAAAATGTCATCCACATACACAATTAACTGACTGCCCTGTGGAGGGTCAAATTTGGCCAAATTTGCAGTTATTGCTTGTGAAAACAAAGTGGGCGACTCGCAGTACCCCTGGGGTGCGCGAGTGAAAGTCCACTTCCTGTTCCTGTATTGGAACGCAAACCAGAACTGAGAATCTGGGTGCACTGGAACCGAAAAAAATGCATTTGCTAAGTCTATGACTGTAAAAACTTTAGCTTTAGGATTTAAGTCATTTAACAATGTGTTTGGATTTGGCACTAAAGGAGCCCTAGGAATTACAGCGTTGTTCACTGCCTGTAAATCCTGTGTCATCCTCCATCCTGATGATGGTGGTGCTTTTTTCACTGGAAACAAAGGTGAGTTACAGGAGAGTCTGGACACTCTATAATCACACCTGAACTCTTTAGTGCTTCCACTAAAGGTGCAATACCTTCTTCAGCTTCCTTTTTTAACGGATATTGTCTTTGAAATGGTCTAAACGACCCTTTTGGAGTGATTTTGTATGGTTCCACTCCTTTAATTAACCCCACATCAGCAGGACCTTTAGACCATAACCCCACTGGGATGTCTGTTAAGGCCTGCTCTTCTTCGTGGGTCAGTACAAGTCATTCTGAAATCTCCTCGTCCAAGTCAAACTGGACGCCTTCCTCCAATGTTCTTTTTCCGGTAATTCTTATTGCCTTCATACCGTCTGGTGTTGGAACCACACCGATATTCAGGGCTTCTAAAAGGTCGCGTCCTAATAAATTCATTGGGCATAATTGGGATATGGCAAACGCGGCTTTTGTCTCAGACCCAGTCTGAGGATCTTTTACGCTTAACGCAGTTGTAAGTGGTTCAGTTACAATGTGTCCGGTCGCTGATCTTACTCTAAGTACATTGTACGGATGAGTATTAAATTTTCTTTCTGCACAGTCATTTCTTATAATTGATCTACATGCTCCCGTGTCGCAAAGGAATTTAATGAAGTAACCATTAATTACTAAGTTTACCATTGGCTTTTGTTCATATGATAATAACACGTCCGTGTTTTGCAGAGACAAAATTTCTCCCTGCTCCTTCTCACTGTGTATGTCATGCGGTGTATGTTCGCGTTCGTGCATCTGACCTTTGTACCAACGGTCAGTCAGGAGTAATCCTCCTGATGCCTGGGTCCAGGTGGGGCACGGTCTCTCCCTCCTTCACCGTATCGTTGTCCTCTCTCTCCCTCCTGACAATTTCTGGCCAAATGACCCTCTGACCACACCGATTACACAGCCTCCTCCACTCCACGCCATCCACGTCCAGCTCCACTCCACCTCTCCTCCATTTTCCCGTCCACGTCCTCGTCCAGCATTCCCTCGGAAAAACAAATCAGTATCATTAGCATTCACCACTACAAAGGTTTCACTCTGGCGTTTCTTTTTTTTATTGTTGTTTTTTTCAATGCTCTCTGCATGCACTGCATATGCTTTCACTTGAGATAAAGGGGCTGTGGCCCATCCAATTTGCTGTTTCTTTACAAAATGACTCACTTCAGGTTTCAAACCACATAAGAATGCATTTTTTAGTTGATTTGCATATGGGGATGTTTCTACATTTTCGGAATAGTGATACCACTATTTGTATCAAACACCTCTTTAAGTCTATCAAAATACACCAGCACAGATTCCTCATCCCCTTGTTTACAATTGGCTATTTTTGAATAGTCCGCACGTCCTTGGTAGTGGTCAACAATTTTAGTCAGTAGAAGTTCTACACGCGCAGTCCAAGCCCCTTGTTTATATAATATTGGATTTCCATTCTCAAGTGGGTCCCATTCATTTTTACTACACCAATCTGCTTTGAGCATAACTCTCAAAGCACGTTCAACTTCAAGAGAATCCAAATAGTAGCTCGCAAATCGATAAAACATAGTTTTAAACTCCCCGTGTTTACCTTTGGGTGTGGAATGTCGGCGTAGCCTCTTTAACATCCAGCTCTGTCCACGGTCTATAGACTCGGACCATGACTGGTTGCTCACCCTGTCCCGCCTCGGATTTGGCATTTCAATCAACGGATACGCTTTCAGCTTGAGCTAATTTTGCTTTTAAAACTTTAGGCTTAGGAGGACAGAAGGTCTTACCGCTGCGTGTTGGGTGGCGCTCCTCCTCCTCAAAATTAGCTGCTAACGGTGGCTTCCCAGTGGAATGCGCTTGAGTCGTGTGGGCCGGGGCGGAGGAAGGCGGAGTTAGAGGCTGAGGCTGTGGCTGTTGGGAGGGTTCTGGCTGTGCATGCTGTATTGCTGCGCCTGCGGCTGCGGAGAGGGCCTGCGGCTGCCAGCCCTTGCTGGCTCGGATAGGAGGAGGCAGATTCGTGCAGGGACCCAGGTCATCTTCGATCTTTTGCTCTCGGCGATAGAAAGCATGTAAAGAAGGATAGGTGGTGGTTAGTACAGGTCTATTCAGAACCTCCTCATCCAACTTTTTAATTTCAGTAGCTTTGTTTTGGGCTACTTTTTTGAGTTTCTCCCCTGTTTCTCGATTATTCTTTTCCTGTAATTCCCTGTGTGTCCCTATTTTCCTCTTTTGGGCTTCAATTAGCCAATTTTGCGCTTGAGGCAATCCCGCTTGCCTCTGTTTACTTTTATTATTCAGATTATCTGCTGTAATCTTTCTAATTAACTCCTCACATTCGTTAACCTGCAATTTACCAATAAAACCATATTTTTCATGCCATTTATTCAAATGGATTATATTCTCAGGGTCAATATGCTGCATCAATTTAACATCCCCAATTAAGACCTTATCACCACCCAGTTTACTTTTATTCGAACCCATTGTTCTCAGTAAACCAGCCAGTAAATCAACTCAAACTCAATCAAACCACAGTCACACACAGTCACACTCAAACACACCTTTTCTCTGTAACAATTTCCCAGTATATGCCCCACACACGTCTTGTGGGCCTTTATAATCGCACTCACCGCTTCAACATGCAGTGAAACAAAACAATTTTTTCAGCATAAGCCTCTCACTGTCTAGTGGGCTTTTAAAATCTCATTACTCATCTGCAGGAATCAATTCTACGTAGTCAGGCCTTTTTTATAGTCACATTGACTTGGACTCATTCATCTCACCCGTTAAGATTTTACATGGAGGTTCTCGATAATGGTCAATACTCGAGTTTTCCTGTGCGTCCAACGCACCATTAAAACCAACAATACTAGCTATGCAAGGCAGTTCGATTGTGGCGTATTACGATCGTGATTATTAATCTAAGATAAATTCCTGTGCTCTCTAGACAAGCTCTTTAGACCTCATACTCCTTCTTGTAATCAGGTGAACTATCTAGTGCCATAGAGTCCCGCCCTTGTCACGGCCAAATGAACTAAACGCTGGTCCGTTTCAAGAAACACCTGAAGACTTACAAAGCATAAGGTATCTATCAAACTAAAATCTAGCAAGACAACAAGCTTTAACACAGATTAACATCAGAATATCCCGTTTAAAACCTCACCCTTAAAGATTTTACATGTAGGTTCTCGATCAAAAACACATACTTTTTCGGCTTTAAACCTCACCCTTAGATTTTACATTTGGGTTCTCGATAAAGCGGATCTCACCCCTAGATGACATTTAGGTTCTCGATCTTTCAGCGTTTAAGAATCTCATATGCTGGCCAACTTCATGGAAAAACATCAACTAATGATGTAAACTACATGCAGCCCGCTCAACATACGTCAGATTTCCAAAACTAGCTACTTCCGGAAGCTTTGGTATTAAAAAAATCACACACACACCAAAAAAACATAAACAGCTGTTTACCTGACTTTTTTTTTCCCAATGTCCAAGTTCAGATCTGTCTCCCGTCTCTCTCTCTGATTCCGTCACTGCGTCTCCTCCGCGCCGAAGGAAAGGATGTTCTGGCCCGTACCGCTTAAACCGCGCGGCTTTGGGACTTACAAAAAAACGCTTTGGTTTGGCGTTTTCCCATGCATGGTCAGGTCCGCTCCCCCGACGAAGAGAAGATGAACAGATTGGAATCCGGCTCGAAGGACCAAATGTTATAAGAATTCTATATTGTAAAAAGAATTCTGTTCGTCAGAATAATGAGGAGACAGTGAGACCGTATTGAATTTAGAATGAATGGTCAGGATTTATTCCTTGCAAGGAAGAAGCGAAGTACAGACATGTCATGAGACTGTACAACAAGATGAATCTGCTCGCAAAGTAAACAATACATGGGTTTTATACATATCAGTCCACAATGTGAAGGAGGAGGAGGATGTTCACTCCCCTACAGTCTGCGACCTAGAGGCCAGGTGGTAATAGCTTAGACTAGGGACATGTTTGTAATAGCATGAGAACAGAACATAAGCAGACAGAAGCATAACATATAAAACTAAAAAATAGACACTTAATAAAAACATACAATTCCCATAACATGAATAAATGTAATATACAAGTTTCTTTTTTTTTTTTTTTTTATGGAATTAGTGAAATCAACTTCTTTATGCTTTTCTAATTATATGACCAGCACCTGTATGTTGTGGCCAAAAGACTTTCCAATAAAAAATAAAATATATGTAAACTAAAAGTAAATGTGTGCAATTCTGCAATATCAAAGATGGGGATTGCCATTTTCCGCAAATTTGATTTGATTTGATTCAATTTATTGTCATTACAATTGTACAAGTACACTGCAACGAAAAGCTTTTTAGTGGTGCAACATATTACGTTTATACATAGATAGACACACAAGGTTGTAGGCCACACCAGTGCGCCATTACAGCGCTCCGATGATCCTCCGGAAAATGAAATAAGGCATTGTACAAACATAGCAAACATCAAATGTGCAGACACAACAGACGGGTAGTTATAACAACAGTAGCAGTTACAACATAAACAACAGTAGCAGTTTCAACAAAACAAGTATAACAAGCATTAGAGTACAGGTCAGACAGATGTAAAAGTGGCAGACTGTTGGTTTGGGCTGGTGGAAAGAGTCCAAGGCCTCTGTGGGGCGATGAATAGGCCGTCTGTTGGAATGAGAATCAGTGGCCTTGGCTGGGAACGGAGAGTCTCAAGCGGATAAGATAAGACCCAGCTGCCAGCTAGGCTTCCAAGAGGGAGGGGGGGGGGCACAGCAGAAATTTGTAATTTATATATTTGATCTTCGGTAATTTGTCCGGGTCGTGATCAATCAGTTCTGGTCCTCAGCGTCAGTTGCGTGCGTCCATGTCGTGGAGTAACCTTGATGTATCCTTCATCATGTTCAGACCAGAAACACTACGTAGCAGCTCACCGGTCAGTTTCTCGATGATGTCCACTCTTTTCTGAATGTCCTCAGATCGGGGAAAGATTTTGCGAATCAGCTCTTCGATTCATGTGCCCCATTGATGTAACCCCTTCACATCAGTTAAGCCGCACAGTAGCTCTCCAGTCTGTCTCTCGGTGTTATGAACTCTTTTCTGTATGTCCACAGTCCGTGCTGAGAGGTCTCGGGTCAGCTCCTCGGATTGCGCATCTCTTTGATGTAACCCTTTCAAACTTTCACCCACGTCATGAAAGCACTTTTTAATTTCAGTAGACAGCGGCTGGGTAGATTTAAAGGCAGCTGTCTTACAAATTTTCCGATAGTTGAAGGCATTCCCTAGACCAATGAGCAGGAATCCAGCTATCATAAATCCAAACATATAGATATCCTCGACGTCCTCCACCGACAGGGCTTCCAAACACAGAACCTGCCAGTTCTTCCAGGCGTCCTGTGAATAGCCTGCCGCAAAGGTCCCGCCAGGGCAAATGGGTTCCCCCGGAGCACCCTTCTTTTGTGAAAAAATAGTGTCAATAGCGCTCAGAGACCAGGTAATTAGATCCATATCGGTTCTTAGGAGTCCAGCAGGCAGTAAAGTCCAAGAATAAGAGAGAAAGAGACAAAAACGAGACACGAGACAAGAGAAGCTTATACTGATAACAGAGAGCAGGGAGCAGAGGGAAAACACGTCCGCCTTGTCTGAAGTCAGGAAGTGACTTAGATTCAAATATATTTGAATCTAATAATAAGGTCCTAATTTGAACAATATTGAAATATTTGTTTATTTAAAGTTCAGCATAACTGAATAACTAAATAAGTAAACAAGAAATAAAACATATAGCTTCAAAAATATTACACCACCAAGTTGCCTTTATTCATTGTTCAGACATGACACACATAAGTGACTCATGTAAAATAAAGTAATAACTGTTTTTCATAATACATCATCATATATCATCATCATATACATATGTTATTTGTCATCTTGTAAATACATGTCCCTTGAGTTTACAGGTGAAATTATCCATTAAAACATCTAAAATTACCAAATACAGACTGTGCTTTCAAAGTGGTTAGCACGCCTGCCTCACAGCAAGAAGGTCCTGGGTTCGATTCCCATCCAGGGCAGGGCCTTTCTGTGTGGAGTTTGCATGTTCTCCCTGTGTTTGTGTAGGTTTCCTCCGGTTTCCCCTACCACCAAAAAAACATGTACAATAGTCCCCCCCCAAACACACATGAGGCCAGGACTCCCCTGCAAAAGAGATTTGTAATCTCAGTGGGACTATCCTGGTTAAATAAAAGTTAAATAAAATAAATAAAAATTAAAATAAATGTCATGCCCCGCCAGGCCCTGCCTTGAGGAAAACAAACTGGCAGCGATCCTTGCTGATACAGCGAGGAGTCTGGCTTGCCAAGCTACCTTCTCAGAGCTACGTAGCATAAAGGCAAGCAGAAGCGGTAAGACATCTGGATCAGTGTCTGTACTTACATGATAAAAGAATTCTCTATTCATTGGAAGTATTTATATATAAATGTGTCTGACTCTGAAACAAATGAGTGAATGACTGAATTGGCAGTCAGTTCCTTACCAACGGTTGAGTGCACTCTGCCTTGGGAGCATGTTCCTTGGGTGCTGTTCAGAGATAAAACACATGTGTATCATAGTCATATGCAGATAGGGATAAAGAGGTGGGTAGAGTAGCCTAAAATTGTACTCAAGTAAGAGTAGCATTACTTCAAAATAATTTTAATCAAAGTAGAATTAAAAAGTAAGTCTGTTTAAGTTTGATTGTAAGGTAAATTTTGTATTTTTCTTTTTTATTTTTTTTTACAACATAAAACTTTTGAAACCAATCCCTACAGTAGACATGTGTGTTAGTAAAATGAGGCCAGGACTGTTCATCCTTTTCACTTAAAACACTGGAGACAGTAGCCTCAGACAATTTTCATGTTTTTATTGCGTAGTGTTTGAAGAGCAGTGTTGGGCAAGCTATTTGGAAAACATAACAAGCTAAGCTACCAGTTACTCTACGGTAAATGTGACTTCACTACTCTAAAGCTACCCCCCAGAGAAATGTAGCAAGCTAAGCTACAGAATCATGGCAAAAGTAGTAACCAATTTTTTTATTTATTTTTTATATTGAACCAACTACATTCCAAGTCAGTGCTATCAATGTTCAATTAAACTGTTTGTTTCAAATCACACCTGTTGTTCAAAGCAAAGGTTATGGATAATGTTGTAAAAATAGTAGTCTGATGGTATGCCTTCTTTGTCAGAGCTTCCCACATCCAGAGGAACATGCTGGCATCTGCCAAGGGCCCTCTCGTGCTTGCTGCTGACGAAGTACTCCTCCCCACATACCCTTAAATATATTGAATTTAGAGTCACTCCTGCTGTTTGATGGTTGTCTGCTTTCTGGCAAGAAAACCAAAATTGGTTGACAATATCCTTTATCCAGTATTTGTGACTAACCAGATATTTTCCCAGCCTGTTGACAAAAAAACATACATATCTAACTTCAAAGAAGTACACTGACACAGACACCAACACAACAAAAGTTACTTAACAAAATAAAATCAGATTTTTTTTGTCACTCTTACCTTGCTGGCATGCAGCTTCTTGGCTGCATGCCAGATGTCCAGGACTGCACTACACCCTTTTCCTTGTACCTCTCTTTCTCTGGAACTGCCAAGAACAAACAAACAATCATACAATACAAAATGTCTCGTACAGACGATGCTGAGCTCCCCCATAAGCCTGTCAAAGGTCTTTATAAAGGCAAATTCTCCATTGCCACTCTCTTTGTGTCAGTTTGTCTCTTGTCCACATTCACAACACTGATGATGTCCATGGTGTCTTGCTCTAATGCCGTGTAGGTACAGTGCTGTGCAGAGTGACCTTTAAACTCTGATACACAAAGAATGTTTTAGGGAAAAAAGTACCCGTTTGTCATTTTATTGGCTGTGTTGACATTTAAAAATCATATGTAAGAATTACTTTTTGAAGATTAAATGAAAACTCACCCAAAATGTTTTCAGTACCCCGTGAAAGCAACTTGACCTGGAAAGGTGAAAGGCCATCACACTCCACACCCGTGCTATTGTCACTGTAAAAGTATTTGCTGAAGGGGAGATGGAGAAAGGTGGCCAGTTGCATCAAGTTTTGGTTGTAAGCGGTGCAGGCAGGCTGGTTAATTAGATCGCTTTCAGCAGTGACTTGAATAGGTCCAGGGAAGGTGGGAATGTCAGATGCTTGCTGTATAGATCTTCAATGTTTGGAGGGTGTGGGTGCTTTGCAGAATCTTCTCAGTCAAGAAGACATCCTCCTCGAGCCCGATGATGGGTAGTGTGTCAATAGCACTTTGTAATGTACCCTGAGCCCTGTATAGTGAAAAAAACATTTTTATATTTTGTATCATTACTAACATATAATACATAGTTAGATCTGAAATCCTAACATTTTACTAACAAGCCTTTCTTTCATTGCTGTAACACATACAGGTGGGACATACTCAGCATCTGATGGGTCTGAGGCCAGCTCGCCCTCCAATTCAATCCTGTAATATAAACATAAAATAGAAATAACAAAACCAACGCAGAAAAACATAAACAAGCAAGATAAAAAGATATGGTGGGGTTATTTATCCTCTTTGTTTGGGCTGAAATTTCTTTTCTTCTAAAATAAATTGGTAGATCAATCAATTGAGAGATAGAGACAGTTACATTTAACTTGCTTCCACCACCTCCAGTGGTTGGACTCCCTCAATTTGGACCTGTTCACTGTTGACGAAGGAAAAAAATGTGTCACACCCATTACTGAGCTGGATTGAATGTCATGATCAGAATAATCAAAACTGAAATGTAATTGTCATACACTGTTGACACCACACACTAGTAAAATTACAGTCTGACTTTAGTTTTTGTGTAGTACTAAATGAAAACACATTTTCAAATTTCCATGCAGTGATGGAATCAGGAAGCTGTGTTAATCTGGTGTCTTTTCTTGGTTTGGCAAAGGCCCCTGACCCTTTGCCACTGTATTTTTCTCATAGCTGTAAACAATATTAACTATTATTAGACTGCTGCCTTAAACAATCTCATCATATTTACAAAAGCGTTACATTTAACAGTGTCATTTTTATACTGGACTCCCTGCTGCACAACCAAACCTCTGCAGCTGATCCAGAATGCAGCGGCAAGAGTGGTCTTTAATGAACCAAAGAGAGTGCACGTAACTCCTCTATTCATTAGGTTACACTGGCTCCTGTTGACGCCCGCATCAAGTTCAAAGCTATGCTCTTGGCCTACAAGACCACCACTGGTTCTGCACCCTCATATCTTCACTCACTACGTTCCTACCAGATCCCTGCGCTCTGCAAATGAACAACGTCTGGTGGTACCGTCCCAAAAAGGTAAAAAATCACTCTCACGTACCTTCTCTGGCTCTGTTCCACATTGGTCTTTAAAAGACGCCTGAAAACACATCTCTTCCGTCAACACCTGACTGACAAACACTGAGTTTTCTTTAAAAAAAATAAAATAAAATTCTCATCCTTAAGGCCAATTTATACTTCTGCGTCGGGTGCGCGTAGTAGGTACGGCGTAGCATACGCATTGACGTGTACCATACGTCGTACCCTTCGCGCACTCGACGCGGCGCACCTCCTCAAAAATGTAACTACGCGTCGCGACGACACGGACTGGTCGGCTTGGTAGTATCACGTGTCCTCCTACGCATTTCCGGAATAATCTTCTGCACTCTGGACCGTCTGCCATTTTTAAATTCCGAAATTCAGTGAAGAGCCAACAAGTTTTAGTAATTGAACTAAAATTAACAGTTTTTGGACCTCGATAAGCTCCAGCTCCAACATGATCCGCTCTCTTTCAGTCGCCATTGTTTGTAGAAGCCCGCGAGGTTCGAGGAATGTAAACACAGTGGCACCCGCTCGCGTAACAGACATACGCAGAAGTATAAATGCTCACGACGGCGTCGCCTACGTGTGTAGCCTTCAACGTACACTATGGCGTACACTCGACGCAGAAGTATAAATCAACCTTTAGCTTTGTATACTGCGCTGGGTTTAAACTGACTAGTTTTTGTGCACTTATGCTTTTTGTACCTTGTGTTGTTAAAATTGCTTCCATTGTTTTTCTCACTTCTAAGTCGCTTTGGATAAAAGCGTCTGCTAAATGACTAAATGTAAATGTATACAATTTATCCTTTACCTACAATTTATCTACTAGCACACCATTTGATAATTATTGACATAACACACAAATAAAGGCAGATGCACAGCTAATCACACAATAAATGTTTACTTATTCCCTCACTCTATTGTATGTTGTACTTCTTATCATAATTTACATAACAACACATCAGTAAATGGGCATAAGTTAATTGAATCTAACGAGGCGATGGCAAGAACGCCAGACGTGTGGCAGAGTTAGCATTAGATGGGCGTTGATAACAATAGCATCCTATATTACATCCTGGCTTATAAAGTTGTCATGGATCACGTTATCTCTGGTGAGGGTTATTGAACAAACAAGCCAACGGAAGTCAGGAAGAAAAAAGTACTTGGCAAAGTGTAACCCCAAAAAGAGTTAGCATTAGCTCAGCTGCTTTGTAAAGACATTAGAAAAAGTAATTAAAACCCCCAAGAGGTCAGGGTCATAATTCACTCATGGTCTGAAAGTATTTAATCTATTCAGGACAGTAACTTATTAGGAGTAGTTTCTGTTAGCTGATTAGCATCCCTATGTTACACGCATGCAAACATTATATAGCTTTAGAAAACTGAAAACAAAACTCCACACTATATTATATATGGTCTGTAATGATGTCTTAACTTTTCAATAAAAAAAAGCGAGCTCAGGGTCTGTTTTTATCCCCAAAGTAGACTGCAGCTCTCAACTGTAGTTTTTCTTTGCGGGCCTCGCTCAATAAAAATTATCTATTTTTTTTTTTTGAGGAGTCGGTGTTGGTGTCTGGGATGTGCTAGAGGCCAGTCTTTTTTATTGCTTGCAGAGTCTATCTCGATACAAACGCTCGCTGTCATGGCGGCTCTACTGGGAAGTCAGAGCTGTACACGGGAGCGCGCACAAGATCACATCCAGGTTGATTTCCCGGCAAAACCTGCCCGAATTCTGCACAATGAAATGAGACAACAGTTTTTAACAATGAAGGTCTCAGTTGTCTCATCTAATTATGGCCAGCTCATATTTGTGCAAAACGTTATTTGATCTTAAAACGTTAAATACTGTCCCTTTAAATTTATTTTCTCACAAATGTAAACAATGTGAGCAATGCTGTGTTTTACTGCTGCAAACATTAACAGAAAACAATAAAAGTCAAGTATAAGTATATTTTATAAACTGACGTTTATGCAGATATTTATAGACGATGGTAATGGTTGATGCTACGGACCATCCGGTGATGTATGTTTCGATTTTTTTTTTGTTTTGTAATAAATTGTAGCTTGGGCGGATGCTACTGCACTAGTTAATAAATGAACGAGCTTTGCTACAAAAAAAATATTTTATTCAGAAAACAGCCACACTCCTGACGAACACTTAAGAGTATGTGCTGCTATGCCTCCACAGTTTGTGTGTGATCATGTGACTGCATGGCTACATCTGATTGGTAAAACACAATCATGTGGTAGATCCATTGGTGGCAAAAATAAAGCATAGAATCTGTAAGTTACTCAAGTAAATGTAACGGAGTAAGTGTTACTTGTTACTACCCACCTCTGTAAATATAACATTATAAACATTAGGTAGAGATTGGTTTAGCTTTGACCGGATGTTATCTTTGGGACTCACGGTCCTATAATCTAATCAATCAATTTTCTAAATCCTTTAGCGAAGCAAAAAAATGTTGGCTGCAGGCCAGAATTGTCCCACGGGACAGTAAAGCTCCTATGTTAATCTGGGCAAATGAGGGCAACCAAAACAATTTGCACAACTCACACAAAATATATATATGAGTACTAATTAGCTTTTGTTTTACAACGCATCCAGCGTATCTGCGTACGTGATGACGTAGGAGTCCGCTGACACTCGACCAGATGACGTTACTGGGGGGCAGAGACCCCTTCCCAATTGTGCATGGGCACAGAACAATTCAAAAGGCTCCGGTGTGAGTATGTCTCAAGTCTACATGAGTAAACACATCTTGCAACAAGCAGTGATAACACGTGAACATATACTTTCATGTTTACTGCAGGTTGCTCTAAAATTTAAACACAATACATTTTGTTTTAGGCCAAAGGCTGAGTCAGAGTCAACATAAAAATTACCAGACAGAACTTATATCCAGTTGTCATCCCAAGTGGATCCCAAATGAAAATACTGTTTCCCACCCCAGAAATAAACAATGCAATAAACTTCTGTACTGTGCGGAAAATGTTCATTGATGTGTGCAATTACCCAAAAGGAATGATTTGTTAAGAGGTTAAATAGTTTAGATAAATTTAGGTTTGATCAATTTGAAAGAAAAAAATACATATCTTGCAAGCATCTGGTCTCATATGAGACTTAGGAGCAAGTGGGCAGACACGTCCACATTCAGAAAAATGAATGGTCATTCATAATGTAGAAATAGACTATGAAACCAGAAAACTTAACGTTAATAACAACATTCCATAGGCAACACTGTTTGTCATGTGCAATTATACATTTGTGATCAAAACATGGATGACCATCTTTTTTTTAACCATCTTTTTGCAGGCAGTAAGATAATAATACAATATGGAACATGGAGTATGTGACCATTTACAATGTCAAAAATCTTATTGTATGTATGATATTCAGCCATTTGTTGGATCGGATAAGTTCAGGACACATCAAAGTTAACACATAAAAAAAAAACATTATGCCTACCACTTCTACCTCCATCTCCTGCTCTTTGAAAATAATTACTCTTTAATTAAAGCCAACTGTCAGCTTGTGATGTATGGCCACTTGAATGGCTTTGGCACTGGAAAGTTCTCGACCACTTCAGGTCATTTGTTACTGTGTGGAAGTCCAGCGTTTGTGGCTGCTCCTGTTCTTTTTAACACTCATAAGGGCCCCGATTCAAATTTAAGATTAAACAAATCTACTGAGGGAGGCTCACTGTTAAAGAGCAATAATATCTTTGAGTAATAGCCGACCTTGGGCTGTGACAGAAGAAAGAGCTTGGAGAGACTCTGGGTCACGAGCAAAAGAGAAATGGAAGTCATTTGGGTGAGAAGCGAGGAAATTTAGCACGCTGAATTTCCATTAGATCATCAATGTTCCATAATGTGAACTTTTTCTGAAAAATGATGATCATCTTTAATTTATTATCATTTAAAAGCTTCAGAGTAAAAAACCTAAAAAAAAACCTCCTTTTTTAATCTATAATTTTGTGTTGGGCTTTTCTATTCCAAGATAATTTAAACATTCAAGCATCTGTGACTGTCAAGTTATCTAAACCTATCAATGCTTTCCAGGGCCGGATTGGGACTCATTTTCAGCCCTGGAGTTTCATGCCTTAGACCGGCCCACTTTAGTTCCCGACTGACTATATTAAAATAATAAAATGAAAACCTAAGAATATAAGTCTGCAATAGGCACATTGTTTTCTACAGTATTTTTGTCTTGTTTCCAGTCCAATGGGGTAAGAAAAATAATTGTTTTAGTTTTAGCTTTTAAGCAACAACAAAAAATCACTTAATTTTTAGTTGTTTTTTTTTTCTCAAGAAAACAAGACATAATTTCTCCTGCCATTTCACTTGTAAATGTATCTTGAATTAAGAATATTTAGATATTTGAACTGGAAACAAGTAAGAAAATGATTTTCATTGAGCAGGGCTCTTCATTACAATTATTTCTTCTGAATGACAATCCTACCTGCCCATTCTGGTGTTGGGCTCATGACTGGAGCTTGGGGACGTTTCTGGGCCTCGCTCTTCACTGTTGGCAGCAAATGGTACTAGAGGGCTGCTGCTGAAGAGCTACAAGAAAAACTTTGATACATGAACGGTGGTTTACATACGACGTTGTTTTGCACGGTCGCTAGCATCTTGCACTGCTCCTAACTACCTTAACGTTAGCTTACTTACCCGCCTCGTCGTCTCCGTTTGTTTTGTTGAGAAAATATGTGCTCAGCTTTGAACATTTGGCCCGTCAGTTTCCAAAGCTTTTTTATTTATTTATTCTGGCCTTTTCAGCGCCTTTGCGCTTTCTGTTATCCATTTTTATATGTGACTTTTTTTTATTATTTTGAGCAACTTGCAAAGGGGCCGTGTCAGGGGGCGGGGCCAGGGAGTCAAAACGTCATCATTGTCTTGCAGGCTGCACTCTGCGAGAAAATATTAAATAAAAGAGTGGAACTGCGGTAAAATAATAAATAAAAAGAGTGCGGCTGCGGTAAAGTAATAATAATAATAAATTAAAAAAATATATTTCAACCCAGTCCCATGACAACAACGGCCCTCGCGGCCAAACAAACGTACCGGCCCACCGGGAATTTTCCCGGTGCTCCCGATTAGCCAATCCGGGCCTGATGCTTTCCTAAACTTGTACAGGACTGTAGTGAATGCGGAAGATTAGGTGGAACTTTGAGCACCAAGGAAGACACAAATCCACAAGTACACTGTGTTAAAGTGAAGACTTAAAAATAATTATGAATAAGAAGTAAAACGCTTAAGAGTAATGTTAATGTAACTGACCGCTTGACCGTTAGTGACCTTCGCAACAGGACTGAAGACAAGAGGATAGGGCTCCACTCGTTTTCAATATTTTATTTTGTAGTAGTAGAAAGCAGGTTGAAAAAGGCTATGAATTTAAACATTGCAATGGGGTTTTAGATGATTTTAATCTACATTATTCATCATTCATTTATTTTTTTTTGCTTTTAAGTAACTTTTAAGTTATATGAATACATAGGATTTGTTTAAATATGTATTAAAATATAATATTTCAAATAGATTTTAACTAAACAATCAACTGATAGGAAGTATAAGTGTGGATATACTGGAGCTTCCTTTGCGGAAGTCAAACTCACAGTAGAGGAGAAGACCCTGCCCACTCCACTCCTGTTGGACGAGACGCACAACAACCGTCAACAACCTTTTTTTTTTTTTGAAGAAATTCAGCAGAGACTAGAGAAGTTGCAATGGTTCATCTGTGAATGTTATCATAAGTCCTGATGTTTATAAACCTTATATTCTTTTTTTTTTGTCTAAATAAAGAGAAATAACCTTATATATGAATGTATGTTTATTTAAAATGTAAAACATATTCTTGGCAAACATTTAGATCACACTAAATTAAAATTCTGAAGTTAACTTGAGATCTTGCTGCAGATCCAGTTGTACTTGTCATCAAAAATGCATCAGGATCATAGATTGTAAATAAAAATGGATGTAATCCGCCCAATGTGTTCGGGGACTCCCGCAGACCACTGCTGACCTCTCTTAAGCCACGCCCACGTCCCACTGACCACTCCTAAGCCCCGCCCACATCCCACGAACCCACTATTTGTCCACGAACACACTATTTTTGGGAAATGTGTCAAAAACCCCCTGACCACTGCTGACCACTCCTAAGCCCCGCCCACATCCCACGAACCCACTATTTGTCCATGAACCCACTATGTATCGGAATGGGCCCAGAAGCGGTCAGATGGTTATGTGCCACAAGAGGATGTCTTGTGGCGCTCCTTCTGGCCAATTTTGACATTTGGCCCAAAGTTGCTCCGGGAGACTTGCCCTGTGGATACGGCATACCAGCCCCCCCCCGAGCTCCCAGTTTGATTTTGGACCACAACGGACCTTTCTGAACAAATCCAAGTTGCCCATTATTTCAATGTATTTTGTGTAGTGCGTTCACGGACGGTGCTTAGGAAGGTCCGATCGACTCGGGAGTGGACTCCTTTTTCTCGCCACAGTACGTGGAAGCGGGTGGTAAAGTTTGGAGAGGCTACAACATTGTTAAGGGGTCAAAAGGTCAAAAAAAGGGTATGCGCTAAAGGCCATTAAGAGTGATATCTTTTGGGACATTATTTTTCTTTCCGTCGCTCTAGAGCCAGCCGCTTTCGATATGTTGTTCTGGGTGGCCCCAGGAAATAGAGTGCAAAATTTGGGGCCCCTGGGACCTTTGTAGAAAACTCCCAATAGCCCATTATTTCAATGCATTTTGTATAGTGTGTTCACGGACGGCGCCTAGGAAGGTCCGATCGACTCGTGGGTGGACTCCTTTTTCTCATCACAGTACGCTGAAGCATGCAATAAAGTTTGGAGAGGCTTCGACACCGTTAAGGTGCTTAATTGGCTTAATTGGCCTCAGAGCTACAGTCTTCTCCCCTCCCCCGCTCTGAAACTAAAAGGCCTGTCTGAGCTTGTCAGGGCTGAGAGAGAGATTTTCTCTGGAGGCTAAAACAGTTTGCCTTGAAGCTAGAAACATGCGCTTTGGATATGTCGAGTGGGGGGGCCTGAGGAGCCAGGGTGCAAAATTTGGGCCCTCCCACACCACTTTTGCGAAATGGACACATAGTGCTTTCGCGGACAGTGGAATTGGGCAACGGGTCTCGGTCCTACCTACTCAGGAGGACCAGTTGAGTGCAGTAATGTAGTTTGTATCATGATAGGACCCCAAATAAATATCTCCAGTCATCATTCATACCCGGTGTTTTCCATGATCCCACTTCGGCGGGGCTTAGAAGTGGTCAGTGGGACGTGGGCGTGGCTTCAGAGAGGTCTGCAGTGGTCTGTGGGGGTCCCCCACACATTTCCCAAAAATAGTGTGTTCGTGGACAAATAGTGGGTTCGTGGGATGTGGGCGGGGCTTAGGAGTGGTCAGCAGTGGTCACTAGGGATGGGAATCGTTAAGGTTTTAACGGTATTACTACTCTTACCGATACTGCTTAACGGTCCGGTACTTTAACGGTATTCTTATTGGTACTTTGTGTTGTGTGTGTTTTTTTTACGAACAAGTTGAGAACAGAATTAACATTTCTTTATTTTTTTTTTAATTAATAAAACAATTATTTGTAGTGCAAGAAACAGCCATGTTTGAACAAATAGCTATTATATACAGACACACACATTAGCATGTGTATATATGTATATACACGTATGTATATATGTATATACACGTATGTATATATGTATATACACGTATGTATGTATATATGTATATATATAAACTTTGTCCTTCACCCTCCGCGGGTGGTCTCTCATCCTTCGAGCTCGGGTCCTCTACCAGAGGCCTGGGAGCTTGAGGGTTCTGCGCAGTATCTTAGCTGTTCCTAGTACTGCACTTTTCTGGACCGAGATGTCTGGTGTTCTTCCAGGGATCTGCTGTAGCCACTCTTCCAGTTTGGGGGTTACTGCCCCGAGTGCTCCGATGACCACAGGCACCACTGTCGCTTTCACCTTCCAAGCCTTTTCCAGCTCTTCTCTGAGGCCTTGGTATTTCTCTAGTTTCTCATGTTCCTTTTTCCTGATGTTGCAATCACTTGGTACTGCAACGTCAACCACAACGGCCTTCCTCTGCTGTTTGTCCACCACCACAATGTCTGGTTGGTTCGCCATTACCATTCTGTCAGTCTGAATCTGGAAGTCCCACAGGATCTTGGCTCGGTCGTTCTCTATCACCTTTGGAGGTGTTTCCCACTTTGACCTCGGGGTTTCCAGTCCATACTCCGTACAGATGTTCCTGTACACTATGCCAGCCACTTGGTTATGGCGCTCCATGTATGCTTTCCTGCCAGCATCTTACACCCTGCAGTTAAGTGTTGGATTGTCTCAGGGCCTGTTTGCACAGCCTACACCTTGGGTCTTGTCTGGTGTGGTAGATTTGGGCCTCTATTGCTCTGGTGCTCAGGGCCTGCTCCTGTGCAGCCATGATGAGTGCCTCTGTGCTGTCCTTTAGTCCGTTCTAGCCATTGGTAGGATTTCTTGATATCAGCCACTTCAGTTATGTTCGGTGGTACATCCCATGTAGGGGTTTGTCCTCCCATGATGGTCCCTCCTCCAGCTCCTCTTCCTCTGTTCCCCATTGCCTGAGACATTCACTGAGCACGTCATCTGTTGGGGCCTTATCTTTGATGTACTTGTGGATCTTGGATGTTTCATCCTGGATAGTGGCTCTCACACTCACTAGTCCACGGCCGCCTTCTTTACGGCTAGCGTACAGTCTCAGGGTGCTGGATTTGGGGTGGAACCCTCCATGCATGGTGAGGAGCTTTCGTGTCTTAACGTCTGTGATCTGTATCTCTTCCTTTGGCCACCTTATTATTCCCGCAGGGTATCTGATCACTGGCAGGGCGTAGCTGTTTATTGCCCGTGCCTTGTTCTTGCCATTGAGCTGACTTCTTAGGACTTTCCTTACTCGTTGGAGGTATTTGGCAGTTGCTGTTTTCCTTGTAACCTCTTCGAGGTTGCCATTTGCCTGTGGTATTCCAAGGTACTTGTAACCATCCTCAATGTCTGCTATTGTTCCTTCTGGGAGTGAGACCCCTTCTGTGTGGACTACCTTCCTCTCTTCGTCACCATTCGACTACACTTCTCAAGCCCGAATGACATCCCAATGTCAGAGCTGTAGATCCTGGTGGTGTGGATCAGTGAGTCGATGTCCCGCTCACTCTTAGCGTATAGCTTGATGTCATCCATGTAGAGGAGGTGACTG
Source organism: Perccottus glenii (assembly GCA_024416835.2). Taxonomy (NCBI): domain Eukaryota; kingdom Metazoa; phylum Chordata; class Actinopteri; order Gobiiformes; family Odontobutidae; genus Perccottus; species Perccottus glenii. The sequence continues at coordinate 1,244,379 of CM044554.2, forward strand.
ATGGTGGCCCCATTCCTGAGTCGGTATCCATAGCCAGTCTTGTCGATTATTTGGCTGAGGGGTTCAGGCCTATGCAGAACAGCAGTGGGGATAGAGCATCTCCTTGGTATATGCCACATTTGATGGATACTTGTGCAAGTGGCTTGCCATTGGCCTCAAGGGTGGTTTTCCACAGCCTCATTGAGTTTGCAATGAAGTCTCTTAGAGTCCTGTTGATGTTGTACATCTCCAAGCATTCAGTGATCCATGTGTGTGGCATTGAGTCATATGCTTTCTTGTAATCAATCCAGGCAGTGCACAGGTTGGTGTGTCGGGTTCTGCAGTCTTGGGTGACTGTTCTGTCAACCAGGAGTTGGTGTTTAGCTCCTCTGGTTTCTTTGCCGATGCCCTTCTGTGCTTTGCTCATGTATTGATCCATGTGCCCACTTATCTTAGCCGCAATGATGCCTGACATGAGCTTCCATGTTGTGGGAGACAGGTTATTGGCCGATAGTTGGATGGGACTGTACCCTTTGTGGGATCCTTCAGGATCAGGATTGTACGCCCTTCTGTAAGCCATTCAGGGTGCGTCCATCCCTTAGCAGCTGGTTCATTTGTGCTGCAAGGCGCAGTGCAGTGAGCT
>CM044554.2:1250000-1252500 GCA_024416835.2 Perccottus glenii
GGCACCTGGGTCAGACGGGGCTGCTCGGTCTCGCTCCCAAACGGTCGAGCCCGCAAGAGTCCGCACTCTCGGGGCACTGTGGCGAACTCGCGGTGTGCAGGAACCGACCACCGTAGTTCCACGGGGGAACCAGGCAGAGGCCCTGCAATGGCGAGTCTCGTGATCCCATCCACCAATAGACGCGTTCAGACTGAAAGAACGCAATTTGAGCCAACTTGAGTTTGAAAAACTGCGTTCCTATAATTCTGCTGAGTACGCCTTTGGGTCGGGCGGGAAAGTGGCGCCGCCCGACCCAAAGTTTTCGGGCCTCCCGGGCCTAAATGTACATCCAGGAATTTTTGAAATAGCCAAAATGATCCCCAGGAGCCATGGAACGGGGCTGCGTTGAAATTTTCGAAAAATTATTTCTAAAGCCCTTAAAATTCGACTTTAGTCCGCTGACTGCGCCGCTTCAGCCCGGCGCTGTCTGAAGCGGCACAAATTCGACATTTGGATTTAATTTTAGAGGGTTTTGAAATAGCCAGATTATTCTACGCAAAATTACAAGACTTTCTGCTAAAAGAATTTTTAAATTCGGACCATTTTGACCCACTTAGGTCCGGCGCAAGGTCGGAAACTCATGCCCAAAACAGGCCACCTTCCTCGGACTCGTCCGCGGAGAGTCGGCCTCTATCCCTGGTTCTCCTGAAAATTGTTTTTTCAAGCTAGGAAGATTTGGAAATAGCCATTTTGTAGCCCTTGGTGAGTAGAGGTGAACTGCTATCTCCGTTTTTTGATTTTTGTCCGTTTTGACCGTTTTTGAGGCCTGGAAGTGTTCAGGGCTCTTCGCTCGAACCAGTCCGAGATGGGTGCTTGTCCTCGGACTACACATGAGCCAGTGACACCCTGGTTCTCATAAAAACTTTTTCAAGCTAGAAAGATTTGGAAATAGCCATTTTGAAGCTCTTGGTGTATAGAATTGAACTGCTATCTCCGTTTTTTGATTTTTGACCGTTTTGACCGTTTTTGAGGCCTGGAAGTGTTCAGGGGCTCTTCACTCCAACCAGTCCGAGACGGGTGCCTGTCCTGGGATACAGATGATCCAGTGACACCTGGTTCTCCTGGAAAAACTTTTTCAAGCTAGAAAGATTTGGAAATAGCCATTTTGAAGCTCTTGGTGTATAGAATTGAACTGCTATTAGCGTTTTTGATTTTTATTCATTTTGACCGTTTTGAGGCCTGGAAGTGGTCAGGGCTCTGCACACTACCCAGTCCGAGAGATGGGTGCCTGTCCTGGGATACAGATGATCCAGAGTGGGCCCCTGGTCCTGGTTCTCAGTATCTTTCTCATTTTCGAGCTAGAAGATTTGGAAATAGCCATTCTGTAGCTTTTGGGGCATAGAATTGAACTGCTATTAGCGTTTTTGATTTTATTCATTTTGACCGTTTTGAGGCCTGGAGGTGGTCAGGGACTCTGCACACCACCCAGCCCGAGACAGGAGCCTGTCCTGGGATACAGATGCTCCACCAGCTCGCTCTAGCTCCTGGAGCTCTCTAGGGCCACTGCACATGAGACTGAACCCGCTCTGGAGCACTCCTCCTGGGCCACAGCTCCTCCACAAGCACCCCAAGGCCCCTGGAGCTCTCCAGGACCAGGGCCACTGCACATGACACTGAACCCGCTCAGGAGCACTCAGCCTGGGCCACAGCTCCTCCACAAGCACCCCCCAGGCCCCTGGAGCTCTCCAGGACCAGGGCCACTGCACAAGACACTGAACCCGCTCAGGAGCACTCCTCCTGGGCCACAGCTCCTCCACAAGCACCCCAAGGCCCCTGGAGCTCTCCAGGACCAGGGCCACTGCACAAGACACTGAACCCGCTCAGGAGCACTCCTCCTGGGCCACAGCTCCTCCACAAGCACCCCCCAGGCCCCTGGAGCTCTCCAGGACCAGGGCCACTGCACATGAGACTGAACCCGCTCAGGAGCACTCCTCCTGGGCCACAGCTCCTCCACAAGCACCCCCCAGGCCCCTGGAGCTCTCCAGGACCAGGGCCACTGCACATGACACTGAACCCGCTCAGGAGCACTCCTCCTGGGCCACAGCTCCTCCACAAGCACCCCCCAGGCCCCTGGAGCTCTCCAGGACCAGGGCCACTGCACATGACACTGAACCCGCTCAGAGCACTCCTCCTGGGCCACAGCTCCTCCACAAGCACCCCCCAGGCCCCTGGAGCTCTCCAGGACCAGGGCCACTGCACATGACACTGAACCCGCTCAGGAGCACTCCTCCTGGGCCACAGCTCCTCCACAAGCACCCCAAGGCCCCTGGAGCTCTCCAGGACCAGGGCCACTGCACAAGACACTGAACCCGCTCAGGAGCACTCAGCCTGGGCCACAGCTCCTCCACAAGCACCCCCCAGGCCCCTGGAGCTCTCCAGGACCAGGGCCACTGCACATGACACTGAACCCGCTCAGGAGCACTCCTCCTGGGCCACAGCTCCTCCACAAGCACCCCCCCAG
>CM044554.2:1260000-1265000 GCA_024416835.2 Perccottus glenii
GGCGGTCGGGGTCCCGACCCAGGCTAAGGTACGTGAGTCAACGGAGCCGGGGGTGGGCGGTGTCGGTGGGGGTACTTGGCGTCCGACGGCGGCGTCGTGCGGTGGTGGCGGTGGGGGGGTCGGAACCCCTCTCCGCCAGTCAGCCGCACGCCGCGCCGCGGGCGCCTCACTCCACTCGCTCACACGCGCACACCCCGACCCATCGCTTCGGGGCCAGGCTGGGGAGAGGGGAAAAAAAACGGGAGGACGGGCGCCGGCCCGCCCGCTGCCCGGGGGCAGCGTCAGCACCAGACAGCCCGTCCGACCCGTTAGAACCCCCTCCCCGATGCGCCAGGCCCCTCAGCTTCCCAGGGGGGCACTGTGGAAGTCTCGCACCTGGGCGCGGACTGCCAGAACCGGTAATGATCCTTCCGCAGGTTCACCTACGGAAACCTTGTTACGACTTTTACTTCCTCTAATGGCTACTTCCAGCAGGATAATGCACCATGTCACGGGAGCTTCGTGCCCTGGATGTGCATCCCACAACATCTCTAAAGAATGCTTTCAGCACCTTGTTGAATCAATGGCACGTAGAATTAAGGCAGTTCTGAACACGATTTATCTCGAATCTCGAATTATCTCTTCACAACAAATACAAAAAAAAATTCTTCCATTCTCCTGCTCTGTCTCTGTGCTGTGTGTCTAATGCACTGCTGCTGGCCGGGCATGGATGGTAGCATAGGCGGTGCTTGGTTGCAACTCCATTCTTGTGTTCTTCAGGTTTGTTAGCTCTACCTGGAGAAGCAACTTAGCAGCAGAAGCCTACAGAACTGTGTGAGTGTATGTAATTCTTGTCTCTTTGAGCTTATAGTGCCGTGTTATTGCTGAGAAACCGCGCAGTGTTTTTACTACGACCCTGTCACGTGGTGCACCGGCGTCTACTCTCACCTGCAGCGGGCTGGTTTCGTTTGAGTTGTTTGTGGCCGTCTAGAGGCGTGACCTGCTGAATTCAATTACTTGAATAGAAGGGTATTTAAGTGGGAGTAACCACCGCGGCAGCGGTCGCAGCAGCTGTCATGCGTGAAGACCGAAGAGAGTAAAGACCATCAACTCTACCTGCACGCGACTCCACCGAGCAGGGACACACCGACAGAGGACCTGAGTATTGCACTTCTTTTTTAGTACTAATTGTTTGCACTTATAATTTATTATTTCTACTTTTACCTTCTTCTTACATATTTTCCTCTTCAATGTGTTTTCAAATTACTACTGTTATTTCAACATGAAAATTACCGTATTTTTCGGACCATAAGACGCACTTTTTCTTCACCAAATAGTGGGAGGAAAAGTGCCTGCGTCTTATGGTCCAAATAGAAGACCATAAGACGAGTTGCAGAGCGGCAGCGGGTGAGGGAGGACCCGCTAAGACGAGTTGCAGAGCGGCAGCGGGTCCCCCGGGACCTTCCGTGTCCCTAGAAACCTTACCCTAGTGGCAGAGCGGCAGCGGGTCCTCCCTCACCTTCCTTTCGGAAGCCGATGTGTGCAGGAAGGCGCGATGCTGCTGTACTGTGTCACCGCCGTATGCTATTGGAGGCAGAGTATGTGAGCGGAGCTGAGCGGGAATAATTTGCGCTCCACGCTCAAAGTATTTCATAATTACTACGCTCAAGCTCCGCTCTGGGTGTACAATTATCCGCTCCTCGCTCCCTCCCCCACTCCGTCCTTATACGTCTCGCTCCGTTTTCGCTCCAGGGTATTTATTTTTTATTTTTTCATAACACCAGTGTCTGATCAGAAGATGCATGTAGTGTAAAACGAATACGCAGTACTAAGAGTCGTGATTGGTAATTGAGTGATAGTGGAGCATTTCGGAGCGGGAGAAAATCACAACGCTCCAACATTTAAAAAATCCGCTCCTCGCACCTGGCAAAATCACACAACTCCGCTCCTCGCTCCGCTCCCACTCCGCACCGCTCACATACTCTGATTGGAGGATAGCATGTAGTAGGCGGTGTTACAGTACACAGCAGTGCGCATGCCCTTCACTCCAGTCATATAATTCAGGCAGCTGTTAAATCCGATGAAGGTGGGGGAGCAGGCGGACAAAGGAGGGCAGAAAAGGTTTTAAAGGTTTTTCAAATATTATTCTGTTATACTTTATTAAATATTTTATTACACTATTTGGTTCAGAATATTTTTTTTCCTATTTTTCTCCTCTAAAAACCAGGTGCGTCTTATGGTCGGGTGCGTCTTATGGTGCGAAAAATACGGTATCATCTGTTTCACGCAAAAGGCGACGCAACCATAATAATCTGCATGTTGTATCACTGTCAATAACTTCTACTTTCCCAATAGGCTTGTGGAACTGCCAGTCTGCTGTGAACAAAGCTGATTTCATTACAGCTTTTGTTCAACATTCTGGTCTTTCAGTTGTAGCACTTACAGAAACATGGATCAAACCAGAGGACTCTGCCACTCCCGCCGCCCTCTCCCATAATCACACTTTCTCCCACAGTCCTCGCTTCACTGGAAGGAGCGGAGGGACCGGACTACTTATTCCTACTGACTGGAAGTTCAAACAGCCATCACCCTTGTGTGACAACAGCTCCTTCGAGTTCCATGCTGTTACCATCACCCACCCTGTTAAAAGTAATTTTGTAGTTATCTATCAGGTCAGCTTGGACATTTCTTGGAGGAGTTGGATGCGCTTCTTTCATCCTTCCCTGAGGATGGTACTCCTCTGGTGGTATTAGGAGACTTCAACATCCACCTTGAAAAGCCACAGGCTGCTAACTTCAATAACCTAACTGCATCATTTGACCTCAAGCGGGTTTCCACATCGGCAACCCACAAGTCTGGTAACCAACTAGATCTTATCTACATAAGATACTGCTCCACTCGGCACACCCAGGTCACGCCACTGCACACTTCTGATCATTTCTTCATTACTCTCGACCTTGACCTAACTTATCCAGACACTGCAATTGTTTTACCGCTGGTCACTTTCCGACGCAACCTGCGTACACTCAGTCCCTCCCGTTTTTCCTCTGCTGTCTCTTCTGCACTCCCCTCTTCGGAGGAGCTCTCTCTTTTAAGCACAAACAACGGACACTCTGTGCTCCACGCTTACATCCTGCTTGGACAACTTATGCCCTCTTACATCTAGACCAGCCCGTACATCCTCGTCTGCCCCCTGGTCCGATGTTCTACGCAAGCACCGCGCCAGCCTTCGGTCAGCTGAGAGAAAATGGCGCAAGTCAAAAGATCCTACTAACCTCTGTATCTACCAGTCTCTCCTCTCTACTTTCTCCGCTGATGTCACCTCTGCAAAAGCTGTCTACTACCATTTTAGGTTAATCAACTCACCTGACTCGCGCACTCTCTTTAAAACCTTTTCTGCCCTCCTTTGTCCGCCTGCTCCCCCACCTTCATCGGATTTAACAGCTGATGATTTAGCGTCTTTCTTTATAAAGAAAGCGACCGCCATCAGCAGTCAGTTCTCTGAACCACCACCTGTCGAGCTCATTCAGACCCCTGATATGTGTTTGCTCACTTCCTTCTCTCCTCTAACTGAAGCAGAGGTTTCCAAGGTCATTAGTTCTAACCACCCTACTACCTGCCCGCTGGATCCCATCCCCACACATCTCCTTCAGGCCATCTCTCCATCTGTCGTGCCTGCTCTCACCCACATCATCAACTCATCTCTCTCCACTGGGTCCTTCCCCACAGCTTTCAAAGAGGCCCACATCACACCACTACTGAAGAAACCCACTCTTAACCCTACTCTGCTAGAAAACTACAGACCGGTTTCCCTCCTTCCCTTCATTGCCAAAGCTCTGGAGCGAGTTGTGTTTACTCAGCTCTCATCCTTTCTCAAAAGGAACAACCTCCTGGACCAGAACCAGTCTGGGTTCAAGAGCGGACATTCCACTGAAACTGCCCTGCTCTCAGTCATCGAAGCTCTGAGACTGGCAAAGGCAACATCCAAGTTATCTGTACTCATCTTACTGGATCTGTCTGCTGCTTTTGACACTGTTAATCATCACATCCTCCTGTCTTCTCTCAGGGCGATGGGTGTCTCTGGAATGGCGTTGCAATGGTTCAAGTCTTACCTCTCGGATAGGTCATTCAGAGTATCCTGGAGAAACGAGGTCTCTGAGTCCCAACATCTCAATACAGGGGTGCCGCAGGGCTCAGTGCTTGGACCGCTACTCTTTTCCATGTACATGACATCCCTTGGCTCTGTCATCCAAAAGCATGGCTTTTCCTATCACTGCTATGCAGATGACACTCAACTCCACCTGTCATTTCATCCTGACGATCTGACGGTCTCTGCTCGCGTCTCGGCATGTCTGAGTGACATCTCACTTTGGATGAAGGACCATCACCTGCAGCTGAACCTTGCAAAAACAGAACTGCTTGTGATTCCGGCCAATCCAAAGACCCACCACAACCTCTCCATTCAACTAGGCCCATCAACCATTACACCGTCTAGCACTGCCAGAAATCTGGGAGTGGTAATTGATGATCAGCTAAACTTCACAAGTCATGTCGCCAGCACCACCCGGTCCTGTAGATTCATCCTCTACAACATTAGGAAAATTAGACCTTTCCTATCAGAGCACTCTACGCAAATTCTAGTCCAGGCTCTTGTCTTGTCCAAACTGGATTATTGCAATGCTCTACTGGCTGGACTCCCTGCCTGCACAGCCAAACCTCTGCAGCTGATCCAGAATGCAGCGGCAAGAGTGGTCTTTAATGAACGAAGAGCGCACGTAACTCCTCTATTCATTAGGTTACACTGGCTCCCGGTTGACGCCCGCATCAAGTTCAAAGCTATGCTCTTGGCCTACAAGACCACCACTGGTTCTGCACCCTCATATCTTCACTCACTAATACAGACCTACGTTCCTACCAGATCCCTGCGCTCTGCAAATGAACAACGTCTGGTAGTACCGCCCCAAAAAGGTAAAAAATCACTCTCACGTACCTTCTCTGGATCTGTTCCACATTGGTGGAAT
>CM044554.2:1275000-1310000 GCA_024416835.2 Perccottus glenii
CTCTGAAAACACGGCCTCAAATACAGATGTTGGCTTTTGGCTGCTGTTTCTACTGGAAGGGACGGAGCGAGCAGCGGCTGTCAGAGTGGGAACAGCTCCAGGGAAAGCCGCCTGACCCTGCCACAGCTGGCGTCGCACTAAAGGGTTGTCTATTTAAATGCACTCAACACATGGCTCTGAGGGGAGAATAAAAACGTGTCAGAACACCACCTGCTTTTTCCACCAAAGTGAGCCACAAACACCTGACGCAGACTGACGGCTCGCTCCTGCTGAAGACAGGGGCATCGAACAGGGCTGAAAAAAGGGAGTAACATGCCATTTTGCAGTGCACCAGACCAGAAGTCAAACCCACAGTCATCAAAAGACAGATAAATTTCATCTTTTTGAGGGCCAGAACACTACTATTCAACTTCAGTTTCCCATTTTAGTTACCTTGTAAGTCCGTCTTCAGTTTTGTCAAACATTCTGTAAAAGAAAAAAGTCTGTTATTCTTCTGGTGGTTTCAGTTTGAAACTTAGGTAGTGTGATTTATTCAGGTAAGTTCAATTATTAAAAGGAAGACATAAAGAACAAAAATAACTCTCACAAACGGACTGATTAAATGGTTAGATACCCGCTTTCTTGTTTTGCTCGTGTCCTCACCACTGGTCCACTGTTCACGGTTAGGGGCTTTAATTAAAACCTCCCATTGTTTGTTGTTCAGGGAGCTTTAATTGTAGAAAGAATTATGGAAGTTTTTTTTTTTTTTTCCTTTTAAAGAGAGACATCAGGATATACATGGCCTCAAGCTGCACTTTGTCAAATTAACCAAACCTTCTGAATAACTCAGTTGCCCCCACTCGCCTGTGGTGGCGTTGTATAAATAATTACTGAAGGAGAAACAACTATTGTGAATTAATTACTTTAATTACTTTGCACAGTGGCTAAGGTGGTAGAGCTGGTCGTACAATAATCAGAAGGTTGGTGGTTTGATCACAATGTTGAAATGAGGGTACTGGCTTCTGAATGTGTTAGTCTGAATGTGTTAGTCTAAATGTGTTAGTATTGATGCGTTAGTATGAACGCGTTAGACTGAATGAGTTAGTCTGAATGAGTTAGTATGAATGCGCTAGTATGAATATGTTAGTCTGAATGCATTAGTCTGAATGAGTTAGTATGAATGCGCTAGTATAAATGCGCTAGTATGAATGCGTTAGTCTGAATGCGTTAGTCTGAAAGCGTCAGTATGAATGCGTCAGTCTGAATGCGTCAGTATGAATGCGTCAGTATTAATGCGCTAGTCTGAATGCGTTAGTCTGAATGCGTCAGTATGAATGCGTCAGTCTGAATGCGTCAGTCTAAATGCGTCAGTATTAATGCGCTAGTAAGAATGCGTTAGTCTGAAAGCGTCAGCATGAATGCGTCAGTATGAATGTGTCAGTCTGAATGCGTCAGTGCGTTAGTCTGAATTCGTTAGTCTAAATGCGTCAGTATTAATGCGTCAGTATTAATGCATCAGTATTAATGCGCTAGTCTGAATGCGTTAGTCTGAATGCGTTAGTCTGAAAGCGTCAATATGAATGCGTCAGTCTGAATGCGTCAGTATGAATGCGTCAGTATGAATGCGCTAGTATGAATGCGTTAGTCTGAATGCGTTAGTCTGAAAGCGTCAGTATGAATGCGTCAGTCTGAATGCGTCAGTATGAATGCGTCAGTATTAATGCGCTAGTCTGAATGCGTTAGTCTGAATGCGTCAGTATGAATGCGTCAGTATTAATGCGCAAGTAAGAATGCGTTAGTCTGAAAGCGTCAGCATGAATGCGTCAGTATGAATGTGTCAGTCTGAATGCGTCAGTGCGTTAGTCTGAATTCGTTAGTCTAAATGCGTCAGTATTAATGCGTCAGTATTAATGCATCAGTATTAATGCGCTAGTCTGAATGCGCTTAGTCTGAATGCGTTAGTCTGAAAGCGTCAATATGAATGCGTCAGTCTGAATGCGTCAGAATGAATGCGTCAGTATTAATGCATCAGTATTAATGCGTCAGTATTAATGCATCAGTATTAATGCATCAGTATTAATGCGGCAGTATTAATGCGCTAGTCTGAATGCGTTAGTCTGAATGCGTTAGTCTGAAAGCGTCAATATGAATGCGTCAGTCTGAATGCGTCAGTATGAATGCGTCAGTCTGAATGCGTCAGTATGAATGCGTCAGTCTGAATGCATCAGAATGAATGCGTCAGTCTGAATGCGTTAGTATGAATGCGTCAGAATGAATGCGTCAGTATGAATGCGTCAGTATGAATGCGTTAGTCTGAATGCGTCAGTCTGAATGCGTCAGTCTGAATCCGTCAGTCTGAATGCGTCAGTCTGAATGCGTCAGTCTGAATCCGTCAGTATGAATGCGTCAGAATGAATGTGTCAGTATGAATGCGTCAGTATGAAAGCGTTAGTCTGAATGCGTCAGTCTGAATGCGTCAGTCTGAATGCGTCAGTATGAATGCGTCAGTATGAAAGCGTTAGTCTGAATGCGTCAGAATGAATGCGTCAGTCTGAATGCGTCAGTATGAAAGCGTCAGTATGAATGCGTCAGTATGAAAGCGTTAGTCTGAATGCGTCAGTCTGAATGCGTCAGTCTGAATGCGTCAGTATGAATGCGTCAGTCTGAATGCGTCAGTATGAATGCGTCAGAATGAATGCGTCAGTATGAATGCGTCAGTATGAAAGCGTTAGTCTGAATGCGTCAGTCTGAATGCGTCAGTCTGAATGCGTCAGTATGAATGCGTCAGTATGAATGCGTTAGTCTGAATGTGTCAGAATGAATACGTCAGTATGAATGCGTTAGTATGAATGCGTTAGTCTGAATGCGTCAGAATGAATGCGTCAGAATGAATGCGTCAGTATGAATGCGTCAGAAGGAATGCGTCAGTCTGAATGCGTCAGTCTGAATGCGTCAGAATGAATGCGTCAGAATTAATGCGTTAGTCTGAATGCGTTAGTCTGAATGCGTTAGTCTGAATGCGTCAGTCTGAATGCGTTAGTCTGAATGCGTTAGTATGAATACGTCAGTCTGAATGCGTCAGTCTGAATGCGTCAGTATGAATGCGTCAGTATGAATGCGTCAGTATGAATATGTCAGTCTGAATGCGTCAGTCTGAATGCGTTAGCATGAATGCGTTAGTCTGAATGCGTTAGTATGAATGCGTTAGTATGAATGCTTTAGTCTGAATGCTTTAGTCTGAATGCGTTAGTCTGAATGCGTTAGTCTGAATGCGTTAGTCTGAAATGCGTCAGTATTAATGCGGCAGTATTAATGCATCAGTATTAATGCGGCAGTATTAATGCGCTAGTCTGAATGCGTTAGTCTGAATGCGTTAGTCTGAAAGCGTCAATATGAATGCGTCAGTCTGAATGCGTCAGTCTGAATGTGTCAGTCTGAATGCGTTACTATGAATGCGTCAGAATGAATGCGTCAGTATGAATGCGTCAGTCTGAATGCATCAGAATGAATGCGTCAGTCTGAATGCGTTAGTCTGAATGCGTTACTATGAATGCGTCAGAATGAATGCGTCAGTATGAATGCGTCAGTATTAATGCATCAGTATTAATGCGGCAGTATTATGCGCTAGTCTGAATGCGTTAGTCTGAAAGCGTCAATATGAATGCGTCAGTCTGAATGCGTCAGTCTGAATGTGTCAGTATGAATGCGTCAGTCTGAATGCATCAGAATGAATGCGTTAGTCTGAATGCGTTAGTCTGAATGCGTTAGTCTGAATGCGTTACTATGAATGCGTCAGAATGAATGCGTCAGTATGAATGCGTCAGTCTGAATGCGTCAGTCTGAATGCGTCAGTCTGAATGCGTCAGAATGAATGCGTCAGAATGAATGCGTCAGTATGAATGCGTCAGTATTAATGCATCAGTATTAATGCGGCAGTATTAATGCGCTAGTCTGAATGCGTTAGTCTGAATGCGTTAGTCTGAAAGCGTCAATATGAATGCGTCAGTCTGAATGCGTCAGTCTGAATGTGTCAGTATGAATGCGTCAGTCTGAATGCATCAGAATGAATGCGTCAGTCTGAATGCGTTAGTCTGAATGCGTTACAATGAATGCGTCAGAATGAATGCGTCAGTATGCATGCGTCAGTCTGAATGCGTCAGTCTGAATGCGTCAGTCTGATGTGTCAGTCTGAATGCGTTAGTCTGAATGCGTCAGTATTAATGCATCAGTATTAATGCGGCAGTATTAATGCGGCAGTATTAATGCGCTAGTCTGAATGCGTTAGTCTGAATGTGTTAGTCTGAAAGCGTCAATATGAATGCGTCAGTCTGAATGCGTCAGTCTGAATGTGTCAGTATGAATGCGTCAGTCTGAATGCATCAGAATGAATGCGTCAGTCTGAATGCGTTAGTCTGAATGCGTCAGAATGAATGCGTCAGTATGCATGCGTCAGTCTGAATGCGTCAGTCTGAATGCGTCAGTATGAATGTGTCAGTCTGAATGCGTCAGTCTGAATGCGTCAGTCTGAATGCGTTAGTCTGAATGCGTCAGTATTAATGCGGCAGTATTAATGCGCTAGTCTGAATGCGTTAGTCTGAATGTGTTAGTCTGAAAGCGTCAATATGAATGCGTCAGTCTGAATGCGTCAGTCTGAATGTGTCAGTATGAATGCGTCAGTCTGAATGCATCAGAATGAATGCGTCAGTCTGAATGCGTTAGTCTGAATGCGTTAGTCTGAATGCGTTAGTCTAAATGCGTTAGTCTAAATGCGTCAGTATTAATGCGGCAGTATTAATGCATCAGTATTAATGCGGCAGTATTAATGCGCTAGTCTGAATGCGTTAGTCTGAATGCGTTAGTCTGAAAGCGTCAATATGAATGCGTCAGTCTGAATGCGTCAGTCTGAATGTGTCAGTAAGAATGCGTCAGTCTGAATGCATCAGAATGAATGCGTCAGTCTGAATGCGTTAGTCTGAATGCGTTACTATGAATGCGTCAGAATGAATGCGTCAGTATGAATGCGTCAGTATTAATGCATCAGTATTAATGCGGCAGTATTATGCGCTAGTCTGAATGCGTTAGTCTGAATGCGTTAGTCTGAAAGCGTCAATATGAATGCGTCAGTCTGAATGCGTCAGTCTGAATGTGTCAGTATGAATGCGTCAGTCTGAATGCATCAGAATGAATGCGTCAGTCTGAATGCGTTAGTCTGAATGCGTTACTATGAATGCGTCAGAATGAATGCGTCAGTATGAATGCGTCAGTCTGAATGCGTCAGTCTGAATGCGTCAGTCTGAATGCGTCAGAATGAATGCGTCAGTATGAATGCGTCAGTATTAATGCATCAGTATTAATGCGGCAGTATTAATGCGCTAGTCTGAATGCGTTAGTCTGAATGCGTTAGTCTGAAAGCATCAATATGAATGCGTCAGTCTGAATGCGTCAGTCTGAATGTGTCAGTATGAATGCGTAGGTCTGAATGCATCAGAATGAATGCGTCAGTCTGAATGCGTTAGTCTGAATGCGTCAGAATGAATGCGTCAGTCTGAATGCGTCAGTCTGAATGCGTCAGTCTGAATGCGTCAGTATGAATGCGTCAGTCTGAATGCGTCAGTCTGAATGTGTCAGTCTGAATGCGTCAGTATGAATGCGTCAGTCTGAATGCGTTAGTCTGAATGCGTTACTATGAATGCGTCAGTATGAATGCGTCAGTATGAATGCGTCAGTCTGAATGCGTCAGAATGAATGCGTCAGTATGAATGCGTCAGTATTAATGCATCAGTATTAATGCGGCAGTATTAATGCGCTAGTCTGAATGCGTTAGTCTGAATGCGAGTCTGAATGCGTCCAGTCTGAATGCGTCAGTCTGAATGTGTCAGTATGAATGCGTCAGTCTGAATGCATCAGAATGAATGCGTCAGTCTGAATGCGTTAGTCTGAATGCGTTACAATGAATGCGTCAGAATGAATGCGTCAGTATGAATGCGTCAGTCTGAATGCGTCAGTCTGAATGCGTCAGTATGAATGCGTCAGTCTGAATGCGTCAGAATAAATTTGTCAGTATGAATGCGTCAGTATGAAAGTGTTAGTCTGAATGCGTCAGTCTGAATGCGTCAGTCTGAATGCGTCAGTATGAATGCGTTAGTCTGAATGCGTTAGTCTGAATGCTTCAGAATGAATACGTCAGTATGAATGCGTTAGTATGAATGCGTTAGTCTGAATGCGTTAGTCTGAATGCGTCAGTCTGAATGCGTCAGTATGAATGCGTCAGAATGAATGCGTCAGTATGAATGCGTCAGAAGGAATGCGTCAGAAGGAATGCGTCAGTCTGAATGCGTCAGTCTGAATGCGTCAGAATGAATGCGTCAGAATGAATGCGTTAGTCTGAATGCGTTAGTCTGAATGCGTCAGTCTGAATGCGTCAGAATGAATGCGTCAGAATGAATGCGTCAGTATGAATGCGTCAGTCTGAATGCGTCAGAATGAATGCGTCAGAATGAATGCGTCAGAATGAATGTGTCAGTATGAATGCGTCAGTATGAAAGTGTTAGTCTGAATGCGTCAGTCTGAATCGTCAGTCTGAATGCGTCAGTATGAATGCGTTAGTCTGAATGCGTTAGTCTGAATGCTTCAGAATGAATACGTCAGTATGAATGCGTTAGTATGAATGCGTTAGTCTGAATGCGTTAGTCTGAATGCGTCAGTCTGAATGCGTCAGTATGAATGCGTCAGAATGAATGCGTCAGAATGAATGCGTCAGTTTGAATGCGTCAGAAGGAATGCGTCAGTCTGAATGCGTCAGTCTGAATGCGTCAGTCTGAATGCGTCAGAATGAATGCGTCAGAATGAATGCGTTAGTCTGAATGCGTTAGTCTGAATGCGTCAGTCTGAATGCGTCAGTCTGAATGCGTCAGAATGAATGCGTCAGAATGAATGCGTCAGTCTGAATGCGTCAGTCTGAATGCGTCAGTCTGAATGCGTTAGTCTGAATGCGTTAGTATGAATGCGTTAGTATGAATGCGTTAGTATGAATGCGTCAGTCTGAATGCGTCAGTATGAATGCGTCAGTATGAATGCGTCAGTATGAATACGTCAGTCTGAATGCGTCAGTCTGAATGCGTTAGCATGAATGCGTTAGTCTGAATGCGTTAGTATGAATGCGTTAGTATGAATGCATTAGTCTGAATGCTTTAGTCTGAATGCTTTAGTCTGAATGCTTTAGTCTGAATGTGTTATTCTGAATGCGTTAGTCTGAATGCGTTAGTCCTGAATCCATTAGTATGAACACGTCAGTATGAACGCGTCAGTATGAATGCGTCAGTATGAATGCGTTAGTCTGAATGCGTTAGTCTGAATGCTTTAGTCTGAATGCGTTAGTCTGAATGCGTTAGTCTGAATGCGTTAGTCTGAATGTGTTATTCTGAATGCGTTAGTCTGAATGCGGTGGGGTTTATGGTGGTGGTCAGAGAAGCTGCTGATGCCGTTGGCCAGCCATATCTCTCCACATCAGTCTGCCCTAGGCTGCTGTGGCCACAGAGGTAGCTTACCATCACCACAGTCTGAATGTGTGTGAATGGATGAATGGAAGCATGATGCAAAGCCACAATTTGCTAATTTGTTTAAAAAAAATAAATTAAAAAAAAACGTTTTTGTGAGTGGTCACAATTAACTGTAATATTTCTGTCTGACCATGCTTCTGTCAGTGCTTTTACCTTCTCCTTACTTGTTTTGGTTGTGTTTACCCCCAGTATGTGGCAGGGTGGTCTGCTTCCTGCCTTTGGTCTGCTTTGCATTCTCACCTCATTGGAACTGCACCAAAGTGTGCATTCACACCTTCAATCCAATCCAATCCACCTTTATTTATAAAGCACCTTAAAAACAACAGTGTTGACCAAAGTGCTGAACACAGTTTATAAATAAACAAATAAACAATAACATAAACAGAAGCACAACAAAAATAATAAAACAATAGATAAACATAAAAATAAATGCAACAGTAATACAAAACTAAAAGTCAACCCTCAAACTGAGCTAAAAGCCAAAGAAAATAAATGAGTCTTAAGATGGGATTTAAAAACAGGAAGAGACTCAATCAATCTGATGTGCAAAGGCAGCTCATTCCAGAGTCTCGGAGCTGCCACGGCAAACGCACGGTCACCTCTGGATTTTCGTTTTGTCTTGGGGACGAACAGCAGTGCCTGGCCAGCTGACCGGAGAACGAAGGGGGCTGTAGGGCACAAGCAGATCAGACAGGTACTGGGGGGCCAGGCCATGCAGACATTTAAAAACAAATAAAAGAATTTTAAAATCAGTGCGAAAGTGCACAGGGAGCCAGTGGAGGGATTGGAGGATGGGTGAGATATGGTCAAATTTTTGAGTTCCAGTTAAAAGACGAGCAGCTGCATTCCCAAACCAACCAGAATTTCTAACCAAACAAAGTAGAGTGGGCTAAACAATAATAGGCCTACTACAGTATAAGAGTAATGCTAATGGTAACACACTTGAAGATATTATCTGACATTATTAAAAGATAATATTATTAATATGAGTTGGTGAATCAAAATAAATGATAAATAAAACATAACAGATATAGGGAACATAGGTTAATTTCACACACAACAATTCTCCTGATTTTTCCGGGAGAAGCTGCCACTATTAATATAACCCTAAACATTTATTCATCCTGACTTTGTACAACTTCCAGGTGAGAGTCATGTATGAACTACATCCAAAAATCCTGTCCAGCGAAACAGAGATGATTGCGTGTTGTTGACGTGGTATTGTGTAACTAGGGCTGATAGTGGAGTGCTCTTGGAGAAAACCTGTTACTCTCTTCTTCTACTTGTGTATTCCCTCCCAATCATCACGATGAAAAAAACAAACCACTACAAAATTCAGCAAACACTTTCCACAACGGAAAAATAAAGACTAATTCCACCTAGTAATGACATGCAATCAATAAATAAAGATAAATAAAAAAAATAATAATAAATATTGGTCATTTCTAATCTATGCAATAGAAAGTGCAGTAACATGCGACATATTAAAAATATGTCAATGGAAAACTCAACAAAGGCTAAACCCACTTAGAAAGAGGATTAATGCAGTGATGCCTCTGAAATGAAAGAAGGGTAAGCACGCCGCATTATTGTTGTGCTCCTAGAGGAACTAGAAGAAGCCCAAACAAGTGACTGCGCTGGCTCCTGATTATAATCAATCAGTTGAAGTATTATCTTAATATCAGTGATTTCAGTTGAAAATCCTGCCCCAGTGATTGTTAAAACTCAAATCAAATCAAAAACTATGACAATTGACAAAATCAGTTACATTGAATTCACAGAAATTGGTAGACTTTGACTGATTCTTCTGGCATCATCCGGAAATGTGTCATTATTATTACTTGTATATTTGTCTTATTTTTTTATTTTTACTTAATTTGTGTGACATTTTACTGTGGACGGCAAAGTAAGAATTTCATTGTATAGGGAAACATGCTTTCTGTCTGTACACATGACAATAAACACTTTGAATCTTTGAATCTTGAATCTTGAAAGAAGAAAATTAATGGGGGTTAATGGTAGATGTTTTGATGTTAGAAACTACTTTCAGCTTCTTCTGGAGTCTATGGCAGAATCAAAACTCAAAGCTCTGGTCTAAGTATCAAGTTTTTTGTGCCGGTACTTGAGCAGATAAGTGTGCAAAATGCAATTGAAATTAAAACCTGGACCCTTCAAGTGCTGGGAGCTGCCAGAAAACCTCGTCCCTCATCAACTTTTTAAAATTGGATTTTCCCTTCTGCCATGCTTTTTTTTTGTAGCAACATTTCAATTAGACATACATGGACAGAAATAGACTGCGCTCAGAGCTCAGAGGAATTACGTTCTGCACGTTTGCTCGGACACAAAGGCTTCAAAGAGCTGCGTATACGCTATCTTCCACGCAAACTAATGGATTTGTTTTTAGCTGACAAAGGAGTTGGAACACATAAACTGGCACAAGCAGGCACCCAATTATGCTGACACGCTGTAAACACACTCAACACAGTAAATGCAGAAATGAGTGTGTAACAATGAAACAGTTAAGCTGTTCCAGAAAAGCTTTTTAAGAGAAGAATATGTTCTTCAACTGGGAAAAGTCTCAATGTGCAGCTGTCAAAGCATTGCATAATAAAGACTAATGACAATCCCTCACCTGCTGGGATTATGTTGGTATCAACCACAGGTCCGTATTAGAGGCCATTTACATGACTACACATTTCAATCTAAACCCAAAGATTCTGAATAGATTTGGCCATTCATTCACACAAGGGTGGCATTCTCACTCCACAAAAGTATTCCTATTATTATTATTATTATTAGGCCCGAGCCGGTGATGACCGGGAGGGCCTATTGTTTTTGCTCGGATTTTTTTTATTTTTTTTATTTTTTATTTTTATTTAATGTGACCAAATGATCCTAAATTTGACCCAGTGAACATGCACGAAAAGTCATTTTTATTGGTCCCAGAGCTCGGCGAAAAATTTATGTTTTTGAAGTCGCCGAAAAAAAAATACGAGAAATGACTCAGTGGCGACCCCTACAAAAGTCAAAATACATTGGGCCTAAGGAAAGTGAAAGTAACTTTTTTCCAACGTAGAAAAATGAAACTTGGTACATCCATAGGACATCTCAGGGCAAACAGAAAAGTCTATGACAGCTACACCCTAAACTCAACAGGAAGTCCGCCATGTGGGGTGAAACGCATGGCCACCAAAATCGCACCCCTTGCGCAAAAAGATGCAAATCATTGTGTTTTAATCTAAATGGCCCCAAATTTGGTGAGTATCATCTAGACACGTGTGCCAACCAAAGTTGTGACTTTGTTTATGATATCTTATCGGGTATGGGTGTGGCAAGCCTGTAACGAGGTGGCCATTTTTGTGAAAATAAAATGTCTTTTAACTCTCAAACGTCTTCTCGGATCGAGTTGGACCCAAAAAGGCGTTTGTGCACATTCATGACCTGAACACAAAGATATGTCAATAAAAGGGTTATCTTTAGAAATGGCTCTCCAGCGCCCCCTACAAACTTATAATGGGACCCAAGAATTTAGTTTGTCATAGAGACATAAAATTTGGTACACACATCTCTTATGTCATGACGAGCATAAAAGCCAATGACAACCACCCCCTATCTATAAATGTGTTGCCATAGCAACGTCCCAAAAATGTGGAAAAAGTCAATGGGAAGAAAAATTTTAGTTTGTTGTAGGCGAATGAAACTTGGTACACACATCCACCATGGGCTTATGAACAAAAAAGCCAATGGGGACCACACCCTATCACACACGGGAAGGCGGCCATTTTGAATTGAAAATGTGAACCGACTTAAAATACACCTCTTTTTTAAAAGAACACAGACAATAGCTGCTTCATTCCACAGACACCAAACTTGGGCAAAATGAGCTAAACACATGTATGTAAAATAGACAAGCATTTTTCTAGACTTTTTTGCTCGAGTTATATTTTATTTTATTATAAATTTGTATATTTTGTTTTTATTATAAATTTTCTGCAAAATGATCCTAAATTTGACCCTGTAAACGTGCAACTAAAAGTCATTTTAATTGGTCCCAGACTTCAAGCTCGGCGAAAAATTAATGTATTTGAAGTCCCCGAAAAAAAAATACAAAAAATGACTCAGTGGCGACCCCTAGAAAAGTCAAAATACATTGGGCCTATGGAAAGTGAAAGTAACTTTTTTCCAACGTAGAAAAATGAAACTTGGTACATCCATAGAACACCTCAGAGCAAACTGAAAAGTCAATGACAGCCACACCCTAAACTCAACAGGAAATCTACTATGTTGGGTGGAATGCGTGACCACCTAAATTGCACCCCTTGTGTCTAAAGGCTTTTCATCTAAACAGCTCCAAATTTGGTGAGTATCATCTACACACGTGTGCCAAAAAAGTTATCAATTTGTTTTTTTGATACATTTGTGGCTGTGGTCGTAATGAGTCTGTGAAGAAGGCAGCCATTTCTTTGGGAAATAAATGCCATTTCCCAATTGCCAGGATCCTTCCTTTAGAGGAGCCCCCTCCAGAGCCACGGCTAGAGTCTTAGAAAACTCCTCAGAATCCTTTGGAACTTGTAAACTTGTACTTTTAGACAAGTAATATTTACATTTTGCCTTTTTAAACAGGGGGGTGCAGCGATTCCTGAGTCATCTCAAATCTCCAGCCAGTACTTTGTTTTTCTCGCCTTAGCCCAAGCATAATCTATTATTTTCAAAGGTTCAGACAGCTCCCAGGAAAACCAGGGTTTGTGGAGACCTTTAACTCTAAATTACAAGGTGGTGTAGCAGGCCCCAGCAGTAGCACAGGCCCGGTTATTTGACATTACCGTGAAGTTTACGCTTTAAAGCACGAAATGCAATCCTCCGAGTGAATGTGTCCCCGAGGTCTCAAGGGAGGAGAGGACCTTTATCACCGCTTGCGGCTTTAATTATTATTATTATTATTATTATTATTATAACAAGAAGAAGACAAGAAGGGACGCAGGGACGCTTCCAGGTGCGGCGATCGCCCAGGGTTCACAGGTCCTTGGGCTGGCTTGTACGACTAACATCAACAGCTACACAAGTTTCCACAAGAGACATAGACTCTCAGTAGCCGTATAGGTCAGGCAAAGATTCAAAGATTCAAAGTGTTTATTGTCATGTGCACAGACAGAAAGCATGTTTCCCTGCACAATAAAATTCTAAATAAAATATTAAATAAAAATAGAAATAAAAAATAATAGCAATAAAAATAGAGGTAGTGCAAATGCAGCAAAGACAATAAAAAAGTGATGTAATACAGTTCTGAAAATAATGAATGTGCAAAAGCTAAAGTGTAATTTAATGTAAACAGTTATGTCCATGTAAACAGTTATGTCCATGTTAAGTTATGTCCATGTAAACAGTTATGTCCATGTAAACTGTTATGTTCATGTAAACAGTTATGTCCATGTTAAGTTATGTCCATGTTAAGTTATGTCCATGTAAACAGTTATGTCCATGTTAAGTTATGTCCATGTAAACAGTTATGTCCATGTAAACAGTTATGTCCATGTAAACTGTTATGTTCCTGT
The DNA here is from genome assembly GCA_024416835.2 of Perccottus glenii. Taxonomy (NCBI): domain Eukaryota; kingdom Metazoa; phylum Chordata; class Actinopteri; order Gobiiformes; family Odontobutidae; genus Perccottus; species Perccottus glenii. The sequence goes on from CM044554.2 coordinate 1,288,091, forward strand.
AAACAGTTATGTCCATGTTAAGTTATGTCCATGTAAACAGTTATGTCCATGTTAAGTTATGTCCATGTAAACAATTATGTCCATGTAAACGTCTCGGGTTACTTGACTGTAACCCTGTTCCCTTAAAAAGCGGGAACGAGATGCTGCGTAGCATTACGCTATGGGGAACATTCTTTGTGTGACCGGTTGTGAAGCACGTGTGTCAAACACGCCAAGAATTGGCTTATAATACCTCGGTTGGTGACGCAGCTCATCAGCGGCAGCTGTGTGATAGCATTACGCTATGGGGAACGAGAATACCAACGCCGCCGCACTGTAAGTGTCTGGACCCCTCGGGTTGTGAAGTGTGCACAAACACAAAAGAGGTCTCAAACACAATTTTGGGATGATGACTCAAGGACATGCGAGCCCGGAGTAGCATGAACATCCAAGCTATAGAATCTGATGAATGTGTGCGGGGAGGACCAGCCTGCCGCATCACAAACTTGCTGCAGCGGGGCACCTTTTGCTAGAGCTGTTGAAGCTGCAACCCCTCTAGTAGAATGAGCCCTCACACTTATGGGCGAAGTTTGACCACGCGCCTCATAGGCCAGGGCAATGGCATCCCTCACCCAACGTGATATAGTTTGTCTGGTAGCTGCAACCCCCAGCTTGCAGCCCCCATAGCATATAAACAGCTGTTCATACTTACGCCACTGGCTAGTGTGGTGTACATAAGTCTGAAGGGCACGTACTGGACACAGTAAGTGAAGTCTCTCCTGTGTAAATGGCGGAGGACAGAAGGCTTCAAGAATGACCGGATTTAAGGTCGAGAATGGAACTTTTGGAAGATAGTTAGGGTGAGGATGCAAAATGGCTTTGACCAGCCCAGGAGCAAAGTCTAGGCAGGAGGGCGAAACTGACAGAGCCTGCAATCTCCAACCCTCTTGAGAGTGGTAATGGCCGCCAGAAGAACCATCTTTAGAGTCAGAAATTTGACAGACGCTGACTCCAGTGGTTCAAAAGGAGTGCTTACTAAGCCCTCCAGCACTATAGCTAGGTCCCAGGAAGGAACTCTAGCTCTAGTTTGGGGTCTCAACCCCGCAATCAGGGCGTTGGCAAGCCGAAATGGCGGCCACGAAAACCCTGAGTGTGCTAGGATTAGTGCCCGAGGACAGTTTGTCCTGCAGAAACTCCAGCACTGAAACAATCTGGCAGTGGACTGGGTCTGTATGATGTGTAGCACACCAGGCATCAAAGACACGCCATCTGCAGGCATAGGCTCTCCTAGTAGAGGGAGACCTAGCACTCAAAATAGTCTCTACAACAGGGGCTGGGAGCCCGACGTCTCTTAAGTGGTCCTCAGGGCCAGACGAAGGTTCCAGAGCCTGCCGGGATGAAACACTGTCCCCCGTGCCTGAGAAAGGAGATCCCTCCTGGTCGGGATCGCCCATGGCGAGCCGTCGAGGAGAGCAATTAGGTCTGAGAACCACACTCTGGTTGGCCAACGGGTGCTACTAGTAAGAGGCGCGACCCCAGTTGACGGACCTTCGTGAGGCATCTGTCGTTAGCGTCATGCGACGACAACATGGACCTAGGGTGGGACCCAAAGTGAGAAACTGGGGTCTGAACCACATAGATAGGGTACGAAGCCCTCGGCGCGTAACCCTTATTTGCTTCAGGGGGTTGGCCCTTGGATAAAACCCCCTGGCTCTGAGCCACAGCTGAAACGGTCTCATGTGCAGAAGGCCCAAAGGAATTACCATGGATGCAGATGCCTTGAGACCCAATATTCTTTGAAAGAAGTGCACAGTCACTTCCTGGCCTAGCCTGATAGCTTTCAGGGTAATTAGAATGGACCCGACACGAGCAGGAGACAGATTTGCCCCCATCTCGGTTGAGTCCCAAACAACCCCTAGATATGTTGTCCTCTGGGCGGCAGAGAGAACGCTCTTCTCGGCGTTGAGTCTCAAGCCTAGAGAGTCGAGATGAGCTAGGACGACATCCCGATGTCGAAGCACTAGCTCCTGAGACTGAGCTAATATAAGCCAGTCGTCTATGTAATTCAAAATGCGGATGCCCTGGAGTCGCAAAGAAGCCAAGGCTGCATCCATGCATTTTGTATATGTACGGGGTGACAAGGCCAGGCCCGAACGGAAGAACCCGATACTGGTACGCTTCGCTCCCGAAAGCGAACCTCAGGAACTTTCTGTGCTGTGGCAGGATTTCTATGTGAAAATACGCGTCCTTTTGATCGATGGTGACAAACCAGTCGCCTAATCGGATCTGGGACACAATAATTTTTATTGTGAGTATTTTGAATTTTAATGCTTTGAGGTAGCGGTTTAACCCACGAAGGTCTAAAATCGGGCGCAGCCCCCCATCTTTTTTCGGAACAAGAAAATACCGGCTGTAAAACCCGGATTGTCTGTCTGGTGGGGGAACACGTTCTATGGCCCCTTTGTCCAGCAGAACCTGCAGTTCCTATGTCAATACATGGGCTCGTTCCGGTTTCACGGAAGTGGAGACAACGCCGTTGTAACGCGGAGGACGATTGGCGAACTGAAGTCTTTAGCCTTTGGCCACAGTCCTTATTACCCACGGGGAGATATTTGGCAGGAGCATCCATGCTGCCAGTTTCTCCGAAAGGGGCAGTAGTTTTGGCACGTCGGTTTTTGGGGGGGATGTAAGACACCCGCCGTCCTGAACCAAGGCCGGAGACGGCCGGACACTTATAATTGCGCTGGAGACTGCAGCTCCCCGAAACGCCAGTGGCGGCGGAGAAAAAACAGCGGACTCCTGAGGGTGTCGACATGGAGTCTTTAGACTCTGTTGGATTTTGTTGCGCCCCACCCGGTGGGAGCACACCCCCGCGGCCATGGGCGCGCCAATTTCAGGGCCTCTGCTTCTTGGCGGAGATAACATTCCGCAGGTCCGTTCTCTTTTGAGCAGCGCGAGAATCCGCTCCCCAGTCCTTACAAGGGGGGGCACGATTCGCAACACTCTCCTTCTGGGCAGCCCACTTTTCTCTGGAAGGGGCTGGACCTGGCCGGGACAGGGCGGCCGACGGTCCCGGCTGCTGAGCACGGCGAGGAAGGAACCTCACAAACGCCTCCTCGTAGCGTTTAGCCTCGCGGAACTTAGTGGCGACGGAGTCCACCGCGTCGCCAAAAAGACCGGAAGGCGAGATGGGTGCATCCAGGAGGAAGACGCGGTCCTTCTCTTTTATGCCCGTGAGGTTAAGCCACAGATGTCTTTCCGTCGCAACCAAAGCAGACATGGAGTGGCCAATAGCGTGGGCCGTCTGATTAGTTGCACGGAGAGAGAGGTCTGTGGCATGACGTAGCTCAGAAAACGCCCCGTCCCACAGAACCCCTGTGCTCAAATCTTTGAGCAGCTCAGCCTGGTATGCCTGCAAAACCGCCATGGTGTGCAGTGCTGCACCAGCCTGACCCGCCGCCTGGAAAGCCTTCCCCACCAGTGATGACGTGATCCGGCATGGCTTGTTGGGGAGTGTAGGTTTTCTTAGGGAGGACGATGTCCCGGGGGAGAGATAGCCCGCAAGCGTCTCTTCCACCTGGAGCATCGACCCATAGCCCCGCACCTGTGCGCCCACGATAGTCGAATAAATCGACGTCGAAGGCACAAAAACACGGGACGAATAGGGCTTATTCCATGAGCGTGCCAGCTCCTCATGGAGGTCCCCGAAGAAGGGGAGAGTCCGCCGCTGTGATCCCTCCCCCTGGCCACCTGACAGAAACCTGTCATCCAGTTTAGAGTATTTAGGGGTGCCCTGCTCCTGAGGCCACTCAATATTCAGCCTCGCCACTGCTCTTGTAACCACCTCCAGCAGCTCCTCAAACGCCGCATCAGAGCGGGAAGAGCGCTCCGAGGCTGCGGCGCCCACAGAAGCCAGGGATGAGGTTTCATCGGCATGCCCGCCCGAGCCCAGAGACGGTGCCGCCTCATCTGGCGAGAGCGCGAGGGACATAGGACTCTCTAATCCCTGCACCTCAGCCAGATAAACACGGGAACCCCACGACCGGAGTGGGGAGGCGGCCCACGACCAGAGTGGGGAGGCGGCCCGCTCCTTCTGAAAGAACGCGAGCCGGGCACATAGGATCTTAACAGGCAAAAGATCGCAGTGCTGACACTCCCCGAGGGCCGCGTGTTCTTCCATCATGCACTCAAAACAAAACTCATGTTGATCCTCATCAGAAATTTGCCTCTGGCACGGAGGAACACATTTCTTTATGAGCCCAACCATAATATTTATTTTTATGCTCTAATATATATATATATATATATATATATATATATATATATATATATTATTTTTTTAATATGCATTGCTCTTGCTTTAGAAAGTGGTTGACTTGTTCACTCTCTTTCTTATCTTTTCGTACTGGCACAGAGAGTTAGCCTGGCTCCGCCCTCCTACGTACTTCCGCTCAATTTCATTTCGCTTCAGTACTACGTCTGGGATTGCTGTTTATTCTTAGGTTTCCAAAAAATCCATTTTTTGTAGGACCAATCAGCGAACAGAGGGAGTGGCTGAGAACGATGACGTTGATGTAGTGAGTCAGTTTGCGTTAGATCGACGTTAGCGATTGGCTATGGCAGATCCTGAGTGACTCTGGGCAGATCCAATAGTTTTAAACTTCAACAGAGTTCCCGCATACAAGGAAGTAAACGCTTGTCAATGGAGCGAGGCCAGACTCTCTGTACAAATGAAATGTACGAGAGTCTGGTAGAACCAGGCTAACAGAGAGTAGGTTTGCTCACACAATGCGATGAAGCATTGTGTGAGCAAACTTATAATACCTCTGTTGGTGACTCGGTTGGCTTATAATACCTCAGTTGGTGACGCAGCACATTAGCGCCAATTCTTGGCGTGTTTGACACACATGCTTCACAAATGGTTGTGGTTGTGTTACGCTATGGGGAACATAGCATTACGCTATGTTCCCCATAGCTACGCAGCATCGAGTGTAGCATTTGATAGGGAACAAACACTATCCTGAAATGTATATATGAAAATATGATTATTCTTTTCCGAGTCAATTATTATTTTTTTACATTATTGCTCTTATCTTTCTGCCTGTTTAAACTGCTCTTTATGAGGTGTCCTTGACTGCTCTGCAAAGGTGCATAGAAATAAAACTCAATTTTACTTTAACACCTCACTCGAGCAGGAGATCAGTTTAGTTCATGTGCATGTATAAAATTAAATGCTTGATGAGTTTCCAGACCTTCTGCTCTAAATGGCTGCACTATTTTAAGTCCAAATAAACACTTCTCGGACAGTTCCATCTATATTTAGACATCTAAATATAAAAATAACACTTCTGACACAAGAAAATGTGATTTTTCTTAGCCATGCAAATAAACAGTGGCTAACTTCTAAGCAAAAACACTTTTGCTGCCAACTTTTTGACATCTAATGGAGTCACTGCTCCCAAGTGTGGTGCTTTTAATTAGCCGTGGTTCACTGGAAATGGACCATTGCCTTTTAGAGCAATGCATCAAAGAAAAGGATAAAAGTATCCCATCTGTTTTGGAAGTCTACAGTATGTTTTAAGTCTCCCCCCAAAAAAATCCACAAGTTCCATACAATTCTATTTACAGTAGAAAGTAATTTCTACTTGAAAGTCATAGTTTTGCTTTTTCTCAGTTGGGTTGTAAGAATAGCTCATGTATATCTGTCAGTGTGGCTGCTTTCTGAAGAACTAAGCTGGAGGCTAAATCAGAGCCAAAAACTCCAAACAGTAAAAGTTTTTATCCTCTTAGGTGTACAAGTACCTCTTATACGCCCTATAAGAGGAAGATGTCACATCTTATTAGACAAGAATGAGACAGCATTCCTATTCCTAAACTTGAGTAGCTTGTCTCCTCAGTCCCAGACGTTTGCAGACTGTTCTAAAAAGAAGAGGGGATGTCACACAGTGGTAAACATGGCCTTTTACCCAACTTGTGTTGATGCCATGAAATTTTAAAACTTATTTTTCCTTTAAAATGATCAGTTTTCTCTGTTTAAACATTTGATATGTCATCTATGTTGTATTCTGAATAAAATATTAAATTTGAAATTTTCACATCATTGCATTCTGTTTTTATTTACAATTTGTAAAGTGTCCTAACTCAAATTTTTTGGCATCAGGTTTGTAGATCTAAAACACTGATTATTACTATGACCATAGTCTGGATTCGGCCTGCTTACAGTGGGATTTTGTAAATAATGTTCTTTTGTGTCCGGTGAGATTAGCTAAAATTGAAGTTGAAGAGTTTGGGAGCATGTCTGAGCCTCATAGAAATTGGTTAACGCCAATGGCGGCGCTCTGTAAATGGCAGAGCGCCGTTCTGAGTTGTAATGTTATGCTTTACTTCCACAGAGAGACAGTGCATTGTCTTAAGAATTTAAGTGGGGAACAGGGGGAGAGAGACCATCATCCTCAGACGCAAAACGGATCAACTGGTCCAAGACAGAAAATCTGTCCTAAATCTTTAAATGTTTTTTTTTAATTCATGTCCCTTATTGGAGTTCAGATCACCAGTGGTCCCAAAATCATGGAGTAATAAGGTAGATTGGAAGAAACATGACGTGTAATAGTAGGAGCAGGTGAAATTATATTCTGTCTTTGGTACAACTCTACTGAGGCAAACCTGAACTATCATTTGAAAGTGACAGTTAAAATTCCTATTTCCTGTTCTTTTTGCTCTTTAGGATTCAGTCTTTGTAAAACGAGCAGTGACCCATGAGAAGGACAGCATAGGCAATGGCTGCTGGGACAAAATCATGTGTGTGTGTGTGTGTGTGTGTGTGTGTGTGTGTGTTGGAAAAGCCCATGGGCAGCCATTAGAGGACTGTAACAGTCCTGGTATAGCTGCCACTCTGCACCTAGAGACTCTTCTTCTTTGTATAATGCTCAAATACACACATAAAGAGGCGCAGACATAAGAAAGACTACAACACACTTAGCTTTGCAGCTGGCTCTAAGTGGTTCCAGTTATCCAGAGAGGCTTGGATAATAGAAAAATATCAGATGTACGAAAGCAAGACTCCAAAGGTCAGTACATTTTATATAACATAGAGGTCTGTTGACTCGGTCTCTGGTCTTCTTTTATGAAATGCCTGACCTGTCACCCACCTGACTGGCTATTCAGTCAAGAATGAAAGAACATCATGCTCCTTGTGGCAAATGAGAAAATTGCATTTCATTAATATCTTCTGGCAACAGTGATTTTACCCAAGGTTTATGTTCTGATGCAACTCCTCTTCATCATTTAAAGTAGGGACAGTACATATTTAACACCTTTATTGTTCCCTTTCAAAAGCTACACTCAATGCTGCCTAGCAATACGCTATGGGGAACACTCTGTGTGACCGGTTGTGAAGCAAGTGTGTCAAACATGCCAAGAACTGGCCTAAATAACCTTTGTTGGTGACGCAGCTTGATCACCCGCACCTGCGAGTGAGCACACCTGAAGGTTATAAAAAAACGTGACGTGGAAGGTTTCTTTATCTTCAGGACCGCATTGTGTGTGTGTCTGTGCAAACCCAAATCTCTCTAAAGCAAACTAAGAAATATATAGAAACGTGCAAGTATAGATTAGCTGCCTTTGTCAAGCTCCTGCTCTAAAAGTTATTTATATATCGTATATACAGTTGTGTTCATAAGTTTACATACCCTGGCAGAATTTGTGATTGTTTGGCTATTTTTCCAAAAATATAAATGATAACACAAAAACATTTCTTTCACTCATAGTTAGTGTTAGGGTAAAGCCATTTATTGTCAAACAATTGTGTTTACTCTTTTTAAATCATAATGACAACAGAAACTACCCAAATGACCCTGATCTAAAGTTCCCCTTTGATACCCTGGTGATTTTGGCCTGATAACCTGCCCAAGTGACACACACGGGTTTGAATGGCTACTAAAGGTAACCATCCTCACCTGTGATCTGTTTGTAATCAGTGTGTGTGAATAAAAGGTCAGTGAGTTTCTGGGCTCCTGACAGACCCTTGCATGTCTCATCCAGGGCTGCACTGATGTTTCTGTATTCTGTATTTTTCACCAACACAGTTCAAGGCATTAAACATGTGATACAGTCCAAAGGACATAAACACTGCAGCCACCTAGGAGACACTTGGTTGGTTTCAGACATTTTACACCCATTAATGACAGAACAATTGAAACTGTCTTCAATCTGCGTTCATCCACCTGCTGCCTCGATGTTTTACTCACTAGATTTCTAAAATCAGTACTAAGCAGTTTGTTACCACAACTCACTGATATAGTCAATAATTCCTTACAGTCTGGAACATTTCCAAGGGCCTTAAAAACTGCTGTCATTAAGCCTCTCCTAAAGAAGAGCAGTCTTGATGCTACAGTGCTCAACAACTATCGGCCCATATCAAACCTGACATTTTTAGGGAAAGTCATCGAAAAAGTTGTATATCAGCAACTTAATGACTTTCTATTACTTAACAACTGCTTTGATCCTTTTCAGTCAGGATTCAGGCCCCATCACAGCACTGAGACTGCACTTATCAAAGTCACAAATGACATCCGTCTGAACACTGACGCAGGCAAAGTCTCTGTCTTAGTTCTGTTGGACTTGAGTGCTGCGTTTGATACAGTGGACCATGAAATCCTGACACAAAGATTAGAGGAATGGATAGGTATCACTGGAACTGCTCTTAAATGGTTTCAGTCCTATCTTGAAGACAGGAAGTACTTTGTTTTGGTTGGTAACTGTGTATCAGACCAAATGGCCCTGACATGTGGGGTTCCACAGAGGTCTATCTTGGGATCCCTATTATTTAATATTTACATGCTTCCTTTAGGCCAGTTAATACGCAGCTCAATCATCTTTGGGCCAAATAAAGAAAGAAAGTGTCAGCAGTCAACTCGAGTCTCTTTCTGTAAAATCTAAAAATCCGGTTAGAAATCTAGGAGTCATCATGGACTCAGACGTGAATTTCCACACTCATATTAAGTCAATTACATCTGCATTATCAGAAAATACTGGAGGAAAATTTTCCTCATCAGCCCGGACGCTGTGCATGTAAAGTTTTGATCAGGGTCATTTGGGTACCTTTTGTCATCATTATTATAATAAAAATAATAAAAACAGTCGTTTGACAATAAATGGCTTCACCCAATTACTAACTTTGAGTGAAATTATCATTCATTATCTGAAAAATGTCCAAAAAAGAAAAAATGACTAATTCTGCCAGGGTATGTAGTAAACTTATGATATGAATAATAATGGATTGGATTTATATAGCTCTTTTCAAGGCTCTCAAAGCGCTTTACAGAGTCCATTATTCATTCTCTCCACAGTCACACACTGGTGGTGGAGACGTGGCAGCTATTTTGCACCTACGGTGTAAGGATTCATGTCTGTTTATATAGTCTGTCGGTTTTGTTAGTGTATTCTGTGTGTCTGTTTGTTTTTGATGTCATATTTATTATTGTATTTGATTTTTGTTTTAAGATTGTATTTGAGTTCTTGTTTTTTAATTTGAAATGTCTGACTCCTGTCTGTGATTTATGATTTACTTCCTGCCTGTCTTCCCCTTCTGTGTGATTACCTGCTCCGCCCTAATGTGTTTCACCTGTACCTTGTTGTCTGTGTCTATTTATACCTGTATTTTCTGTTACTCAGTGCCAGGTCGTCTTCTCCCTACCTGTGAGTCTGTTCTGTGTTCCTTGTGTTTGCTGTGGATATGGTGGTCTGTGGTCTTGGATTATTTATGCTCGGACCTTTGCCTTATTCAATTCTGGTTCCTGGTTTTTGTTTTGTTACTATTTGTTAAATAAACCTTCTTTTTTTAACTCTTTGCCTGTGTCTGGGGTTTTGCGCTGGAGTCTTCTGGTTTCTGGGCCATTGGCCATGACATACGGACTCTCCAACCCCCAGACATTCTCACACATTCATACCCTGTATAAAATATTATATTTATCTCTATAAGAACATGCAGGCAGACTCAAGGGATGTGTTCCTCCGTGCCGGGGGCACATCTCCGATGATAACAATCATGAGTTCTGCTTTGAGTGTTTGGGGGAAGATCATGCATCTCTGGGTCTTAAGGGGGAGTGTATCGAGGCAAGGCAAGGAAATTTTATTTATACAGCACAATTCATACACTGGTTAACTCAAAGTGCTTTACAGGAATAAAATACAATTTACAAGATTTAGATTGGTCACGGATGAATGAAGGACCATCACCTGCAGCTGAACCTTGCAAAAACAGAACTGCTTGTGATTCCAGCCAACCAAAAGACCCACCACAACCTCTCCATTCAACTAGGCCCATCAACCATTACACCGTCCAGCACTGCCAGAAATCTGGGAGTGGTAATTGATGATCAGCTAAACTTCACAAGTCATGTCGCCAGCACCACCCGGTCCTGTAGATTTATCCTCTACAACATTAGGAAAATTAGACCTTTCCTATCTGAGCACTCTACACAAATCCTAGTCCAGGCTCTTGTCTTGTCCAAACTGGATTATTGCAATGCTCTACTGGCTGGACTCCCTGCTGCACAACCAAACCTCTGCAGCTGATCCAGAATGCAGCGGCAAGAGTGGTCTTTAATGAACCGAAGAGAGCGCACGTAACTCCTCTATTCATTAGGTTACACTGGCTCCCGGTTGACACCCGCATTAAGTTCAAAGCTAGCTTTGTTTCTGTGGCCCTGAAAATGATTAGTTAAGTCTTGTCTCTGTTCAGTTGGAGAAATTTGTTTTGCATCCACACATCAATCTGTTCGATGCAGTGACATCAATGATTGGCTGACGCGGTCTCACTGCGCGCTCTGACTAACACTAAACACAAGACAGCGTCAGCGACAATGGCAAATAGCCAGAGAAATTCAAAGGTAGCGTTCTCGAACTGGAAGTACCAGCACTACTTCTCATTATTTGAAATTAAAGGCAAGAATGTTTCAGTAACATGCTATGTCCAGGAAAAAAGACTTTATCCACGTCTGCCTTAAGCAACTCAAATCTTATGAAGCACCTCACATCAACACATGATGTTGCTGATGCTAACCCAACCCCAAAGACAGCTAGCATGAGTTCCAGCGAAGGAGACAGAGCCACTGTTAAAACAAGCAACGCTCCAACGCTCGATTTTTCGGCTCAGCAACAGGTGACCAAGCCAGAACTGAACACATTGATTGCAAGGTATGTTGTAATCAATGTTAGTTGTTAGATGAGGAGTATTTTAGTATAGATTAATGTGTGACTGGAGTGAATGAATAATTGTTATATAAAGCGTCTTTGCGTCCCTGGAAAAGCGCTATATAAAATTGATGATAATAATAATGAAAGCCGCGGGGACACATGCACTCGGAGGATTGCATTTTGTGCTTTAAAGCGTAAACTTCACGGTACTGTCAAATAACCGGGCCTGTGCTACTGCTGGGGCCTGCTACACCACCTTGTAATTTAGAGTTAAAGGTCTCCACAATCCCTGGTTTTCCTGGGAGCTGTCTGAACTTTTGAAAATAATAGATTATGATTGGGCTAAGGTGAGAAAAACAAAAGTACTGTTTTTTTAAAAGAGAGGTGTATTCTAAGGCAGTTCACATCTTCAATTCAAAATGGCCGCCTTCCCGTGTGTGATAGGGTGTGGTCACTATTGTTTTTTTTTTGTTCATAAGCCCATGGTGGATGTGTGTACCAAGTTTCATTTGCCTACGACAAACTAAAATCTTCACTTACCATTGACTTTTTCCACATATTTGGGACGTTGCTATGGCAACACATTTATAGATAGGGGGTGGTTGTCATTGGCTTTTATGCTCGTCATGACATAAGAGATGTGTGTACCAAATTTCATGTCTCTATGACAAACTAAATTCTTGGGTCCCATTATAAGTTTGTAGGGGGCGCTGGAGAGCCACTTCTAAAGATAACCCTTTTATTTACATATCTTTGTGTTCAGGTCATGAATGTGCACAAACGCCTTTTTGGGTCCAACTCGATCCGAGAAGGCGTTTGAGAGTTAAGAGACGTTTTATTTTCACAAAAATGGCCACCTCGTTACAGGCTTGCCACACCCATACCCGATAAGATATCAACAACAAAGTCACAACTTTGGTTGGCACATGTGTCTAGATGATACTCACCAAATTTGGGGCCATTTAGATTAAAACACAATGATTTGCATCTTTTTGCGCAAGGGGTGCGATTTAATAATTACAAAATAATAATTAAAAATAACTAATGATGATGATAATAATAATAATAATGTTTTCATTTTCACTGAGAATGAACAACATGTTAATCTACAGACATTTGGATTGTCCTGTTTATTGTTCAATAATTTACAGGTACAGAGATTTGCACTACTTAATGGCCAGGTCTCCCTTTGTTTCTTTTTACACAAGTTTACATTTGTGTGTCTTTTTTTTTCACTTGCATTTTATTTTCAATATTTATTTTTTATGTTTTTATTCCTATGCATATCATATGGCAGACTGCAATCTATTGAGTTCAAATAAATGCCAAATGTTCTAAAATACTGTATATAGTTTTTTATTCTTTAATCAGTTAATATAAACATGTTTGATATTAAAGATGTCATAAAACATATTATAAAAATGTAACGTCAGTTACTTTGCTGAGTAACTAATTACTTTTACAATGTGATAACTGTTACTAACTCGATTACTTTTTTGGGTGAGGTAATTTGTAACTGTAACTAATTACTTTTTTAAAGTAAGATGACCAACACTGGATACGCAACAGCTACGTATTAACTGGCCTAAAGGAAACAGGTAAAGATTGAATAATAGGGGTCCCAAGATAGACCCCTGTGGAACCCCACATCTCAGGGCCATTTGGTCTGATACACAGTTATCAAAACAAAACCTAAACAAAATACTTCCTGTCTTCAAGATAGGACTGAAACCATTTAAGGGCAGTTCCAGAGATGCCAGAGATGATAAGTGCAGTCTCGGTCTGTGATGGGCATGAATCCTGACTGAAAAGGATCAAAGCAGTTGTTTAGTAACATTAGGTTGCAAAAATCAACAACTTTTTTGATGACTTTCCCTAAACATGGCAGGTTTGATATTTGATATTGTCAAATCACAATGTGACCTGCTCCCTGGTGTTCAAAGACTTAAGCGCGGGGGGTAGCATTGATGAGACGGCATTTTTAAAACTCCGCCGAGCCACAGACCTCTCCCTCTGAGCAACCAAACAGACCAAACAGTTGCACATAAGACCGTTTCAGCTGTGGCTCAAAACCAGAGGAAGGGTTGCACACCTTCATACCCTATGCGGTTCAGACCCTGGGTCCTCACCTTGGGTCCCACTCTAGGTCCATGTTGTCGTTGCAGAATGCTAACGGCTGACGCATCCCTTCTGGGCTGGGGCGCGGTCTAAGATGGCCGTCCAGCCCCAGTGGATATGGAGAGGCCATCTTCTCACACATCAATTTCCTCGAAACAATGGCTGTATTTCTGGCGCTGAAATATTTCCTTCAGCAGCTAAGGAGCTGTCATGTCCTAGTCCAGGTGGACAATACGACGGTAGTCTCTTACCATTCACAACTTCACCTACTATGTCTGCATGCACTTCAGATTAATATCCACCGCACTAGCCAGTGGCTTGCATCTGAGAGCCAGGAATAAAGTTCAACAGTTTATTGGAAAACAAAACAAAAACTGATATTTATCAGTAATTAAGTCTTTTGCACATAAAGTTTAAAATAATTTATTTATTTTAATGGCTTACCAAACAAGTTCAAGTCCAAACTGAGCCGATAGCAGCTACAGTCAGGTCCATAAATATTGGGACATCGACACAATTCTAATCTTTTTGGCTCTATACACCGCCACAATAGATTTGAAATGAAACAAACAAGATGTGCTTTAACTGCAGACTTTTAGCTTTAATTTGAGGATATTTACATCTAAATCAATCTGGCACATATACAAACTGTTGTCATTCCTACAGTATTCACCTGATTTGGATGTAAATACCCTCAAATTAAAGCTAAAAGTTGTTTCATTTCAAATCCATTGTGGTGGTGTATAGTGCCAAAAAGATTAGAATTGTGTCGATTGACTCTCTATGAGTTAAATGACTCACTTTTTGCCCAACACAAGAATTTAACTCCTGGAAATTTGCTGTTGAAAAAACACAGATGTTAAGTTTGAGTGTTCTTTTTTTCACTGCCTAGAATGCATGCCTTATGTTTTAAATAAACTGCATTTTGTTTTAAATAAATATAGATCATATTTTTCAACTGTCTTATTGATCTGTGTTGTCTGTATCATTGACACCAGTTTGTCATGGTCATAAAAACAGTGATTGACATCTATGGTATCTAACATACAGTAAGTAACAGTAGTAAGTGGTAAGTGTCAAACACTTACAGTAGTAAGTGTTTGACAGTTTTTGTTTGTTAGATCAAGTTCATTAGATCTGAAAGGTCTGTCTATCAATCTTTATGGTCTTTCTGCGATTCATGCTATTATATGTAACTACGGCTCTGGTTTTGAAGCATAACTTGTTTTGTTGTTGTCCCCCCAAAGAAAATCATAATTTCGATATGTGTGTGTTTGAAAATCCAACATGACTTTTCTGCATTATTTGTACAAGACGAGACTCAAGTGAGAAGTGTGTGTGAGATATTTACAGTCAGCTCCTCTTGTACACTTAGGCATTCACAAATTACTGTCAGCAGCGCCAATGCACATTGAAAAGCTGCTATATTTAGGGTAAAGAGGAAAAAAAAGGACAGAGTGATGCAGCCTGAAATCCTTAAACGTGGTAAATGACTGCCAAGCGGCAGATAGCGTCATGTTTGTCAGGTGTGTACATTTTGTCAATAGCTGTTAGCTCTCTTTAGAGTTGGGTGTCTGCATTTCAAAACACACTGCTTATCATTCAGATTAGCACCATGAAAAACAGATTTCACATTTTCTGCAGAATAATCCTATTGTATTATTTTGACTGAGCACAACGAAGAATGGGGGAGGCAATTTATCATTTTGTTGTCCCCAGTGTGGAACTGAATGGTTTGTATTGTGAGTGTGGGGTTATTCCAGGATGCTGTCCCAGTACAATTTTGTAATTAAATACAGAATGGGGAGGTGTTTCGGGCATGTCCTGTCAGGAGTAAGCCCATGTTCTGAGTTCCTGAGGAGGGCGGGTGGGCAGGGGTCAGGGCCCCTTCTTTTCAAGTGACGACCCCTTTATATAATAGTTATGACACTATTTGTGACAATGTGTAGTAGCTCTGTATAATAGAAACGATATGCCCCGCTGAATATTGTTATTGCAAACTATCAATTTTTTTGGGAAAGGAAACCCCCTTGCCCTTTGGCAACAGTGCCCCCAGCCATTAGCTCGCTTACCTAGCTTCCATTACACAAATTTTTGGTATGTTTACATGTTTAGTCAATAGGAAATGCGATTGTATTTCAGTAACTATGATCAAATGCTATGTAAGGAGCTTTAATCTAGTAACGCACTAGATGAATCTTAATGAACTCTTTATAGAAAAAAAAACTTTTATGCAAAGGATGATGACAAAAGAGAATTTGAGAGACATTCAAATGAGGGGCAGGCAAAAAGAGAAGAGTTTCAGGTGAGTTTGTTGATGTCTTGTTCATTCGAGATGAGAGAAATAAAGTTACAGTAAGAAGAAACAGGAGCAATATGCAAGTAAAATTTTTTTTATTTTTTTAATTTATCCTTTATTTAACCAGGATAGTGCCACTGAGAGTACAAATCTCTTTTGCAGGGGAGTCCTGGCCCCATGTGTGTTTGGGGGGGACTATTGAACAAGTTTTTGGTGGTAGGGGAAACCGGAGTACCCGGAGAAACCTACGCAGACACAGGGAGAACATGCAAACTCCACACAGAAAGGCCCTGCCCTGGATGGGAATCGAACCCAGGACCTTTGCTGAGAGGCAGGAGCGCTAACCACTTTGCCACTGTGCCGCTCAAAACGTATAAAACATATGCATTATATTGAAACATTAGAGATTATTGCTGTTGGTTTGGCATCATAAATTAGATGAGTGAAAATGGCGTTGCTAGGATGTTTTTCCGTGGCTTAGAACCCAAATGTTTTAAGAGTAGCCTTGGTCCGACACTAAAGTGAAATAAACATGACCAGTGTTGATAGTAAGAAGACTGTGTCAGACTCAGCTAAAGCCTCCAGTCCCTGTGAACCCCTGCTCTCTTTCAGCGCTGTTCCGCCCCGGAACTTAAACACATCTGCAGGTTTAAAGCATGTCTCAAATAAGGCAAGGCAATTTTATTTATATAGCACAATGTATATATTTATATATATTTATGTAAACTAACTTGAAGTGCTGTGCATTTAAGTTAGCCAAATAAATGTTTACATTTACAAACTGATTTTTCAAACAAGTAGAAAATATGTTGATTTCATTCTCTCATTTCTCCCAAAATAAATCAACAGAATTTCTACATAAGGTTAACAAACCAGGGAGATTTTACATTTATTTTAAATGACGTGAACATTTACATTTACATTTATTCATTTAGCAGACGCTTTTATCCAAAGCGACTTACATTACATTACATTACATTACCATTGTTACAGTCACTGGAGGCAAGGTGGGTTAAGTGTCTTGCCCAAGGACACAACAACAGTATGAACTGTGGGGCGAGCGGGAATCGATCCTACTACCTTCCGATTGAAGGACGGCCGCTCTACCCACTGAGCTACTGCCGCCCAACAACGTTGATTCAACATGATTTTAGCGTACATACCAGACGTAGATGGGGCAACAACCAGAGACGAGCTAGCTAGGCAGTCGAAAACTTTGCATTTCTCTGTCTGCACATAATGCACTTTTGAAAGGGGCTTAGACAGATTGCTTGTGTTTCCGCCCTTACATGCAAACATTTTGTTGCACTTATGAACACAAGCGTTGTATTAAGCGGGGGTTTACGCATAACAGTACGAAAACGTTGTGTTGTGTGTGTGTGACTGACAGACAGCCTCCGCGGCGCGCATGAGAGATCTCGCAGATCTCACAGACAAACGTCTTAATATGATCCACATTAGAAATGTTTGGTGAGATAAAATGTGCACGATAACATTATTAAGCAAAAATACATAGTACATTATTTTTTTTCCCTCCAGTAGCAGAACCGAGAAGGCGTCAGATCTTATTGATACTACAGTCTTTCAAAATTTAGCCCCGGGGCCAGTTTAATACCGGGTTTCGGTACCCATCCCTACATCAATCACAGTGACATCTGAAATATGAACACCTTTAGTAATGACCAGGTCCAGAGTGTGACCTCTGTTATGGGTCGGCTCATTAACATGCTGACAAAGACCAAAAGTATCAAGAATAGTAGAAAGTTCTTTTGCATTTCTGTCACAAACATTATCCACATGCACATTAAAATCACCTGATATGACTATTTGTTCAAATTCTGTGCAAATAACCGAAAGCATTTCAGTAAACTCATTGATAAAATCATGACATTGTTGGGGTGGTTTGTAAAGAACTACATATAAAATAGATGGAGAAAACCTCAACTCCATTTTGAATGACACATACTCAAATGATGAAAACTCTCCAAGTGATAGCTTCTGGATAAGAATATTATCCCTAAGAAAGGCACATACACCACCACCCTTTTTGTTTTCCGTATTTTGGATAAAAATGTGAAATTCGATGGGGTGGATTCAATAAGGACCGCTTTCCAGTCCTGCTGTCTAACCATGTTTCTGTTAAAAACATAAAATCAAGCTTATTTGAAGTTATAAAATCATTAATTAAAAAAGATTTGTTTCCCAAAGACCTGACATTGAACACTGCAAGTTTTAAGTCTGTTTGAGCAGGACCTGACTTTATCTGTTTGCAGGGATTTGAATCAGATTTGTCTGATTAGACAATCTAACTGTTATTCTCTTCTTCAATCTGCGACTTCTGACTGTAGCTATGGAGCTAGGGGGTGTTCTCTCCCAGGGCCTCAGGTTGATAAGTGGTTTATTATGACGAAAAGTCCTGGAACAGCAGAGGCCCTCATGTCCCAATCACTGATAGTAGCCTTGATGCTAGTCAAGGCTTTTGGAGCTGGTTTGGGAGAAGCTGGTCTGGGAGGAGGTGGAGGGGGTCTGACAGAGGTGCATTGGACTCTAGATAGTGGCCGAGGTGAAGCAGTGGTACTCCTGGGTGGTATTGGGGGTGATGTTTTTAGTGATGATGATAGAACCCATGACCTGGCCAAGTTAGGTGTAAGGGATATCATCTTAATTCCAGATTTAACTAAAATTTCCAGGTGATCTGGAAATCCCATTGGTGAATCCGGAGATGGGACAGGGATGGTGAGGTCCGCAGAAGGTGTTGATGTTACTGGGGGGGTCCATGGTCCTATTGGGGGAGTCCATTTCAGTGGTGGAGGTGTTGATGGTGGTACAGTCAGAGGAGGATCCTTGGCTGGTGAGGCAGGAGTGCTTTTTTCATTCAGTGGCTGAGGACCCTTTCTTTGTTCAAGAGGGCGCCCAGAACAATTTAGGTGTCTCAGGGAGTGCAGGAGATTATCCGTTAGCCTCCTGACCCCTCCCCTGTTTACAGTGTTGGGAAAGTTCACTTTCTACATGAACTAGTTCAAAGTTCAGTTCACAAATTTTAAAATGAACTAGTTCAGTTCAGTTCAAACTTCAAAATTTTGAACTAAGTTCACCGTTCCAAAAATGAACTAGTTCATAGTTCTTTTTTTCCATATGTTGCTGCGAGCTATTATTTTTTAAAATTATTGCCACAGCCCATATACAGTAGAATCACAGACAGCAATTATAAGCAGAAAAACGTGCTGCTTGAATGGTCTTTTTTAATGAGGAATTATTAAAAGAAAAACAGGACGGTAATCATTAAGGTGAAAACGTTTTTCAATTTTAATAATTTTCCATTGTCCACATGCTAAAACAGAATATTGGAATCCTGGAAAAATATACCAGGCAGGTTCAACAAACAAGTTTCATGAATAGTAGGCTAAAACCCTCTACTAACAGAAACTGAGGTAGGAACCAGGCTGAGGTAGGAAATTAAGGTTGAACTCTTGTCATAAACATCATAAACTTATTTTAAATGATCATTAGCCTTGCTACATGCTGCTTCCATGCTTTTTTTTTTTTTTTTTTTTTTGATGACGCCACACGCATGTGGGCGGAGCGGTGCGACACAGGTGGCTGGTGTTGCCAGATTTGGTGTTTTTCCGCTACATATTAAGACCCGCTTACGGTGTGTTTTAGCCGGTTTTCGCCTGGAAGGCTCTATAGAAACTGCCACCCTATTGAACGGTTAACCTGAGAGAGCGTGCCGCTCACAGACACCAGAATGAACGAGTTCACGGTAACGCTCATCAGGCAGTAATACAGCCCGCTCAGTTCACGTCACAAAATATGAACGAAGTTCATGAACTATCGCTCAGGAGATTATCCTGCTAGCCTCGCTGAGTACAACACTCCCCGTTTAGATGTGTGAACAGGTCGTCACGTTGCCAAAACAAGTTAAAGTTATCAATGAAGTGTACTCCTCTAGTCTCACAGGCCTTGGACAGCCATGTATTCAATGCAAGCAGCCGACTGAATTTATTGATCCTTCTGTCGATGTTTGGGAGTGGTCCACTGATAAAGGATTGCACTTCCAGGTTTTCAAGTTTATCTAAAAGCCTGGAGAAATCCTTTTTTAAAACTTCTGATTCCCCCTTCCTGGTGTCAACTGCACCCACGTGTAACATCAGCTGTTTAATTCCTGTGTGTTTAGACATAACTTGGGGGAGGAGTGATGTTATATCAGTGACTGTAGCACTTGGAAAGCTGCATGTAACAAATCTACTGTTGTTTATGTCTCTGGCAGCACTGTCTCCAAGCAGCAAGATATCTCTGTCCTTCACTTTTGGCATAGATTCTCTGTCTCTGTTTGCCTGGTGCTTTTCCACAGTTTCATGTCTCCTGTTCTCCATAGAATAAGCTTGATTTACTCCATGTTTTTCATTTACAGCAGAGTTTTCTGGTTCATTTACCTTTAGCTCAGTCAGTGGTTGGAATCTGTTTTTTAGCTGGATGTCTGGTGATGCTACATATGCTCTTGTGATGCCAGCATTCTTTTTTCTAATCCAGTGCTGCTTTGGCTGGGCACCAAGTTTATGCAGGTGGCATCATTTTGTTTAAATCCCTTTGCTTTGCTCAGTTTTGGGAATGACACTGTATTATCCAAGTTTAAATTCACAGTCTTACCACATTGTGTGATCGGTATCGTCTCCTGAAGTCCTCTTTCAGATTCCAAAGCAAAAATCTTTGTTTGTAGCTGATTTCCTGTTGATATTTCCAACAATTTTGGCAGAAAGAGTTTGTAGTAGTTGTTTTTACCCCAGACATGTTGAAAAAATAGATACCAAGGCTGCAGTCGCTCAGCAGGTCAAACGTGTTTTTTAAAAAGTAAAAAAATAAGTAAAAATCCAGTTAAAGGAAAGTAAAAAGTAATGTAAAGGGTTGATCATAAAATCATCATCAAACAAGCAACTTGTTTATGTCCAACTGCGCCAAAACTATACACACAAGTTCCTAACCTGTTACATTTATGCTATAGGACACCCTCAGTGTCTGTAGAGGGCTAAGTTGCTAAATAACGCCTTGATAATGAACACCTGGGAAAGAGCAAAAATATCCATATTGTTATAATGAACATAGCCAGCCGTTACAAACTCCAAAGCTAAAAGAAATGTTGGCAGTGATTGTTGTATTGTGTTATTTTCCAGCTCAAACACTCCTAACAAGCCTCCCATCTCCACAGAGAGGATAAAGCGTTCCTCTTTTTGTGATACTGTCATTGTGTATAAAGATAGTGTGGCACTCTCATATTCTCAGACGCTGGATCGACATACAAAAGGTAGTGAGGGATCACAGTTGAGACGTGTGGATGGAGAGTGCAAACAGGGCTCAGAGTGAAAAGGATCTGAGAATAGAGCGGAGATTAGAAAACAACAGGTGAAAGACTGCCTCTGAGGTGGCACAGGGAGGCACAGATTAAGACTTCAACAGGAATCCCAAACAGAGGGAAGGAGGGACAAATGATTGGCAGTTACCTTCAACGGGATTATGTGGCGGAGGTTGGCAGGGTTAGAGTGGTTTTGGGTTGAGAGCTAAAAATTAATTTAAAACCTTAAGTTCTTGTTCTTCAACAGATTTGACTCCAACCCCTCTCTCCCTCTCTCCCACCCCTCTCTTCACACCTCTCCAGATCTGTGAACACCAGCACCTTCCCCCGGCCATCTTCACTTCCACTTCATCTCCACCAACCCACACCACCCCCCTAACCCCCATGACCTTCACACTCTCAACCCCATCCCACACCAACAACCTGTTCTCTGTGGAATCAAAAAAGTCCAATCTTATCTTATCTTATCTTGTCCTTTTAATCTTCTGGTGATGATTTAATACAGTAATCATCAACTGATGGCCCGGGGGCCACACCTGGCCCCCCACAGCTTTCCATCCGGCCCCCCAGCCAGGACTTAAAACTAACACTATCCTGTGGATGGTCCACAATTGTCAAAGAGATGTAATAATGTCTGGTTGCTCATGTGCTGCCTTCTGTAAGTCTCTGCTGCAGCCACTGGCCCTCATTCATCAAAGGAGCTTCATTTTGGGTGTACGACCATTTCCATGCAATCTAATTTATCATTATTATTTATCAAAGTCAGCACCGAGCAGAGCTGCAAAACCATTATTTAGAACTAACAACGACATTGGCACTGAAAATAATCCATATTAGACAAGACAAGACATTTATTTTTGTATAGCCCAAAATCACAACAACAGTCACCTCAAAGGGCTTAACAGACTGCACTAGACAACATCCCCTGTCCTTAGACCCTCCATATTACAGTCCTTTGTAACAATAGT
>CM044554.2:1317500-1347500 GCA_024416835.2 Perccottus glenii
TGTGCATGTGATTGTGATGAACGCTGTAGGAGAGAAAGGAATAAAATCGCTGAAGAGACAAAAGGTGAGTAAAAACACAGGATCCACCAGTGGCGGCTTGCCAAGTTTCCGCACATGCGCAATTCATTTGCAGTCTGGACGTGGAGGGGTGAACAACTCCTGCTCTGACTGCAGCTGGGAGGGGCTGCTGCGCGAGGACTGTGAGTGCTTTGGGATGGGGGTAGGGCCCGCGGCAGCACCCGCTGCTCATTGATTAGAGTGAGAACGATGTGTGCTTTCACTTCAGAGTCCCCAAAAGTCTCCAATAACTCCAGAAAAAGTCGTTAGATTTGTCGCTAGTCGCTTCTTTGAAAATGTGTCGCTAGAGGGGTCTGAACACTCGCTAAATATAGCGACAAAGTCGCTAAGTTGGCAACACTGCTACCGCGACCTTAGTGTGGCAGTGTTTCCGTTGAAAACAGGACCACGTGTCGTTCCAACATTAGTCCTGAGCAACGTGCTCCGTGGGATGGCTCGCCTCGTGTGGTTCAAGTCTAAACTGGCATATTTGGGGTTTCCTCGAGGTGGGGATAAAACCTGGCCTGCAGAATAGGCCATATAAATATCAACTTGTACACAAAGTAAAACTACATAAACTAAAACATAAACTAGGTTGCTCCGTAGGCTGCGGAGGTTACGTGACTAAACATCAACACAAAATGGCAGCTGCCTCTTTTTATCTCATAGATAGTATAAATATGGATGATATCCGTCCATTGGTCCCCTATTCACCAATATTGTCATTACGAATGGGCAATAAAATGGCCAGTACATCCGGGCTTTTCGGGTTTTACTCCATAGTAAAACAATAGTTTTTAGATAGCATAAACCAACGTAATTTTCAAAAATTCACCCCCCCCCAGAGTTGTCACGTAGTAAAAACTTAGCTCTAGAGACTGGAGCCATCTTTTGTACCAGGCTGTAAACATGATTTTATACTTGTAAAGTCGCCATTGGGTTTGTCCTTATATTTCCGCTTTTGGAGCCTGCCCTCTGGTGGACGGAGGTATATCGCTGTATTTCGCTGTAAAATCCTTACATGACGACCATTTAAGAGGTTCCATGGGAGAGGCTTGTTTTATCCAAGCCACTTACAGCGCAGTTTGGGTGCATTTTACATAAAATAGTTCAAAATGACCAAATAAAATACATTGACAGCATAAGACATTTGAAATAAAAATAAATATATATAGGCTTAATTGCCTCGTTTACAGTAGTTACATCCACTTGGCAAAAGTAATTAAATTCCAAAAGAAAACTCACCAAAACTCTAGCTCTTGTCTAGCTCTCCAGTCCTCTCCAGTTCATACCCCTCCTCCCGTTTGGTAAGAAAGAAGGCTCACGCTGAAAATTTTTACAGTTTATCAGATATTTAACTCGATCGCTTTTGTGTGCTTCATAAGATAGACTTGACGCTACTGCTGAGCCTCGTGGTGGGGGAGGGGCACGCCCTGTGAGCATCTTAGAAAACTTTATTGACAACATGGAGATTACAATACTTCACATGAATTATTTATATATTTATCAACTTGTTTTAACAATTTTGATCAAATACTTAATTGATAATAATATTTATGAATATCTATGAACTTATTTATTCTCACATATTGCTCAATATTATCATATACACTTGTAACGGGGGTTACAAATGCTTTTCTTATTTGAAAACAAAGTTAATACACTCAACTCGTTGCTGACGCTGTGTCACATTAAGACACATGCTTTTATTTATTTTAAAGCATATTTATTATTTCATTTACTCTGTGTAAAGCACCTGCTTTGTGCTTTGGCTAATGTGCTGATGTCTTTCTGTTTGAATCCACACTGACTGTAGTACGGGTTTGCAACCTTAGGCACTCAGATCATTGTTGGCTCACAGTGATGCAAGAGCAGTACCGTCTCAAAATCACCTGGGAAACAAGACACAGACTGTGGCTCGTCCACTTCTCTCAGTGGGCTGTGCTCTGTGACACTGTGTCGTCTGCACAGAGTCATACAGTACACCTGCACGTCACCTGCGGTGACCACCTAAGTCACCTCGCACTGCAGAGGCCATTCAAGAAGAGCCCACACCTGCCAGCCCTGAATGTAGTGTGGAAAACACACAACACAAACAGCGCTAGTTAGAAAATGAATTTACAAACAGCTCAGAACAGTCTTTGTAAACATTCTATTGAGATTTCCTCAGCAGCAGCATGAGATGTGTTGTTATTCAGTCACTGGCCCCATAACTTTTTGAGCCACATTTGAGCCTCTACCCTTGATGCACACAGTCATTTTTAGCTACGACGAAAGAGAACTGCACAGGATCAATGCTGCTGCTTTATGAGAGTGTCACAGGAGACTTGTGTGATTCCTTTTTATAAAGGATGAGTTCCAATCACGAGCAGTGGGCCCCAGGTGTGTTCCACTGCAGCTGATGCCCTTGGTCTGTTCCTGCTAGAGACAATGGGCCTATAGTGGCCCATCTGTAGATTAATGACACTGTTATGCACACGTCAACCCAACTAAACTAACAACTAATGAGAAGGCATCAGCTTTAGTTTTGTTTTTTAATGTAAACCTTTTCAAGGCTGTTGCTATTGACCAGGGCCATTTTGATCAGGGTTATAAAGAACTATCAATATGTGTTTAAAAACAGGGCTGATTCCAGAGAAATCAGTGCTGTGTCTTTTATATAACTGTTGGAGAAACACCTCCATAATTTCCAAAATCGAGAATTGTTTATGACACTGGTGTATGAATGTGTGTGAATGGAAGCACGATGTACGTAAAGCCCTTTGGGTACACGAGAAGTGTACAAAAATGTGCTGTATAATAACATGTAAACATTGTGAATAATATTTTAGTTTTGAATAATAAGCTCATATATACTGAAGAGCATTAAATATTTAAAACTATAACCACCTTGCTTCCTAATTAATGTTTAATCATCTTATTACCCCAAGATAAAAATGAACAGAAAGACTTCAGATGCACTTGTTGCAACTTGTAAGCACCAGTTTAGTTGGACATTTGGTGAGTTAACACAGGAGGTAAGTCAAGTGTAAAAATGACTGTATGAAACTGTAACTGATGTGTATTTGCTGAATCTCATGACCGGGGCATGAGGCTGACCTGAGAGTTACCCTTCAGGTTGTCGGCTCTCCACCGAGCTCCTGAGAGTGATGTGGCCCACAGCTGAGTGAGCCTCCACAATCAAAATGTCGAGGCGCTCACCTTATCATCCATCATCATCGTCATCAGCAACTCGTTCACACAAAGGCTGGCTTCACAACTTCCTCTAATGTTTGTTTGGCACCAGACTAAAGAACGCTGCTTTTGCTTTGATCAGTTCTTTTCCTCAGGTATGAATACAGCGTGTAGCAAACGGATCAATGGAAGTCTCACACACAACTTCCAATCTAGATTTACTATAGCAGCCAGGGCGGAAAAGTCAGATGTAAACAAATAGTAAAGATCCTTGTACTACAAAGTTTATTAAAGCTACCTCAGATATGGCTCTTCTACCCAATAAAACTAGTTTAGTTTAGTTTAGTATAGAGTTTAAGTTTAAGTTTAAGTTTAAGTTTAAGTTTAGGTTTAGGTCTAAGTTTAAGTTTAAGTTTAAGTTTAAGTTTAGGTTTAGGTTTAGGTCTAAGTTTAAGTTTAAGTTTAAGTTTAAGTTTAAGTTTAGGTTTAGGTTTAGGTTTAAGTTTAAGTTTAAGTTTAGGTTTAGGTCTAAGTTTAAGTTTAAGTTTAAGTTTAGGTTTAGGTCTAAGTTTAAGTTTAAGTTTAGGTTTAGGTCTAAGTTTAAGTTTAAGTTTAAGTTTAGGTTTAGGTTAAAGTTTAGGTTTAGGTTTAGGTTAAGGTTAAGGTTTAAGTTTAGGTTTAGGTTTAAGTTTAAGTTTAAGTTTAAGTTTAGGTTTAAGTTTAAGTTTAAGTTTAAGTTTAGGTTTAGGTTTAAGTTTAAGTTTAAGTTTAGGTTAAAGTTTAGGTTTAAGTTTAGGTTAAGGTTTAAGTTTAAGTTTAAGTTTAAGTTTAAGTTTAGGTTTAGGTTTAGGTTTAAGTTTAAGTTTAAGTTTAAGTTTAAGTTTAGGTTTAAGTTTAAGTTTAAGTTTAAGTTTAAGTTTAGGTTTAAGTTTAAGTTTAAGTTTAAGTTTAAGTTTAAGTTTAAGTTTAGGTGTAGGTTTAAGTTTAAGTTTAGGTTTTAGGTTTTAGGTGTTAGGTTTTAGGTTTAGTTTAGGCTGAATTCAAGAGACTTATTTTGGACTATACTTTCTAACCCTCAACAACAACAAAAAACACAAAACGACTATAGCAATTTATATTTACAAAACTCAAGAGAAAAAAGCTAATACCATTCCTGATAATCACTATTCTTTACCATTTTTGGTCTCACCACCCTCACTGTCATTGATTTAGTTAATTACATAGACCTTTTGTATTGTTTTTATTTCTTTCAATTAAATTTCTATAATAATCTTTTTTACATTTTCTGATGATATGTTAGTTTTTTTATTTGTTAGTTTTTTTGTGTATTGTTTCAAACTCATTTGTTGTTGTTTTTTTTTCTTATAAATATTCTATATAGTGTATTTATTTTTTTTTACATTCTTTTAATAATCTCTTTGTCATCCATAGACCAGATTTATTTTTCTGGATATACTTATGTGATGTAACAGGGCAGTGAGTGTCATACAGCTGTTTAAATACATTTTTTTTCATATGTTTTATTTATATAAAAATATATATATTTGTTTTAATTCATTGATTGTGTGACCAGTTCTTGCTCTTATGTGCTTTATTACTGTTGTATTTTTGTTTGTTACTTCGAGTAGTGAGAGAACTGGTAGGTGGTCACTAATGTCATTTATTAGTATAAAACACGTTTCTGTTTAACATTTGGCAACCATCAAGTGTAAAATCAAGTGGTTTCTTCTTATTTATTAATGTTTCTGAAATAGCAATATTTTAAAATTTAATCCTGGCTTACTCGGCTATTCTTTGATATTTTTTTATTTATTAATAATAATAATATAATAATAATAATAATACATTTATTATAGACATTTTTTTTCTGGTTTGTTTTGTGCAATTAGTTTTAGTTCATTAGTTATTTTTAGTACTTACAGTTAAGACTGTTGCCTTTGTAGAAGTGTATATCAGGGTAAAAGATTTTTACATATTCATCTCAAAATATATTAATATTCATATACAAATATTTCCAGTTCATTCAAGGCGTTCACATTATCTGTTGAAATGAGTCATTGTGATGAGTCTGTCATGTAGGGGTGCCATTGTTTTGGATAAATCGAACCTTCTGTTGTTCAACCGACTCTAGGTCCAGCTCGATTGGTTCCCCTTGATTGGCACCACTCTTTTTGCGTAGGTCAGCGGTTTAACTTCCAGCCCAGGGATTATTAGATCATTCAATCGCATGTATTGTTCCATGTCTGCCAAACGGTCCTCCAAAGCGGCTATTATCTTTTCTTTTTCCTCGTTTATTTTTTTTTAGTTCTTTAATCTCACAGTTAAGTTCATTATAGTTCAACTAGCTGTGTGTGTTTTAGTGTGTTTACATTTATATTTGGTGCCGTCAAAATGAACTCTGGTGCACTTTTTAGTCACACAGTGAGTTCCAACTGAACTCTAGTATGTTTGATTGAAATGTGAACTACACTTTTCTTCTACAGAAACATACTCGATGGCGGTGTCAGAGGAGAGTGTATAACTCTAACCCAGATAAGTGCTGAACCTGACTGGTTGGCCCAATCCCAGTTGGCATTCCAAATATTATAGGCTATTAGAGGGTGCACGTGGCAGAGTGGTTAGCACTCCTGCCTCACAGCAAGAAGGTCGTGAGTTCAATACCCGTCCGACTCAAACATTCTCGGCTGACTCTTTTTGTGAGGAGTCTGCATGTCCTCCACGTGTTACCGTGGGTTCTCTCCGGGTACTCCGGCTTCCTCCCACCGTCCAAACACATGCATGTACAGGTTAATTGGCAAATCTAAAGTGTCCCTAGTGAATGAATGTGAGAGTGAATGGTTGTTTGTCACTGTCTATGTCTAAATGTTAGCCCTGCGACTAACTGGCCTACTGTCCAGGGTGAACCCCGCCTCAGGCCCAAAGCTGCTGGGATAGGCTCCAGTCACCCACGACCCCTAACGGGACTAAGCGGTAGAAAATGAATGAATGAATGAATGAATGAATATTATAGGCTACTCCTAAGAATTGGGACACCACACCTGTAGGGGCAAAGATGCATAGTCGTAGTTTAGCTCAGTTTCTCAACTCACCTGTGCTCATCAAGCTAGTAATTATACTCACTGCCTTCGCCCTCACTGCCAGATTGTTCTACATTTGATGAGAGACTTTCCAGTTTTCATATTCAGGGTGGGTTCTTGTTGCCAACCCTGCCTGTTTTGGACTTTGACTCTACTTCTGCTCCTGGTAAAAATACTTTGGCCTTTTGCTCCTGTTGTCTCTGTATTTTTGGGCTTCTGTCAACTTGCCTTCCAGGCTCAGCTACACCTGCTTCACAGATACAGTATAATAAGATATTAATATAAGGTCTATAAAATATATACATCTTAATATAGGCTATATACAGTATATTCTCATATAGTTTATAATGTACAGTAACAGTTTATTGTGAGTACTTTGTCTTGAGTCTTGCTCTGAACAGAATCAGCTGCAGTTTAGTCCCTGTCACAGACATAAGACACTAAAGGATGTTACTATGACCACGAAAACAAAAAGGACTGAAATCAATTGATATCGGCGAAAAAACAGATGGTGGTGTATTGCATTAGCAAATAAAAAGTTTTAAAAATTTTGCAAACACAAGGCTGTGACTTGTCAATGTGACGCTAACGTTAGCAAAAAGGGATTTTTACAAAGCTTTCCGAGGACAAAACGAATCAGTGCATAAACAAGTTTAAGATTAAAGCAACATAAAACAGCACTGTCATCATTTTATTTCTGCAAATTAGTTACATTTACACCTTTATTGCAGCCGTGAAGCCCATGAGCATTATGGGAAAATATCCTACCCCTTTCTTTCAAGTGTGGTCCTTGAATATCTTTGTTTGGGGGGGTGTACCCCTTAAGAGCAGTGGCTCAGTGGTAGAGTGGTCGTCCTACAACCGAAAGGTAGGCGGTTCGATTCCCGCTGTCATATTGCCCAAAGACACAACGACAGTTCATACTTGCGTTGTGTCCTTGGGCAAGACACTTAACCCACCTTGCCTCCAGTGGTGTTCCAGCTGTAACACTGGTGAATGGAACCTTAATGTAAGTTATAAAAGCAATTAAAAGCTTCTGCTAAATGACTAAATGTAAATGTATTCTGAATGAGTATTGGGACACCCCTTTGTCTCTTGTGAACGCACAAAACAAGGGCTAAGGAGTAGCTAAGGGACCTTTGACTTCGCTCCATGTTTGATCTCTGCTCATTTTTCTATTCCAACACAAACATCGCTCTTTCACTTTCGGGACATTAGTAACATTCCTTTTTTTGACCGTTTAAAACATTTTTACTCCATTTGGGGTATTCACTCCATTGATCTCACACAGACAGACTTGAGAACTTGTGGGACAATTGCAAGCTCAGGTCTGTCCAAACAACCTCAGAAAATATTGACACATTAAAAAAGTACATAAAAAAATAAAATAAAATAAAAAGGATCCAATGACAAAAAAAGATGGAAAATCTTTTTGAGAGTCACCGTTTTCATCTGTTTCTGTCCTACTTCAATAACTACAGTGCGAATAGAATTCAGCTCATTTCACAGGACTTCAGGGCCTTGTGTCAAAATACATGTTTATGACTACAATGGCTTTTCACAGAGTGCCTTTGCTTTTTCTGTGTCTCTTAACTCTCAGCTCTAAATACAAAAAAAAGCAGACATACAGCCGCAGCCCTGCAAGAAGCTCAGTGTGTCGAGGTAAGTGAATATGCTGATGCAGGGAAAAGAAAGTGCTCTGAGCCCCAAAAGATATGAGCTCCTGCATTTGGAATTATTTATTGCAGCATTAGACCATATGTTGTTCCTTTGAAAGTGTACCTTTATCAATTGTTGGGTTCAGCCTCAAGTAGAAAAATACTGTAGCGTTTGAAGCAATGAGCCCTGCTCAGTCTCCTTGAACAAACGCTTTATTTAATTGAATTTACAGTCGACGGCAGCAGCATCTGCCTGCCATCATCACATTTAAAGAACTGCCTGGCACAATGAACACTGCTCCAGAACACTGAGTTAGAGCTACATATTTAAACCTCTGCGTGGATGTGTGCCAAATCCTGGAGTCATTTTGAGCCAACTCCCAAAGTTGGCAAAGACAATGCAATTACTTTTGAACTTATATAAAGAGGCCAGGCTTATGGAAGTGAGCTTTATGGTGTATCATAGTCTTTATTGAACATAAGATGTTGTCTTAGTGTGAGGCTTTGTTGATGCATGTTATCCAACAAATTAAGGAATAAACATAGCATGCAAAGATTCATCAATGATGTGTGGAAAGAGTATTGCACAAATGAATCCTGACTGTGAGAGACAGGAGTTTACTTTATTTTTAAAGTATAATTTTATGTTTGTATTATCATGACAATTATTGTGGTGTAGCCAAAACAGACACACATTATATTCCATTTTCCTCCACTTCCCCAGAGCCAGTTCACCAGGGCAACAAAAATCCTGTCTTTTTTTGAGTAATACAATGTATTTGAAGCAGACTTTTGGCAAGTTTAATGCACTGTTAGTGATTAAAAGAAAGAAAGAATAGATCCTGGTGTGTTCCAGTGAGAGACTGAAAGTACAGCTGTTGCAGTAAACATTAAATTAATTCTTATGTTGCACATTTAATTTTGTTCTCTGGGATGGCTTTGTTATGTATTATTCCAGCTGAATTATTCATTCATTCATTTTCTACCACTTAGTCCTGTTAGGGGTCACGGGTGAATGGAGCCTATCCCAGCACATTTGGTACACCCTGGACAATGGCCAGTAAGTCGCAGGGCTGACTAGTTGTATTGTTTTGTATTAATTTATTATTGAATTGTTATTGCTGATTTTATTTTAGCTTTATTACAATTAAATGTTTTTAGTTTAGGACAGGTGCAATAATTCTATTTCAATAAATTATATTTTGCTCAGATAATTGCTGGTTACAGTACTGTTACTGTTTGAATGTGTGTAGTTGTACATATTAGTATGTACTTATAATAATAATAATAACAATAATTAAAGGCCCTCGCCTCCCTTGAGAGCGCGGGGACACATGCACTTGGAGGATTGCATTTTTCAAATACATAAATCTTTCGGCAGGCTTGAATTTTGTGGCCAATAAAATTTACTTTTTGAACAGGTTTACTGGGTCAAATTGAGGATCATTTCGCAGAAAAATAATAAAAAAATATATAAAAAGCGCTGTATATTAAACACACGTGTGTTTAAAAGTATGTGTACCCTTAAGTTAATGACCTCTATCCATCCATCCATCTTCTACCGCTTATCCGGGGCTGGGTCGCAGGGGCAGCAGTCTAAGCAGAGACGCCCTTTCCCAGGCCAGCCGAGAGACATAGTCCCTCCAGCGTGTCCTAGGTCTTCCCCGAGGTGGGACATGCCTGGAACACCTCCCTAGAGAGCCTGTTTCCGGGATCTTGTTCTTTCGGTCATGACCCAAAGCTCATGACCATAGGTGAGAGTAGGAATGTAGATTGACCGGTAAATCGAAAGCTTTGCCTTATAGCTCAGCTCCTTCTTCACCACGACAGACCGGTACATCGACCGCATCACTGCAGAAGCTGCACCGATCCATCTGTCAATCTCACGGTTCCTCCTTCCCTCACTCGTGAACAAGACCCCAAGATACTTGAACTCCTCCACTTGAGGCAGGAGCTCTCCACCAACCTGAAGGGGACAAGCCACCCTTTTCCGACTGAGAACCATGGTCTCAGACTTGGAGGTGCTGATCCTCATCCCAGCCGCTTCACACTCGGCGCAAACCGTCCAGTGCACACTGAAGGTCCTGGCTTGATGGAGCCAACAGGACAACATCATCTGCAAAAAGCAGAGACGAGATCCTGTGGTCCCCAAACCAGACTCCCTCCGGCCCCTGGCTGCGCCTAGAAATCCTGTCCATAAAGATAATGAACAGGACCGGTGACAAAGGGCAGCCCTGCCATAGTCCAACATGCACTGGGAACAGGTCTAATTTATTAAGCTCCTGTTTTGGTCGTACAGGGACCAAACAGCCCTTAGCAAAGGGCAAAGTTTGGCTGTCAGATAAAACAACTTCAAAGTCAATCATCAACCTCTGGCCTAGGGTTACCTGATGCCACGTGCACTGGTGGACCCCCTTATGCTTCAACATGGTGTTTGAACATGGTGTCAAAATGACACCAAGAGCACAACGAAGACTCATTAGTGAGATAAAAAAACAACCCCGAATTAAAGCCAAAGATTTGAAGGCATCATTGACAGAGATGGCACAAAAGTCACACAGGTGCAAGTCTCAAGTAAGCCCCAAGTATTTTTTTTTCCTTGGCAAGTCAAGTCAATTCACAGGCTATGTCAAGTCAGGTCAAGTTAAGTCCTGTAGTAGGTCAAGTCAAGTCTAAGTCAAGTCATATGTATAATTTGTTATTTATTTATAACTAATCTTGGCGCTTCATAAAATGATTGTAGAACCACTGTAGTGAGATAGACTTTATAACGACGTCTTTAGTGCCTTTTATGGGTTTTGAGAGAGGAAATGACATTGATGTCAATGAAGGCCTGCCTGAGTCATTGGATTTCAACAAAACTATCTTTATCTGTGTCTCAAGATTGGAAGTCTCTCGGAGGTGTCGAACGACATGAGGGTAAGTAATTAATGACCGAATTTTCATTTTCGGGTGAACTAACCCTTTAACATTGTAGAATATAGCTAAGTAGCTAAGTCTTGTACCACTCAGATCAATTTTTTTTAAAAATGAATCAAAATTAAAGCCGCAAGCGGCGATAAAGGCCGTCGCCTCCCTTGAGACCGCGGGGACACATGTACTCGGAGGATTGCATTTTGTGCTTTAAAGCGCAAACCTCAGGGTAATGTCAAATAACCGGTCCTGTGCTACTGCTTGGGCCTGCTACACCACCTTGTAATTTAGAGTTAAAGGTCTCCACAATCCCTGGTTTTCCTGGGAGCTGTCTGAACCTTTGAAAATAATAGATTATGCTTGGGCTAAGGCGAGAAAAACAAAGTACTGGCTGGAGATTTGAGATGACTCAGGAATCACTGCACCCCCCTGTTTAAAAAGGCAAAATGTAAATATTACTTGTCTAAAAGTACAAGTTTACAAGTTCCAAAGGATTCTGAGGAGTTTTCTAAGACTCTAGCCTTGGCTCTGGAGGGGCCTCCTCTAAAGGAAGGATCCTGGCAATTGGGAAATGGCATTTATTTCCCAAAGAAATGGCTGCCTCTTCACAGACTCATTACGACCACAGCCACAAATGTATCAAAAAACAAATTAATAACTTTTTTGGCACACGTGTCTAGATGATACTCACCAAATTTGGAGCTGTTTAGATTAAAACTCTTTAGCACAAGGGGTGAGATTTAGGTGGTCACGCATTCCACCCAACATAGTAGATTTCCTGTTGAGTTTACGGTATGGCTGTAATAAAGTTTTCTTTTTGCCCTGAGGTGTCCTATGGATGTACCAAGTTTTGTATTTCTACATTTGAAAAAAAATTACTTTCACTTTCCATAGGCCCAATGTATTTTCATTTTGCAAGTGCCTCCTGAGCCTTCGTGCCTCCTGAGCCTTCGTGCCTCCTGAGTCTGCGTGCCTCCTGAGTCTCAGCGCCTACCTGGGCCACCTAGAGACTTCTCAGCGCCTACCTGGGCCACCCAGAAGACTTCTCAGCGCCTACCTGGGCCACCTAGAAGACTTCTCAGCGCCTACCTGGGCCACCTAGAGACTTCTCAGCGCCTACCTGGGCCACCTAAGAGACTTCTCAGCGCCTACCTGGGCCACCTAAAAGACCTCTCAGCGCCTACCTGGGCTACCTAGACTTCAAGGAGACTCTACGCCCGGTTCCCACTACGCCCGGTTCCCACTACGCCCGGTTCCCACTACGCCCGGATCCCTCTACGCCCGGTTCCCTCGTGTGCCTCCGCCGTACCCTCGTGTGCCTCCGCCGGACCCTCACCAGCTCCAGCATCTCCGTGTGGCCAGCCCCAGCATCTCCGTGTGGCCATCATCAGCATCTCCGTGTGGCCAGCCCCAGCATCTCTGTGTGGCCATCCCCAGCATCTCCGTGTGGCCAGCCCCAGCATCTCCGTGTGGCCAGCCCCAGCATCTCCGTGTGGCCAGCCCCAGCATCTCCGTGTGGCCATCCCCAGCATACTTGACTGTTTTCCGCGTGGCCATCCCCAGCATACTTGACTGTTTTCCGCGTGGCCATCCCCAGCATATTTGACTGTTCCCGTGTGGCCATTCCCAGCATATTTGACTGTTCCCATGTGGCCATTCCCAGCATATTTGACTGTTCCCGTGTGGCCATTCCCAGCATATTTGACTGTTCCCGTGTGGCCATTCCCAGCATATTTGACTGTTTTCCGCGTGGCCATCCCCAGCATATTTGACTGTTTTCAGGGTGGCCATCCTCAGCATCTCCGTGTGGCCATCCCCAGCATATTTGACTGTTTTCCGTGTGGCCATCCCCAGCATATTTGACTGTTTTCCGTGTGGCAATCCCCAGCTTTCCTGTTCTGGTCAGCCCGAGCTCATCCGTCTGGTCCTTCCCCGGCTCAGGGTCTTCATTTCCCAGTTCCCTCTTCCGTGTCAGCCCGTCCGGTTCCCTTTTCCGTGTCAGCCCCGTCCGGTTCCCTTTCCCGTGTCAGCCCCGTCCGGTTCCCTTTCCCGTGTCAGCCCAGTCCGGTTCCTTTTCCCGTGTTCAGCCCCGTCCGGTTCCCTTTACCGTGTCAGCCCCATCTGGTTCCCTTTCCCGTGTCAGCCCCGTCCGGTTCCCTTTCCCGTGTCATCCCCGTCCGGTTCCCTTTCCCGTGTCAGCCCAGTCCGGTTCCTTTTCCCGTGTTCAGCCCCGTCCGGTTCCCTTTTCCTTGTCAGCCCCGTCCGGTTCCCTCTCCTTTGTCAGCCTTCCTCGGCCGGTCTTTTGTCATTTTTTCCTCGCCCGGTCCTTTTGTCATGGTCCTTAGTTCTTTGTTTCCCTGCCTGGTCCTGAGTTCTTTGTTTCCCTGTCTGGTCCTTAGTTCTTTGTTTCCCTGCCTGGTCCTGAGTTCTTTGTTTCCCTGTCTGGTCCTGAGTTTTTGTTTCCCTGCTTGGTCCTGAGTTTTTGTTTCCCTGCCTGGTCCTGAGTTCTTTGTTTTCCTGCCTGGTCCTGAGTTCTTTGTTTTCCTGCCTGGTCCTGAGTTCTTTGTTTCCCTGCCTGGTCCTGAGTTCTTTGTTTCCCTGCCTGGTCCTGAGTTCTTTGTTTCCCTGCCTGGTCCTGAGTTTTTTGTTCCCTGCCTGGTCCTGAATTCTGCCCCTGCCTGATTCTGCCCCTGCCTGATTCTGCCCCTGCCTGATTCTGTCCTGCCTGATCTTGAGTCCTTAGTCCTGCCCCTGCCTAGTCCTGAGTCCTGCTCCTGCAGGGTTAGGGTTAGGTTAGGGTTAGGGTTAGGGTTAGGGTTAACCCTAACCCTAACCCTAACCTGTTTCACGACACTTTATCCTCCAACCCGTCGTGGCCACCTGAGATTCTCCGGGACACCGTGATAAACAATGGTCACCTGAATAGCCACCCGAGGCGACGGAACAAGAAACACCGCGGGAGACGTGCTGGGATTCGCAACAGACTGAGGAAAAGAGCACACAGCCCTCCTCTACCGAGCATTTTGCTCGCCAATGTCCAGTCTCTGGAGAATAAGATGGATGATCTTAGAGCCAGGATAAACTTCCAACGGGACATTAGAGACTGTAACATCCTTTGTTTGTCTGAAATGTGGCTCACGCCCTGGGTCCCGGACGCTGCTGTAACGCCGTATGAAAACTTCTCTGTTTTACGGATGGACAGGACAGCCGAGGCCGGCAAATCCAAGGGTGGGGGAGTTTGTTTCATGATTAACAAGAAATGGTGTGACCCCAGGAATATCTCCACTCTGTCGCGCTCCTGCTCGCCTCATCTGGAACACCTATCCATTATTTGCCCATCCTATCTGCCTCGGGAGTTTTCATCGATTATCATAACTGCTGTTTACATCCCTCCACAAGCAGACACTGGCTTGGCTTTGTCTGAGCTTCACGATGCGCTCAGCGGCAACATCAACAAACATCCCGACGCTGCTACTATCATCACTGGGGACTTTAACAAAGCCAAACTCAGGAAAGTCATGCCTAATTTTTATCAACACGTATCCTGTCCAACCAGAGGACCGAATACACTGGATCATTGCTACACTCAGTTTAAGAATGCCTACAAAGCTCGCTCACTACCGGCTTTCGCAAATCGGACCATGCCGCCATTTTCCTCACACGGAATATAAACAACGGCTCGTTCAAGAACCTCCGGTGCAGAAGGTGGTGACGCGTTGGTCCGCCCAATCAGAAGCAACGTTACAGGCGGCTCGATGGCGTAGACTGGGTCATGTTTCGCGCAAGCTCATTGGACATCAGCGAGTTCACGGATGTAGCGCTAAGCTTTGTAAACACGCTAGCCGAACAAGCTACGGACAAAATAACTATAAGGTCTTTCTCCAATCAGAAACCGTGGGTGGACAGATCAATCCGTGCAGCAATAAACAAACGCACTGCTGCTTACAACGCCGGCCTTCTGTCGGGAAACATGAGCGAGTACAAAGCATCGTGCTATGCTCTCCGACACGCAGTAAGTGCCGCAAAACACAGACACAGGGAACGCATTGAGTCACATTTCCAGCTAAATGAATCCCGACGCATGTGGCAAGGACTAAGGACCATCTGTGACTTTGGAAAAAAATCCTCTACAGAGGTGAGAGCACATCCGTCGCTGGCTGACAAGCTTAACACTTTCTACGGCCGCTTCGAAAGCAATCAAAGCAGTGCGAGTCTGCCGTTCAGCTCGTCAGGAAGCAGCAGTCAGAGCAGCGATCATCATGCGATCACCGTGACGGAGGACGAGGTTCGGAGGGCACTAAAGCAAGTGAATGTAAGGAAAGCAGCTGGACCTGATGGGATTTCTGGCCGTGTTCTGCGGTCCTGCGCTGATCAGCTCGCTGGTTTGTTTACATCCATTTTTAATGAGTCTCTTGCCACATCGGTGG
Organism: Perccottus glenii; assembly: GCA_024416835.2. NCBI lineage: Eukaryota > Metazoa > Chordata > Actinopteri > Gobiiformes > Odontobutidae > Perccottus > Perccottus glenii. The sequence continues at coordinate 1,332,807 of CM044554.2, forward strand.
TTCCCACCTCATTCAAAAAATCGACCATCATCCCTGTGCCAAAAAACAATAAACCCTCTTGTCTAAATGACTATTGTCCAGTTGCCCTCACATCAATAGTCATGAAGGTCTTTGAGGGACTGGTTAAAAACATCTGCTCCTCCATCCCGGATACTTTGGACCCCCTTCAGTTTGCTTATCGCCCAAACAGATCCACAGATGATGCCATCTCTCACATCCTGCACTCTTCTCTTACACACATTGACAGCAATAACAGGAACTATGTAAGACTGCTATTTATTGACTATAGCTCAGCTTTTAATACTATAGTCCCCATTAAGCTAGCTTCCAAACTCATAGACCTCGGACTGAATCCTTCACTCTGCAACTGGATCCTTGATTTCCTCACCGGCAGACCTCAAGTGGTGAAACTAGGCCAGTACACCTCCAGCTCCATCACACTGAACGTAGGAGCCCCACAGGGCTGTGTCCTGAGTCCCCTGCTCTACTCCTCTACACACACGACTGCGTGTCCTCGCACAGCTCCACATCCATTATCAAATTCGCTGATGATACTGTGGTTCTGGGCCTCATTCACAACAACAATGAGACCGCATACTTGGATGAGGTAGAGAAATTAACATCATGGTGCCAGGACAACTGCCTCTCTCTGAATGTGAGCAAAACAAAAGAACTGATTGTAGACTTCAGGAAGACGCAGCAGCAGCCCTACACTCCTCTTACAATAAGCGGGACCCCTGTGGAGAGGGTGAGTAGCTTCAAGTACCTTGGTGTAAACATCTCTGAGGACCTGACTTGGACTATTCACACTCAAACTCAGGTAAATAAAGCCAGGCAAAGACTGTACTATCTGCGACAGCTGAGGAAATTCAGGGTCTCACCAGCAATCCTGAAAACTTTCTATTCTGGAGCTATAGAAAGTATATTGACTCAATGTATCTCTGTGTGGTATGGGAACAGCTCCAGTCAAGACTGCAAAGCCCTGCAGAGAGTTGTGCGCTTAGCTGAGCGCATTTCAGGGTCTGCTCTCCCCTCTCTGCAGGACATCTACCACAAACGCTGCAGAAGCAGAGCTGCAAAAATCATCAAAGACTCCACCCACCCCAGTAATCATATTTTCACTCTGCTGCCATCTGGTAGCGCTACCGTAGCCTGATGGCAAAAACCGAGAGACTCAGGAGGAGTTTTTTCCCACAGGCCATCAGGCTCTTGAACTCTAAACCAGCTACCTCACACTGACACACTGACAGTGTCACTCTGTTTTGCTACAAACTGTTTTGCACATTTGCTTCCTGCACCTTCATGTGATTCTTAATATTTAAGATCACAGCTAAATGCATATATGCACACTGTACATCCCTGTACATTTTTTAATATTTTAAGTCTACAGTTTACATTCATGTACATTATTTTGCGATCTAGATTTATTCCACATTACACATTTTTATATTTTTAGATTTTATTCTTATATTTTTATTGTTTACTTTTATCTCATTCTTACATAGCTACATTTATGTATATTTTCATCTGTGTGTTTTCCTTAATAATTGCACTGTCCATGGAGCGAACCTGACTCACATTTCACTGCTGGTTATATATGCTGTATATAATTTTGTATGTGACGAATAAAAATCTTGAATCTTGAATCTTGAATCTTGAATCTACAAAAGTCAAAATACATTGGGCATATGGAAAGTGAAAGTAACTTTTTTCCAACGTAGAAAAATGAAACTTGGTACATCCATAGGACACCTCAGGGCAAACAGAAAAATCTATGACAGCCACACCCTAAACTCAACAGGAAGTCCGCCATGTGGGGTGAAGCAGCGCCACTAAAATCGCACCCCTTACGCAAAAAGATGCAAATCATTGTGTTTTAATCTAAATGGCCCCAAATTTGGTGAGTATCATCTAGACACGTGTGCCAACCAAAGTTGTGACTTTGTTTATGATATCTTATCGGGTATGGGTGTGGCAAGCCTGTAACGAGGTGACGATTTTTGTGAAAATAAAATGTCTCTTAACTCTCAAACGCCTTCTCGGATCGAGTTGGACCCGAAAAGGTGTTGAACACAAAAATATGTGAATAAAAGGGTTATCTTTAGAAATGGCTCTCCAGCACCCCCTACAAACTTATTATGGGACCCAAGAATTTAGTTTGTCATAGAGACATAAAATTTGGTACACACATCTCTTATGTCATGACGAGCATAAAAGCCAATGACAACCACCCCCTATCTATAAATGTGTTGCCATAGCAACGTCCCAAATATGTCGAAAAAGTCAATGGGAAGTGAAAATTTTAGTTTGTTGTAGGCAAATGAAACTTGGTACACACATCCAGTATGGGCTTATGAACAAAAAAGCCAATGGGGACCACACCCTATCACACACGGGAAGGCGGCCATTTTGAATTGAAAATGTGAACCGACTTAGAACACACCTCTTTTTTTTAAAAACAACAGAAAATAGCTGCTTCATTCCACAGACACCAAACTTGGGCAAAATGAGCTAAACACATGTATGTAAAATAGACAAGTGTTTTTCTAGACTTTTTTGCTCGAGTTATATTTTTTTTATTATAATTTGGTATATTTTTTTATTATAATTTTTCTGCAAAATGATCCTCAATTTGACCCAGTAAACGTGCAACTTAAAGTCATTTTTATTGGTCCCAGACTTCAAGCCCGGCGAAAAATTAATGTATTTGAAGTCCCCGAAAAGAATATACGAAAAATGACTCAGTGGCGACCCCTAGAAAAGTCAAAATACATTGGGCCTATGGAAAATGAAAGTAAATTTTTCCAATGTAGAAATACAAAACTTGGTACATCCATAGAACACCTCAGGGCAAACAGAAAAGTTTATTACAGCCATACCGTAAACTCAACAGGAAATCTACTATGTTGGGTGGAATGCGTGACCACCTAAATTGCACCCCTTGTGTCTAAAGGCTTTTCATCTAAACAGCTCCAAATTTGGTGAGTATCATCTAGACACGTGTGCCAAAAATGTTATCAATTTGTTTTTTGATACATTTGTGGCTGTGGTCGTAATGAGTCTGTGAAGAGGCAGCCATTTCTTTGGGAAATAAATGCCATTTCCCAATTGCCAGGATCCTTCCTTTAGAGGAGGCCCTCCAGAGCCACTAGAGTCTTAGAAAACTCCTCAGAATCCTTTTGAACTTGTAACCTTGTACTTTTAGACAAGTTATATTTACATTTTGCCTTTTTAAACAGGGGGGTGCAGCGATTCCTGAGTCATCTCAAATCTCCAGCCAGTACTTTGTTTTTCTCGCTTTAGCCCAAGCATAATCTATTATTTTCAAAGGTTCAGACAGCCCAGGAAAACTAGGGATTGTGGAGACCTTTAACTCTAAATTACAAGGTGGTGTAGCAGGCCCCAGCAGTAACACAGGCCCGGTTATTTGACATTACTGTGAAGTTTACGCTTTAAAGCACGAAATGCATTCCTCCGAGTGCATGTGTCCCCGCGGTCTCAAGGGAGGCGAGGGCCTTTATCGCCGCTTGCGGCTTTAATTAGGCCCGAGCCGGTGATGACCGGGAGGGCCTATTGTTTGCTCGGAATTTTTTATTTATTTTTTATTTTTAGGCCGAGCCGGTGATGGCGGGAGGGCCTATTGTTTTTGCTCGGATTTTTTTTTTTTTTTTTTTTTTTTTATCTTTATTGTGACCAAATGATCCTAAATTTGACCCAGTGAACATGCACAAAAAGTCATTATATTGGTCCCAGACTTCAAGCTCGGCAAAAATGGTATGTATTTGAAGACGCCAAAAAAAAAATACGAAAAATGACTCAGTGGCGACCCCTACAAAATCAAAATACATTGGGCCTATGGAAAGTGAAAGTAACTTTTTCCAACGTAGAAAAATGAAACTTGGTATATCCATAGGACACCTCAAACAGAAAAGTCAATGACAGTCACACCTAAACTTAACAGGAAGTCCGCCATGTGGGGTGAAACGCGCGCCACTAAAATCGCACTTTGCGCAGAAAGATGCAAATCATTGTGTTTTAATCTAAATGGCCCCAAATTTGGTGAGTATCATCTAGACACGTGTGCCAACCAAAGTTGTGACTTTGTTGTTGATATCTTATCGGGTATGGGTGTGGCAAGCCTGTAAGCAGGTGGCCATTTTTGTGAAAATAAAACGTCTCTTAACTCTCAAAGCGCCTTCTCGGATCGAGTTGGACCCAAAAGGCGTTTGTGCACATTCATGACCTGAACACAAAAATATGTAAATAAAAGGGTTATCTTTAGAAATTGCTCTCCAGCGCCCCTACAAACTTATAATGGACCCAAGAATTTAGTTTGTCATAGAGACATAAAATTTTGTACACACATCTCTTATGTCATGACGAGCATAAAAGCCAATGACAACCACCCCTATCTATAAATGTGTTGCCATAGCAACGTCCCAAAAATGTGAAAAAGTCAATGGGAAGTGAAATTTTTAGTTTGTTGTAGGCAAATAAAACTTGGTACACACATCCACCATGGGCTTATGAACAAAAGCCAATGGGGACCACACCCTATCACACACAGGAAGGCGGCCATTTTGAATTGAAAATGTGAACCGACTTAAAATACACCTCTTTTTAAAAGTACACAGAAAAAGCTGCTTCATTCCACAGACACCAAACTTGGGCAAAATGAGCTAAACACATGTATGTAAATGAGACAAGTGTTTTTCTAGACTTTTTGCTCGAGTTATATTTTTTTATTATAATTCGGTATATATTTTTTATTATAATTTTTCTGTAAAATGATCCTCAATTTAACCCAGTAAACGAACAACTAAAAGTCATTTTTATTGGTCCCAGACTTCAAGCCTGGCAAAAAATTTATGTATTTGAAGTCGAAAAAATACGAAAAATGACTCAGTGGCGACCCTACAAAAGTCAAAATACATTGGGCCTATGGAAAGTGAAAGTAACTTTTTCCAACGTAGAAAAATGAAACTTGGTATATCCATAGGACACCTTAAGCCTGGTTCTACCAGACTCTCGTACATTTCATTTGTACAGAGAGTCTGGCCTCGCCCATTGACAAGCGTTTACTTCCTTGTATGCGGGAACTCTGTTGAAGTTTAAAACTATTGGATCTGCCCAGAGTCACTCAGGATCTGCCATAGCCAATCGCTAACGATGTGGTCGTGGACGTATGTCATGCGCGAAACCGACCGGAAACAACAAGTCCGACTGATCAGAGGATTATGTTTAGAATAAGATGTCTGTCAACGAGCTGCCGGTTTTGTTCATTGAATTTAAGAATTCAAGGAACAATTGTAAATTCTAAATGTATATTTTACACTAAGGACAGTAATGTATTCAGTCAACTGTCGAAGCTGGGTCTTATCATTAAGAATACGCCGCTGCGGTCGTTTGGTCTGCCGCAAATGCTGTGCATTGATCACCAGGCTACTGCGTGGGTTATGATGGTCCAGCTTTGAAGCTGCCATAGAATGACTACTTTGAATGTTGGTGTACGTGTTTAAATAGTTTGTGTTATGTACAGACAAGGAGTAAATATTTAAATAACTTCTATACACTAAGTGTCCCTGTATATAATTACCTTATTTTATATTTTAAATAATTTGCAATGTCAAATCTTTCTCTATCTGCAGATGTGTAATAAACAAATTGTTCATATTATGTCTTATTGTTTCTTAATTATGGTCTTCAAATTATGTGTTTTCACATTTTTATTTATGACATCAAATTTTAACTACTTACAACATGTAAAACTGTCACATCGACCATTCTCCTGCACAAGTACACAAAGGGGCTCAAAGTGTTCTATTCTTCATAAGAATCACTAAATTTACTGTTCGGAATCTGAGCTACTGACATGACTCCTGAGAGCATCTTCAACAACAGCATCATCATCGTCAAAGTATTTACTGTAATAAAGATCTGGATCAGTTAAATACCCTCCTGAATCATCTTGCAGATCCATATCAATATCACCAAAAACACCATTAATGATAATTAAAATCTCTCTCACATGGTCCAATCTAAACACAGGAAGGTTAGCAATAATGTATGTCAGGTCAAATATGTGTTGACAATGGTCCAAAACTGCATCCACCAGTTGCTGACTGAATCCAGTGCAAGCTGCATGTGAGGTGTACAGTCGATTACTGGAATTGATTAAACTACCACTGTAGTCCTTGAGCAATTCTGCAATGAAAGATTTACATTACCACATGTGAAACATTAGGAAATTCAAACCCATCCCCAAAGCTGTTGTTGCAACAACTACCCGGCACTTCCCTTCCCCCTTCAGTGAAGCCAACACTCTCTCCTTGTTTTGGGGTAGGGTTTTGCTGTGGAACATGCCAATAAGGAGGTTGTCACTTCTACAGGATGGATCACAGTCTTCCCAGGCATGTCCTTGCAGTTCTGCCTTTAAGTATGAGAATATTGTCCCCACTGATTTAAGTGTTTGACAGTAAATTAATACAGGTTGCATGGTTGAGCCCTTGTTTTTTACATGTTGAACTATCCAGTCTAGGCAGTTCATGTTATGGCTGGGCACCTTGCACAATCCAAGACAGATGTTTGTCTTGTTGGGACTAGCGATGATTTATGCGGCATTGTCCATATGGAGTAATCTGATGACTCTGCTTCTTGACTTGATGTCAGCTGAGGCAGTCAGAGCCAAAACAGGTGTACCTGGGAGAATAAAAAAAATACAAGCTAAAACACACTTGCTCAATTTTATAACGTACCAAACAATTTGTCAAGTGTTTGTGTTATAGGCTATGGCAGGAAGGACTTAATGAACATCACTAAGAACAGTAATGCACTAAATCCATGTAATCACGCAATTCTGTTTCATTACAGGAAAGTAACTAATCCTTGCAATCAGAGATTATACATAAACTGAATATTGAAGTTATAATAGCCTACACATGAAATAATCCACAAAAACTTAGCTAGAAGCAACACACAGGTCTGTGCATTTAACTTACCCTCCTTGATGATAGATCTCAGCTCTCTTTCTTTGGAAAAACTTTCTCTGAATGCCGTCTCGCCTTTGGAAGCCTCACACTGAGGTAAACGAAATAGAGAGTACAATATTTCTCATGAATCTTGTATCATATTCTCGAATTACAACATTGTCTAAGCTATCGATTATGCCAAAACAGCCCTTATGTTGTTTAAACGTATTAAATGTTAACTTACCATTTGTATGTAACGTGGACCTCATCCACAACGATGCCAACGAGGTTGTCCTGGTATATTGTCGAGGCTAGCATTTGACGCCATTTGTTGTTTAGCAGCCAGGACTCGGGCTTCGAACACCAGGCTAAAGCGTCCGTCAAAATGTCACGGTCATCGTGCACGCCGAGCTGCCCAGCACGAACTCCTAACTTTTCTGCCTCCTTCACTTGGTCCTCCATTAGTGCAACAAGAGGGAGACGACAACAACTATCGCCTTTGCATCCCTATCGTTGCCTTAGCTAACTCATTCACCACTAGCGGAGTGAGCTAGAAAATCAAACTTTTCCCGAACCCGTGGGGAGGAGGGCCACAACATCATGTCCACCAACAAAACTTAGCAAACATTGTTCTTGCTCCGGCTTTAACTTCTGGATATTCGGCAGTTTTTCAACAACGGACAGAATAGCTTTTCTCACGTCTTTCTCCGCTGCCATTACTCCAACGCAAACTGACGCACTACATCAACATCGTTCTCAGCCACTGCCTCTGTTCGCTGATTGGTCCTACAAAAATTTGATTTCTGGAAACCTAAGAATACACAGCAATCCCAGACTAAGTACTAAAGCGAAATGAAATTGAGCGGAAGTACGTAGGAGGGCGGAGCCAGGCTAAGGACACCTCAGGGCAAACAGAAAAGTCAATGACAGTCACACCCTAAACTTAACAGGAAGTCCGCCATGTGGGGTGAAAGCACGACCACTAAAATCGCACCTTGCGCAGAAAGATGCAAATCATTGTGTTTTAATCTAAATGGCCCCAAATTTGGTGAGTATCATCTAGACACGTGTGCCAACCAAAGTTGTGACTTTGTTGTTGATATCTTATCGGGTATGGGTGTGGCAAGCCTGTAACGAGGTGGCCATTTTTGTGAAAATAAAACGTCTCTTAACTCTCAAACGCCTTCTCGGATCGAGTTGGACCCAAAAAGGCGTTTGTGCACATTCATGACCTGAACACAAAAATATGTAAATAAAAGGGTTATCTTTAGAAATGGCTCTCCAGCGCCCCCTACAAACTTATAATGGACCCAAGAATTTAGTTTGTCATAGAGACATAAAATTTGGTACACATCTCTTATGTCATGGAGCATAAAAGCCAATGACAACCCCTATCTATAAATGTGTTGCCATAGCAATGTCCCAAAAATGTGAAAAAAGTCAATGGGAAGTGAAATTTTTAGTTTGTTGTAGGCAAATGAAACTTGGTACACATATCCATCATGGGCTTATGAACAAAAAAGCCAATGGGGACCACACCCTATCACACACGGGAAGGCGGCCATTTTGAATTGAAAATTTGGTCCGACTTAAAATACACCTCTTTTTAAAAGTACACAGAAAAAGCTGCTTCATTCCACAGACACCAAACTTGGGCAAAATGAGCTAAACACATGTATGTAAATGAGACAAGTGTTTTTCTAGACTTTTTTGCTCGAGTTATATTTTTATTATAATTCGGTATATATTTTTTATTATAATTTTTCTGCAAAATGATTCTCAATTTGACCCAGTAAACAACAACTAAAAGTCATTTTTATTGGTCCCAGACTTCAAGCCCGGCAAAAAATGTATGTATTTGAAGTCCCCGAAAAAAAAATGAAAATGACTCAGTGGCGACCCCTAGAAAAGTCAAAATACATTGGGCCTATGGAAAGTGAAAGTAACTTTTTTCCAACGTAGAAAAATGAAACTTAGTACATCAATAGGACACCTCAGGGCAAACAGAAAAGTCTATGACAGCCACACCCTAAACTTAACAGGAAGTCCGCCATGTGGGGTGAAACGCATGTTCACTAAAATCGCACCCCTTGCGCAAGAAGATGCAAATCATTGTGTTTTAATTTAAATGGCCCCAAATTTGGTGAGTATCATCTAGACACGTGTGCCAACCAAATTTGTGACTTTGTTGTTGATATCTTATCGGGTATGGGTGTGGCAAGCCTGTAAGGAGGTTTTGAGAAAATAAAACATCTCTTAACTCTCAAACGCCTTCTCGGATCGAGTTGGACCCAAAAAGGCGTTTGTGCACATTCATGACCTGAACACAAAAATATGTAAATAAAAGGGTTATCTTTAGAAATGGCTCTCCAGCGCCCCCTACAAACTTATAATGGGACCCAAGAATTTAGTTTGTCATAGAGACATGGAATTTGGTACACACATCTCCTATGTCATGAGGAGCATAAAAGCATATTTTTTTTATTATAATTCGGTATATATTTTTTATCATATTTTTCTGCAAAATGATCCTCAATTTGACCCAGTAAACGTGCAACTTAAAGTCATTTTTAATGGTCCCAGACTTCAAGCCCGGCGAAAAATGTATGTATTTGAAGTCCTCGAAAAAAAAATATGAAAAATGACTCAGTGGCGACCCCTAGAAAAGTCAAAATACATTGGGCCTATGGAAAGTGAAAGTAACTTTTTTCCAACGTAGAAAAATGAAACTTGGTACATCCATAGGACACCTCAGGGCAAACAGAAAAGTTTATTACAGCCATACCGTAAACTCAACAGAAAATCTACTATGTTGGGTGGAATGCGTGACCACCTAAATCGCACCCCTTCTGTCTAAAGGCTTTTCATCTAAACAGCTCCAAATTTGGTGAGTATCATCTAGACACGTGTGCAAAAAAAGTTATCAATTTGTTTTTGATACATTTGTGGCTGTGGTCGTAATGAGTCTGTGAAGAGGCAACTATTGGGAAATAAATGCCATTTCCCAATTGCCAGGATCCTTCCTTTAGAGGAGGCCCCCAGAGCCAAGGCTAGAGTCTTAGAAAACTCCTCAGAATCCTTTTTACCGTGAAGTTTACGCTTTAAAGCACGAAATGCACTCCTCCGAGTGCATGTGTCCCCGCTGGTCTCAAGAGAGGCGAGGGCCTTTTATCGCCGCTATGCGGCTTTAATTAGGCCCGAGCCGGTGATGACCGGGAGGGCCTATTGTTTTTGCTCGGATTTTTTTTTTTTTTTTTTTTCTTCCACCCAATGATCCTAAATTTGACCCAGTGAACATGCGAAAAGTCATTTTATTGGTCCCAGACTTCAAGCTCGCGAAAAATTTATGTATTTGAAGTCGCCGAAAAAATACGAAAAATGACTCAGTGGCGACCCTACAAAATCAAAATACATTGGGCCTATGGAAAGTGAAAGTAACTTTTTCCAACGTAGAAAAATGAAACTTGGTATATCCATAGGACACCTCAGAACAAACAGAAAAGTCAATGACAGCCACACCCTAAACTTAACAGGAAGTCCGCCATGTGGGGTGAAACGCGGCCACTAAAATCGCACCCCTTGCGCAGAAAGATGCAAATCATTGTGTTTTAATCTAAATGGCCCCAAATTTGGTGAGTATCATCTAGACACGTGTGCCAACCAAAGTTGTGACTTTGTTTTGATATCTTATCGGGTATGGTGTGGCAAGCCTGTAACGAGGTGGCCATTTTGTGAAAATAAAGCGTCTCTTAACTCTCAAACGCCTTCTCGGATCGAGTTGGACCCAAAAAGGCGTTTGTGCACATTCATGACCTGAACAAAAATATGTAAATAAAAGGGTTATCTTTAGAAATGGCTCTCCAGCGCCCCTACAAACTTATAATGGACCCAAGAATTTAGTTTGTCATAGAGACATAAAATTTTGTACACACATCTCTTATGTCATGACGAGCATAAAAGCCAATGACAACCACCCCTATCTATAAATGTGTTGCCATAGCAACGTCCCAAAAATGTGAAAAAGTCAATGGGAAGTGAAATTTTTAGTTTGTTGTAGGCAAATAAAACTTGGTACACACATCCACCATGGGCTTATGAACAAAAAAGCCAATGGGGACCACACCTATCACACACAGGAAGGCGGCCATTTTGAATTGAAAATGTGAACCGACTTAAAATACACCTCTTTTTAAAAGTACACAGACAATAGCTGCTTCATTCCACAGACACCAAACTTGGGCAAAATGAGCTAAACACATGTATGTAAAAGAGACAAGTGTTTTTCTAGACTTTTTGCTCGAGTTATATTTTTTAAATTATAATTCGGTATATATTTTTTATTATAATTTTTCTGCAAAATGATCCTCAATTTAACCCAGTAAACGAACAACTAAAAGTCATTTTTATTGGTCCCAGACTTCAAGCCCGGCAAAAATTTATGTATTTGAAGTCCCCGAAAAAAATACGAAAAATGACTCAGTGGCGCCCCTACAAAAGTCAAAATACATTGGGCCTATGGAAAGTGAAAGTAACTTTTTCCAACGTAGAAAAATGAAACTTGGTATATCCATAGGACACCTCAGGGCAAACAGAAAAGTCAATGACAGCCACACCCTAAACTTAACAGGAGTCCGCCATGTGGGGTGAAAGCGCGGCCACTAAATTCGCACCTTGCGCAGAAAGATGCAAATCATTGTGTTTTAATCTAAATGGCCCCAAATTTGGTGAGTATCATCTAGACACGTGTGCCAACCAAAGTTGTGACTTTGTTGTTGATATCTTATCGGGTATGGGTGTGGCAAGCCTGTAACGAGGTGGCCATTTTTGTGAAAATAAAGCGTCTCTTAACTCTCAAAGCGCCTTCTCGGATCGAGTTGGACCCAAAAAGGCGTTTGTGCACATTCATGACCTGAACAAAAAAATATGTAAATAAAGGGTTATCTTTAGAAATGGCTCTCCAGCGCCCCTACAAACTTATAATGGGACCCAAGAATTTAGTTTGTCATAGAGACATAAAATTTTTACACACATCTCTTATGTCATGACGAGCATAAAAGCCAATGACAACCACCCCTATCTATAAATGTGTTGCCATAGCAACGTCCCAAAAAATGTGAAAAAGTCAATGGGAAGTGAAATTTTTAGTTTGTTGTAGGCAAATGAAACTTGGTACACACATCCAACATGGGCTTATGAACAAAAAGCCAATGGGGACCACACCCTATCACACACAGGAAGGCGGCCATTTTGAATTGAAAATGTGAACCGACTTAAAATACACCTCTTTTTTAAAAGTACACAGACAATAGCTGCTTCATTCCACAGACACCAAACTTGGGCAAAATGAGCTAAACATATGTATGTAAAAGAGACAAGCGTTTTTCTAGACTTTTTGCTCGAGTTATATTTTTAAATTATAATTCGGTATATATTTTTATCATATTTTTCTGCAAAATGATCCTCAATTTAACCCAGGAAACGTACAACTAAAAGTCATTTTATTGGTCCCAGATTTCAAGCCCAGCGAAAAATTTATGTATTTGAAGTCCCCGAAAAAAAAATACAAAAAATGACTCAGTGGCGACCCCTAGAAAAGTCAAAATACATTGGGCTTATGGAAAATGAAAGTAAATTTTTCCAATGTAGAAATACAAAACTTGGTACATCCATGGGACACCTCAGGTCAAACAGAAAAGTTTATTACAGCCATACCGTAAACTCAACAGGAAATCTACTATGTTGGGTGGAATGCGTGACCACCTAAATTGCACCCCTTGTGTCTAAAGGCTTTTCATCTAAACAGCTCCAAATTTGAGTATCATCTAGAGATGTGTGCCAAAAAAAGTTATCAATTTGTTTTTTGATACATTTGTGGCTGTGGTCGTTATGAGTCTGTGAAGAGGCAGCCATTTCTTTGGGAAATAAATGCCATTTCCCAATTGCCAGGATCCTTCCTTTAGAGGAGGCCCCTCCAGAGCCACGGCTAGAGTCTTAGAAAACTCCTCAGAATCCTTTGGAACTTGTAACCTTGTACTTTTAGACAAGTAATATTTACATTTTGCCTTTTTAAACAGGGGGGTGCAGCGATTCCTGAGTCATCTCAAATCTCCAGCCAGTACTTTGTTTTTCTCGCCTTAGCCCAAGCATAATCTATTATTTCCAAAGGTTCAGACAGCTCCCAGGAAAACCAGAGATTGTGGAGACCTTTAACTCTAAAGTTAGGTTACAAGGTGGTGTAGCAGGCCCCAGCAGTAGCACAGGCCCGGTTATTTGACATTACCGTGAAGTTTACGATTTAAAACACGAAATGCAATCCTCCGAGTGCATGTGTCCCCGCGGTCTCAAGGGAGGCGAGGGCCTTTATCGCCGCTTGCGGCTTTAATTTTATTTTATTTTTTTTTTTATTGTGACCAAATGATCCTTAATTTGACCCGGTGAACATGCACGAAAAGTCATTTTTATTGGTCCCAGACTTCAAGCTCGGCGAAAATGGTATGTATTTGAAGTCGCTGAAAAAAATACGAAAAATGACTCAGTGGCGACCCTACAAAATCAAAATACATTGGGCCTATGGAAAGTGAAAGTAACTTTTTCCAACGTAGAAAAATGAAACTTGGTACATCCATAGGACACCTCAGGGAACAAACAGAAAAGTCAATAACAGTCACACCTAAACTTAACAGGAAGTCCGCCATATGGGGTGAAAGCAGCGGCCACTAAAATCGCACCCCTTGCGCAGAAAGATGCAAATCATTGTGTTTTAATCTAAATGGCCCCAAATTTGGTGAGTATCATCTAGACACGTGTGCCAACCAAAGTTGTGACTTTGTTGTTGATATCTTATCGGGTATGGGTGTGGCAAGCCTGTAACGAGGTGGCCATTTTGTGAAAATAAAGCGTCTCTTAACTCTCAAACGCCTTCTCGGATCGAGTTGGACCCAAAAAGGCGTTTGTGCACATTCATGACCTGAACACAAAGATATGTAAATAAAAGGGTTATCTTTAGAAATGGCTCTCCAGCGCCCCCTACAAACTTATAATGGGACCCAAGAATTTAGTTTGTCATAGAGACATAAAATTTGGTACACACATCTCTTATGTCATGACGAGCATAAAAGCCAATGACAACCACCCCCTATCTGTAAATGTGTTGCCATAGCAACGTCCCAAAAATGTGAAAAAAGTCAATGGGAAGTGAAATTTTTAGTTTGTTGTAGGCAAATGAAACTTGGTACACACATCCAACATGGGCTTATGAACAAAAAAGCCAATGGGGACCACACCCTATCACACACGGGAAGGCGGCCATTTTGAATTGAAAATGTGAACCGACTTAAAATACACCTCTTTTTTAAAAGTACACAGACAATAGCTGCTTCATTCCACAGACACCAAACTTGGGCAAAATGAGCTAAACACATGTATGTAAAAGAGACAAGTGTTTTTCTAGACTTTTTTGCTCGAGTTATATTTTTTTAAATTATAATTCGGTATATATTTTTTTATCATATTTTTCTGCAAAATGATCCTCAATTTAACCCAGGAAACGACAACTAAAAGTCATTTTTATTGGTCCCAGACTTCAAGCCCAGCAAAAATTTATGTATTTGAAGTCCCCGAAAAAAATACGAAAAATGACTCAGTGGCGACCCTAGAAAAGTCAAAATACATTGGGCCTATGGAAAGTGAAAGTAACTTTTTCCAATGTAGAAAAATGAAACTTGGT